>OZ012633.1:8113244-8494525 GCA_963942485.1 Pediacus dermestoides
GACAGAGATGTAAAGGGTGAAGGAAAAATAGAAAGACATGCTGTTAAAAGGATTTTGTGTATCGTACACAATTGTATAACGCGGTAATTTGTGGATGTTTGTGGTGTAGTTACTTTACAGAGTGTACTACTGAAATTTTTAAATAAATTTTCTCAAAACTAACAAATTTAGTTTCATGTTCATGTAATTATTATTCACGAACAACAACCCCATAGGTAACTAATATTATCTAAGGGAAACCCTGAAAATTCAATGGTGAAACCCACGTGACACTGATTATTATTGACATATTTATATACCAATCAAGAGTGCACTTCGCGTGTTACCAATTTCATGTCCTTACATGCAAACCTGACTATTTTAGAATAGAAACCCAAAGTTTCCCATGATAAAACTGATTTGTTGCATATGTTGCAATTTTGAGGTTATTTCGATCAAATTCTGAGTAGGCGTGGAAATTTTTTATTATTTTAAACATTTATAGATGACTAAAAGAGCCTGAGTTGAGTTTATAATATATTTTTTTTAAATTCCCGACTATAAAAGATAGAAATTGATCGAGGTACAAAATATCGAATCACATTTTGGAAAAATTGGCGATATTCATCTGTTTTTTGAATCTACAAACTTCAAATGTGATTTTTTAGGTTAGAGACTATAGCCACGTGATTATCAAGTAAGATTGTTGTAAAATTTCTGTTAGTTTTCCAACTATAAGAGATAGAAGTTGGTCCATATACAAAATATCGATTCATATTTTGGAAAAATCGACGTTATTCACTTGTTTCTGAAGCTGCAAATGTCAAATTAGATTTTTTAAGTTAGACACTATAGCTACGCAATTATTTAGTAAGATTGTTATAAAATTTCTGCCAGTTCTCCAACTATAACAAATAGAAATTGATCCATATACGAAATATCAATTCATACTTTGGAAAAATCGACGTTATTCATTTGTTTTTGAAGCTACAAACGTCAAATTTGATTTGTTAGGTTAGATACTATAACTATGCGATTATTAAGTGAGATTGTTGCAAAATTTCAGCCAGTTTTTTAACTATAAGAGATAGAAATTACTGCATATACAAAATATCGATTCAAATTTTGGTAAAATCGATCCTATTCATTTGTTTTTGAAGCTACAAACGTCAAATTTGATTTTTTAGGTTATATACTATAACTATGCGATTATTAAGTGAGATTGTTGCAAAATTTCAGCCAGTTTTTTAACTATAAGAGATAGAAATTACTGCATATACAAAATATCGATTCAAATTTTGGTAAAATCGATCCTATTCATTTGTTTTTGAAGCTACAAACGTCAAATTTGATATTTTAGGTTAGATACTATAACTATGCGATTATTAAGTGAGATTGTTGCAAAATTTCAGCCAGTTTTTTAACTATAAGAGATAGAAATTACTGCATATACAAAATATCGATTCAAATTTTGGTAAAATCGATCCTATTCATTTGTTTTTGAAGCTACAAACGTCAAATTTGATTTTTTAGGTTAGATACTATAACTATGCGATTATTAAGTGAGGTTGTTGCAAAATTTCAGCCAGTTTTTTAACTATAAGAGATAGAAATTACTGCATATACAAAATATCGATTCAAATTTTGGTAAAATCGACCTTATTCATTTGTTTTTGAAGCTACAAACGTCAAATTTGATTTTTTAGATTAGATACTATAACTATGCGATTATTAAGTGAGATTGTTGCAAAATTTCAGCCAGTTTTTTAACTATAAGAGATAGAAATTACTGCATATACAAAATATCGATTCATATTTTGATAAAATCGACCTTATTCATTTGTTTTTGAAGCTACAAACGTCAAATTTGATTTTTTAGGTTAGATACTATAACTATGCGATTATTAAGTGAGGTTGTTGCAAAATTCCAGCCATTTTTTTAACTATAAGAGATAGAAATTGGTCTAAATACTGAATGTCGAAATAAAATTTGGAAGAATCGACATTATTCATTTATTTTCAAAGTTACAAACGTGAAATCTAATTTGGTTGTTATAAAATAGAATCAAGTAGATTATTTTATAAAAATAGTTATTATACGGGGAGTGGTTTGAAAGTGATCGGACATAGAACTGCACGAAATACGAAAAAAAGATTTTTTTATGGAAATTCGCCATTATTCGCATGTTTCCAACAATAAAAAAGTTGAATCTAGTTTTATTACAATAATTTTTATATCTTTTAAAAAAATTACTCGTATTTAAATAATAACTTTGTTAATTTAAAAAATTACGCGCCAATTTACCATCATCACCCTCTAAACTTTCCCCCAACTGTATAAACCAGTTAAACACTTCTCTACATCGACGTCCAATAAAAAAAAAAAAAACGCCAACCAACTACGAAAAAAAAAGTGAAGACATGGAAGAGAGGAAAACTCTGCGAGTTGTCATCGCCGTGGTATAGGAAGAGGCAACAGCAAAGCCAAAGCCATAGTGAATGTAAATATTTAATAGACCAAACTAGACTGTGTCTCGGGTTGGGGGTATCGCAATAGCAATAGTATACATGATGTTTAAATGTCTGCTTAGTGGAGGGCGATCGATGTCTGTGGCTCCGACCTGACGCTTCAGCGTCTGCAGCGTCTAAAATACACACAGGACGCCCCAAGCCGGTCGCGTTTTGGTTCTGTTCTGCCTTTAAGCTCTTGCGAAACTGATAGCTACCATACAGGATAGTTTACTCATCTTAGAAACTGATACTCTGTCAATAAAACTGGATATAAGAAACATTTTTTTGAGGTTGGGATTTGTTTGGATTCAAACTGCAAGAAAGGGAGAGGTTGAAGAAGAATGTTCAGAGGATATATATATAATTTTTTTCAATATATATATATATTGAATGGATTGTATACTAAAAACAGGAAGTTTGCAAATTGTTATTCCATTACGGAAAATATTCAAAGCTGGCGAAACTTTTACAATTTTGGCGGATGCGCCGGTTCCAAAACTCGATGTTTTACGACTGCTGGCTAAACCCGTCGCCACTAAACATTTTACTTGTTACCAGTATAAATAATTTGCATATATTTTGCATAATTAAATGGGTCAAGTTTATGTGCAATAGTGCAGTTTTTTGTTGGTCGCTTAAACTAAAACTTTCCCGAAACTGTCGTAAGTATAAAAATATTATTCGCTCAGTTCAGTTACAGTAGTGAAAAATACGGAAAAGCGTTTACCACCCCCGTGAATAATTCATGTGTGCAACTTGACTGTCTTGTTTTATGAGACTATCATCATCATATAAAACAAGAACATTTCTACTATGCTGTAGTATACACTAACTACTTACTCTTCCTCCACGAATATACCTAATATAATTTTGTAATGGAAATTAATTTTTCCAACAATAAATCGCAACCCTCGTTGACCCTGTTGAACCTCAAAATTTATTCTCTAACAAAATATATAATAATAAACTTATATTTTCATTCAATTTCAACCCACTGGTTTTTGGGCTTATTGTATTATGCCTGACACATTGTATCCTGAATAAATAATAAGGTAACATTACTCTGATGAATGAATAAATATTAGGAACAGCGAGATGGGTTTTGCGTGCCGTGGGGGCGGCGCACGAATTTATTAACCCAACTATATACACCCTTAATTCAATCAACACTTCATTCAAAAAAAATATATGATGAAAATGTGGCAGGTGAAATTAATTTTAGAGATAACAGTGATAATTTATTCTATAGGCAGCCAGAAAAACACCCACAACCAATTTTAAACACCGCTAAGAAATTAATCAAATTTTCATCAATGTCACCTAACATTTTATGAAGTTAGCATAATTTTTTTGGACCCCACAAATCATACTTGGCGATTGTTAAGCCACTAAATGCAATCTAACCTAACATAACCTCTAAAAGTAATTTCATGGCCTACTTATCAAAAAAGTACACACGCCACTGAGCATAACCTAACCTAACATAACCACGAAAATTTAATGTAAAATTTTGTTTGGTCAAAAGTAATTTTTTTTGGCCTGTACAAATCATACTTGGCGATTGTTAAACCACTAAATGCAACCTAACCTAACATAACCTCTAAAAGTAATTTGAGAGCCTACTTATTAAAAAAGTACACACGCCTCTGAGCATAACCTAACCTAACATAACCTCGAAAAGTAATTTTTTGGTCGCCCCCTACAAATTTTTGGTACTTATAGACTTGAAATTGGGAGATTGCTACGCCACTGACTACAACCTAACCTAACATAACCTCTAAAAGTGCATATTTTGTACATAAATTTCAAGTTACATCGTTAAAAACCATCAACACAAATTGCACAAAATATTTTATTGCCATTACTTTTAGAAAAACAATTCCAAGAAAAATTCATTGTAATAAAATTGCCAATTCCCCAATAACCATCTGCTTTACCCATCAAAAATCATAAAAATTTAATTGCCAATCCTGCAAAAATTAATTAAAACCCCACCACCCTCTAGACACTAGACATAACCCCACTTTTATCGATCACCAGTGCCAACAAACAACAAAATTATTATTATTGCAATTGGAAATCAGAACGCGCAATGAAAACTAACTGCTGACGAAAAGTTTTCCCCATGCACGCACACTTTGTTTTATTTGTGAGGTTATGTACAGTTCAATTCTTCTACGAAAACGATCTGAAGCTAAACTCGCATGAATCAAGTCGACTATAACTGCGAGCTTCAATACAACAGTCTCATGAAAATTGTTAAGTACTATAGAAAATAATTTGATGACGTCACAGCATTCTTAGGCGAGCTGGACTGTATTAAAAATAAATAACTTGATGACGTCAGAACATTCTTATAATAACTGCACTGTATTAGTTTGGAATTTATTTATTTAATGAAAAACCAGCGTCCACAATAAATTTCTTTATTAAATTTCGGCCAAAGCGTTCCTAACCTCACAAATCGCCCTTAAGCCTACTACGAGTCTTGGTGTTGTCCACCTCGGGGATGCGCCTGAGTTTTATTAGATTTTTATACCAATTAGCCGAGGCTTTGGCAGTTCGCTTCCGCTTGGTGTCCTTAAAATCCACATGAAATAAACCGAACTTTTCACTGGAAACAACGAAAAACGCCATCAAAACAATATTATTTAAACCATAAACCCACAAAATTACCTATAGCCTTTGATCCATTCGAAATTATCCAATAAACTCCATGCAGCATATCCTTTTACTGTCACATTATCCTTGTGTATTGCATCTAATAAAGAGCTTAAGTATTGCTGGAATTATTTTATTCAAAATCGTAAATTTCGTTGTGGTAACTAAATTTTATTACCTGGTAGTAGTTGATTCTGTCGAGGTCCTGCAACTGTCCACTGTCGGAAAATCCGTTTTCTGTTATAATTATATCAGGATCGTCATAGTTATCCTTCAACCAGTTGAGAATCTTCCGCACCCCTGACGGTACTACCTTAAAGAACAAACCTGATAAAACGTAAAAACTAACCTAACAAACCCACTTTCAACCACTCGGATTTCCCATGAGCCCATCGCTTATCCTGCAAGTACTTCACTCGTAAATCCTTGAGCTCCGAGGGAGTTCCCACTGTACTTTCTGGAACATCCTTCACTAAAAACGTAGTATAAATGTTCAGTCCCAAAAAATCGTAGGTGCCTTGCACGTAGTCTACTTCCTCACGTGACAAGACTGGAAGTCGTGACTTTACGAAGCCTTCTTTAGTGCTTCGCTCGTTCACTCGTTGCTTCATTATGGGAGGATAGTCGCCATCTGGATGGAAAATTGGATTCCCGTAGCTTCCCAACTAAAAACCAAAACTAAAGTACTTAAGCTAACTATTCTTGGTAGGGTTCCTACACGAAACTGTCGTGCCCGCTCAGCAGCTGCTAAATCCTCTTTGCTATCACTCGCTGGTTCATACCATTTACCATCGATGGTAAGCCCAATCCTTCCTGGAAAACCAAATAATCAACTCTTACTTAATCTGTTTCCATCTTCTAACCTTGTTGAGATGCCCTGAAGACTCTATCATATAAATGATACACCTTAGCATGAGCTAGAAGCGTCACGTGAGTACATAGATAGTTGGCAATGCCCGGCTGGTTCAACATTGGCGGGTATTTGTCATCTCCATAACCAGCACAAGCTGAATTAAACGTAATCCAAAACTTCACACGATCTCCAAAATTTGTAAAAAGCACATTGGCGTAATCCTCGAAATAGTAGGCCATGTACGGATTAGTCCAGCCTCCTAGATCCATTAGCGCTTTAGGTAAATCCCAGTGGTACAAGGTGACCATCGGCTGGATCCCTAGGAAAAACTCTTTAAATCTTGAACATCATCACCACCACCACCATCAACCTCACCATTGGATTTTAATTCGTTGATTAGACGATTGTAGTAGTCCAAGCCGTCTTGATTTATGTTGTTGCTTTGCCCATTGGGTAGAATTCGGCTCCAGGATATGGAGAAACGGTAGAAATCGACACCCAAATATTTCAGGAGCTTAACATCCTCTTTGTAGTTGTGGTAGGAGTCGCAGGCTTTGTTACCATTGCTGGAGTTGTGGATGAGCTTTGGGTTGGTGGCTGTGAAATGGTCCCAGACACTTGGACCTTTGCCTTGGGAAGGGGAAAGAATCAAAATGGAACCATTAGGATTAAAAATGAAAGTCAAAAAATTTTTTTAAAGTGCGTGGTACCAAAAAAAATTCTGTTTTAGTTATTAAACTCCAGATGTAGACAAATCTCCACAAAACCTTGTACCATAACGATTTGACAAATTGCCACGATATTATCTAACATTATAAAACCACCATCTCATTATCATATTACCATTGACATTGTGGCCTCCTTCGATCTGATAAGCGGACGTTGCTACGCCAAACAGAAAATCATCTGGGAATTTGGCGTTGCTTATTTTTATAGGTGTACTTGAGTTTGTACTGGAAATACGAAAATTACACAGAACAATTACCGGTGAATTAATTTCCTACTTTACCCACCATTTCACTAGACCTAGAAACAAAAGCACAAGAACTATTTGGAGTAGTTGATGTTTTAACATGGCGAAGTTTGTAGGATCTAGCCGGCTGTACTCGTACTCGTATAGTCGAAACTAAAAGTAAATAAGGAATGGTTTGTTTTGGTTGTAGTTGCGATAAAAATGAAACTGATAAGCGTTTTTTACTATGATATAGATTTATACAGGGGGTTCAAAAAATTCAAAAATTTTGTTGGATGAGAACCTAAAAAAAATATTTCAAATAACAACCAGTTGACAGAGATATCAAAAATTCTATTGTTGTTGGCAGACAGGTCTTCGACAAGTAGGTAAAAAATTCCATAGGCGTACTATATTAATTTCTTGGTTTATATGATTGAAATTCGAATAATTTTTTGTTGTTGTTGTTGATGGACCTAAACATATAATTATAAAACAAGAACTAATGCACCGATTTTAATAAATTAAACTGTTTTTAGCAGATAAATACTTAACAAATTTAGAAAAAAATCATTGGCGTACTAAGAAAATTTATGGGATTTTATTTAGCAGAGTAAAGAATGATAAGCTAAAATTTTTCCTTTAGTGATCTTAAAAATTATAAAATTAGTACAAAAAAAATCCATAGGCGTGCAAGAATATTTTTTATTTCAATAGCTATTTCACACAGAATAATCTCTCATCTCTCGATGATTAATGCACATTGTGGTATTTGCAGGTTCCTGGGTAAACCAGAATAGACTGTTAGAATTTCGAGTTAGTCGGGAATCAGGGCAATTAGGCCAGGAATTTAGAGTAAGGGCGGCTTCATTGTGGCTGAAAGCTGACCGTCGATCACATCCTACAGCCGACTGCAGAACGCAAATATACGTCTTCAAAATCATATCCAGTAGACTACCAGAATCGGTAACTGTTGTCACAAAGGTAAGTGATGCAAAAAATTTTTCTGGTCAACTGTTTTTTGTAATTTTTTTTTCTAACAGCAATTCCAGAGGATGACCTTAGAGCCAGTAGTAGAAAACTTAGACGAATCGCCTAGTGGTTGGCAGAAAATAAACTTAACAGACACTGTACGCACGTGGCTGACAGAAACTGGCAAAGACAAACTTCAATTGTTTGTAGATTGCAGTTGTTGCACAAATTGGCATATCCATCTATTTAATAACGAAATAGAGAAACCATCGAACCGAAACCGTCCTTTTTTGGTCATCCACACGGACCCAAACACAGCCAAACGGGTACGCAGAAGAGCATTAGACTGTTCACCAGACTCAGGGAACCAGTGTTGCAAACAGCGGTTCTACGTTAATTTTAAATCACTGGGTTGGGACGATTGGGTCATAGCACCGCAAGGGTAAGTCACTTTTACAAATTCATCACTAAGCAACTATCACTAACGCTAAAAGAGCAATTTTTCATCCAAGTTTTGAACGAAACATTTCTTAAGTCTCAAAGTTGATATTTTTAATCATGCATCACTAAGCACTTGGACTATAATATCACTAAGCACGATATCACTAAGTTCTTATCACTAACCCTAAAAGATTTTGTACGAAACATTCTTAAACTCAAAGTTGACATTTTTCATCATGTATCGCTAAGCACTTGGACTATATCACTAAACACTTTATCACTAAGTTCCTATCACTAACGCTAAAAAGTAACTGTTTTTCCAGTTTTGAACGAAACTTTTTTCAAACTCAAGGTATGCTTAATCATGTATCACTAAGCACTATATCACTAGTTCGCAGTGTTGATAAATGTTTAATTTTTCGCTGTTTCTTTTTGTGTTTTCGCAGATATTTTGCGAATTATTGTCGGGGGGACTGCGGTCATCATCGGACGCCGGACACCTTCGAGTCGTACCACTCCCACGTGATAGAGGAAGTGCGAAAGACTCAACATTTATCGGGCATGCAGCCATGTTGTGCCCCACTAAAGTTTTCTAGTATGAGTTTAATATATCACGGACCTGATCGAAATATAATTAAAAGGGACTTGCCGAAAATGGTGGTAGATGAGTGCGGTTGTCCATAAGTTGTTTTTAATTTAGAAAAATGGCGCGCGCATGCGCAGTTTATAATATTTAAATGATAATCGTTAAAACTAAATTATAAAATTATAAAGGTGTGAATAATATAATGAAGTGAATTTTGATTTAATTGATTGTGTTGGTTTTTAATGCGCGTTGCGCCATCTATACACCGCTGCGCGCCATCTAATTCAACTGTTAATTTGTTTTATATTGTTTGATTAAAAAAGTAAGGTAGGTATTTATCTAAAATTTGAAACTTTGGACTGAAATCGTGCCCAAGCCTATAATAACAAAGAACAAGAGACTATTTATTAAAATAATATTGAAAAAACAAGCAAATAAATCCCTAGAATAAAATTTGAAATAAATTAAAATTGAATCAAGTTATCCAAGTTGATTTCTGTATTTTCCAAAGCCAACCACAGGAAATTGTTGATGGTTTTTATTTTGTTTTTTTAGGCAAATTTACATGGCCTTATGTATAATATTATCTAAGAATTTGTGGATGTGGAAAAACAAAACAATTAATCAGTGCCTTAAAAGTATAGGTAATAGATGTTATGATAAAAAAAAACAAGAAGTTAGGAAATTAGAGTAAAATTTAAAATAAAATGGATGGACAAATGAACTAAATGTAATATAGATATATTAAAACAAAAGAAGAAATAGGTATTGATATTTATAGGGAATTGTGTGGGTCTTCCGAATTATTATCGTTAGTTTTTGATTTTCAGTCTAGGGGGGTTAAACAACAAATTTTCAAAATTGAAAAATCACCAACAAATTCTGTGGTTGGGTTTGAGATTTTTGGATATTTTTGTGTATGAGTGCTTTTTTAGTAGTGTTGGTTTTTTGTTAGGCCACTGCTTCATTTTCACGACAAATTGTACCGAAAGTTAAATTTTTACTTTAAGTTTTTGGACCCAATTTGATATCTATTATAAAATTGAAGTTTGTCCTTTATACAAATCTGCACCGTTCTAGATATTGACACCAAAATTTTTGTGCGTGTTCTTACGACTTCCATGCGAGTCGTAGAAGTCATTAGAGTTTTTTATTTTGCGCCGTTTTTTTTAAATGTAATTTTACATCACAAAATACCAGCAATTTTTTGTCAAGTGTGCAGACTATCTGGGGACATTCTGTATAGCATTCCAATAATATATTTTCAAAATTTCGCACAAATTTGATCGAACTTTCGTAAAAATTTTTGCTTTTGTTAATTTTTTCACCAACTTTTCTGGCAGTTGAAAAAAAATCTCATGAACTTTTTTCATGTTAAGGCAATTTTAACAAAAAGTCAACACGAAAACATTATTATTACTATATTATTACGTAATTACTAAGAACTTATAACAATACAAATAATGTGATCATACTTTTATATTATTATCATTTTTCTTGTGATTATTTTGTCGATTTTAGTGATTTTTATTTTGTTGATTTATGTGTAGGTTATGTACCATGTTCAACCTGTGATTATTTTTTATAATTTAATATTTTGTCCTCCTCGCCATATTAATTATAGACTTAATATAATTATTAAAAAAAAAACTAATACAACTATAGGGGTAAATAATAAGAAAATAATAATCTAAGGTAAGTTGTTTTTTTATATTACAAATTTTTTGTTAATTTGTTTTTTGTATTTTGCGCTGAATATTTTCATTCATTTATTGGGTTAGTGTTATCCAAAACCAAAATGAATTATTGTACAGTAGGCTACCACAACTTTTTTTTCCATAAGCCTACTTTAAATTAATTCATAGTAAATGGTTTGGTCGCACGGTAAATTCACTGCCTATTTTTAAAGTTAAAACTAACGATGATGAGGACGATTATTGTAATGTTTTTGACAATAAAATTGTTACTCAAACCACATTGTAATAGTCCGAAAATAATGCAATAATAAATTTGTAATTAAACCTACGCGCCTAGTCCATTGTAATACTCAGCTTAAAGGCGGTTTTTCTAGGGGGGGAGAGTGACTTGGACTTGCGATGGAAATCAATATTTTCGTATATTTCCCCCCGAGAAAAACAGTTTTATTAACCAAATCCGCCAGCACATTGTATTTTAATAAAACAATATGTTAATCGAAAAAAAAAGGGCTTTCCAAAACCAGTTTTTTGTTTTTGTACAACGCTGTGATTGGCTGTGGTGGAAAATTTTTATGTAAATAATTTATTTGTGGAAAACCAAACACAGCGTTTTTTGTTTTATGACACCAAAAACACATACACACACACTCAAACACACCACACACCGACACAAATTTTTAGTTTTGTATACAAAATACCATAAATAAGAAATCCCTTAGCTTTTGCAAAACAACCAACAACAAAACCAAAAAAATTACATAAAAATAAAACAAACTACATATAATTAAAAATTTGATAAATATTGGCTCATTAGTTGTCTAGATGAAAATGCGCAATTTTTATTAAAAAAAATAAATAAAAATAAAAACAAAAATAACAATAAAAAAATCAACAAAATGTTCCTGATTATAAAAAAATGTATAAAAAAAACTATTGGATGAATAAAAAATTGGAAATAAGTCATTTTGTTTTATTTGAAGCCTCTTGTATTAGGACAGCAGAATTTACATGAAAATTGCCCAAATTTAGGCAACCAAAATCACAAAAACAATATTATTGGTTGCCTAAAGCAGTAATAGGAGTAGCATCCTGGTTTTTCAGCAAAACTACCTGCAAAAAATGGAACAACGGAGATAGAAGTTTTATTAGAAAGCTCAAGGCTGGTTTTAATACAAAATTAAATCGCGAAGCAACTTCGACAAACTTAGACTTATATACCAGTGGTTCAAAATTTACTACGATTTTTTTTAAATAAATTTCGCTAAATTCGAGTTGAAAATTTCTGGAGCCTGAAGAAAGTGTCTGATTTACCTCCAAGTTACTGTTTTAGAAAGCTCAAGGCTTGTGTTAAACTAGATTAAATCACGAAGCAACTCGCACAAACTTAGACTTGTATACCGGGGGTTCAAAGTTTACTACGATTTTTTTAATATAAATTTCGCTAAGTTCCATTTGAAAATTTCTGGAGCCTGAACGAATTGCGTGATTTAGCTCCAAGTTACTGTTTTAGAAAGCTCAAGGCTTGTTTTAAACTAGATTAAATCGCGAAGCAACTCGCACAAACTTAGACTTATATACCGGGGGTTTAAAGTTAACTACGATTTTTTTAATATAAATTTCGCTAAGTTCCATTTGAAAATTTCTGGAGCCTGAACGAATTGCGTGATTTAGCTCCAAGTTACTGTTTTAGAAAGCTCAAGGCTTGTTTTATACTAGATTAAATCGCGAAGCAACTTGGATAAATTTAGACTTATATACAGGGGGTTTAAAGTTTACTACGATTTTTTTAATATAAATTTCGCTAAGTTCCATTTGAAAATTTCTGGAGCCTGAACGAATTGCGTGATTTAGCTCCAAGTTACTGTTTTAGAAAGCTCAAGGCTTGTTTTAAACTAGATTAAATCGCGAAGCAACTTGGATAAATTTAGACTTATATACAGGGGGTTTAAAGTTAACTACGATTTTTTTAATATAAATTTCGCTAAGTTCCATTTGAAAATTTCTGGAGCCTGAACGAATTGCGTGATTTAGCTCCAAGTTACTGTTTTAGAAAGCTCAAGGCTTGTTTTAAACTAGATTAAATCGCGAAGCAACTCGCACAAACTTAGACTTATATACCGGGGGTTTAAAATTTACTACGATTTTTTTAATATAAATTTCGCTAAGTTCCATTTGAAAATTTCTGGAGCCTGAACGAGTTGCGTGATTTAGCTCCAAGTTACTGTTTTAGAAAGCTCAAGGCTTGTTTTATACTAGATTAAATCGCGAAGCAACTCGGATAAATTTAGACTTATATACAGGGGGTTTAAAGTTTACTACGATTTTTTTAATATAAATTTCGCTAAGTTCCATTTGAAAATTGCTGGAGCCTGAACGAGTTGCGTGATTTAGCTCCAAGTTACTGTTTTAGAAAGCTCAAGGTTTGTGTTAAACTAGATTAAATCACGAAACAACTCGCACAAACTTAGACTTGTATACCGGGGGTTCAAAGTTTACTACGATTTTTTTAATATAAATTTCGCTAAGTTCCATTTGAAAATTTCTGGAGCCTGAACGAGTTGCGTGATTTAGCTCCAAGTTACTGTTTTAGAAAGCTCAAGGCTTGTTTTATACTAGATTAAATCGCGAAGCAACTCGGATAAATTTAGACTTATATACAGGGGGTTTAAAGTTTACTACGATTTTTTTAATATAAATTTCGCTAAGTTCCATTTGAAAATTGCTGGAGCCTGAACGAGTTGCGTGATTTAGCTCCAAGTTACTGTTTTAGAAAGCTCAAGGTTTGTGTTAAACTAGATTAAATCACGAAACAACTCGCACAAACTTAGACTTGTATACCGGGGGTTCAAAGTTTACTACGATTTTTTTAATATAAATTTCGCTAAGTTCCATTTGAAAATTTCTGGAGCCTGAACGAATTGCGTTATTTAGCTCCAAGTTACTGTTTTAGAAAGCTCAAGGCTTGTTTTAAACTAGATTAAATCGCGAAGCAACTCGCACAAACTTAGACTTATATACCGGGGGTTTAAAGTTTACTACGATTATTTCACTTATTTTTTGTGCGCCATGTAAATATGAATATTTAATCCAAGTTACCTAGTCAATTTAAAAAAAAATTTTTTGAGTGGTTACTGAAACAACGCTAAAAAAGTTAGGTAAGTAAAATTTTTGTATCCAAGACTGAAACTAATTTTCCCATAGTAATTTCTGTAAATCTAAACTCCTCCACCAGAAATAGTTGAGAAATAGATTTTCAGCGTGGCGGCGGTGGTGGTGGTAGTTTCACTATCTTGGCGTTTTTGAAACGTTGCCAAACTTAGGTCAGACAGAAAATAAATTATTGGATACAAATCTCTCATATAAAGAAGTTACAATAGTTTGTCGCCCAGTGAAAATATGAGAGGAGAACGTTTGGGGGTGCCCCCCCAACCAAAATACCATGCTGTTTAACAAGAGTGACAAGGATAAAGATACACCAGTTGTGTATATCTATATATATATTGTTCCAGCTTTATACATTGCAAATACTTTAAAGCATGTTAAAGTTCGGCGGGGTGCCAAATTTGTACATTGCCAGGGCTTTTTACCGAAAATGCCCAAATGCACCCTCCCCGCCGTCGACTGTTCCATATCCCACCCACAAACCATAAAACACTTTGATTTCTTTCCATCAGCATCGCCCGCCCCCCCAACCAACCCTTTAACTAACTTCCCAGTCGTCGATTTTTTCGTCTGCTTCGGAATTTTTCAAAGTTTCCATCAGAAATAAATCACTAAGTTCCTGATAAACAGGTGCACGAAAAAATTGTATAGTAATATTCTCATGTAAAAATCGGCTACTTGAATCCAGGAATCGCCGATTTTAACACAGTTGACTGTTTTTTAATCCTCAAGGCAAATATTAATTGAAAATCATTCTTTTTAGCTAATACAGAATATAATTTCAGGAAGAGTCGAACTTTTCTGCAAAAAAATCGTCAAAATTCAAAACCGCCGATTTTAATAACACACTTTTCTTTTGTAATAATCTAGTAGGTACATTATATTTATAGAGGGTAAAGTGTGTGTTTAGAAAGGTCCGTTACATGTGAGTGATGTGGCTGCGAGACGCCACATGGGTGACGTCACACGAAGACGGCGACAGTGCGTCCGGAATCCCCTACTCCAGACTCCGGGCATGCCATGTTCGAGAAACTTCAATCAAAGGAGGCATGGATGGCCACGCGGGGCCATGTGTAACTATTCCGTTACACAAGCGATCAATTTATATAAAAGAAAAAAAATTCTGTGTTAAAAACCTCAATTTGTTAGAAAAAAGCAAATCGTCGAGAGGGTGAAAAGTTCACATAAAAAAAACTTTTCGTCCAACAGAAATGAAAATGGAATGTTGGCAATTTTATGAGAGTTATGTTTTAATTCGGGGACGAGCCGCGCCGCGTATAAAAGAGTGGCCTACAAGGTCGCTCAAAACTATATAATAGGCAGACGATGATGATGACGAGGACGAGGACGCCGCCGCCGCCGACGGCGCACACCCCCAAGCACAAGAAGGACGAAAAAAACTCCCGACAACAGCCGACGAAGAAAAAAAACTAATTTGAATATTTATATTATCTAGAGGAAAGCCGTTTCAATAAAACAACGATCTATCACTTTATTTTAATGGACGGTGCGGGAGTAATGAAGCGATGTTGAGGGGTAGGGGGGTAGAGGAATATTTAAAGTAAGTACCCCTATTCCTATTGTCCGATTCTATTGATACACCACTTTTTTTATTGGGAAAAATATTTTATATTTGAATCAAAATCACTACATACTAGATGATAATATCACTAACGTCGCCATCTGTTAGACAGTTGCTTAAGGAAACTGCAGGAAAGTGGGTTAGATGTAGCAGGAATCCACGTTACTTGTTAATTATTTATTAATTAGCAAGTTTTTATTGTCGCGGATTCGTAGAATATGAACAAAGCAATTTTTCTTTGAAATAATAAAGCAACCAATAAATTCAACGAAAATGTATTTCTAGTAATTGAATTATTGGGAGTGTTCACAATCATAATAGGGGCTAATGGTACCATCTTCTTTAAATATTAGGTAAACCAAAATTAAACTGGTTACATAATTTGTTGCATGTTGTAAGTGGATAAAACTTATTATAATTGAATAGTTAAAATAATTATCATAAAATCAGAACTATTTGCCAGATTTTGATAATTCTAGTTTTTTTCGAAAGATAATAGACAGTTCTAGAATATTATTAACTATAAATGTTAAAAAACGCTCTAATTTTATAGCTTTGTACGGATTAAAAGTGGACAAAACTTATTAATCTTACTACTTAGTTAAAGAATTATCATAAAATAAGAACTACTTGCCCGATTTTGATAATTCTAGCTTTTTTCGAAAGCTAAAAGGCAGTTCTAGAATGTTACTAACTATAAATATTAAAAAACGTTCTAATTTTATAGCTTTGTACGGATTAAAAGTGGACAAAACTTATTAATCTTACTACTTAGTTAAAAGTATTATCACAAAATAAAAACTACTTGCCCGATTTTGATAATTCTAGCTTTTTTCGAAAGCTAATAGACAGTTCTAGAATATTATTAACTATAAATGTTAAAAAACGCTCTAATTTTATAGCTTTGTACGGATTAAAAGTGGACAAAACTTATTAATCTTACTACTTAGTTAAAAGAATTATCATAAAATAAGAACTACTTGCCCGATTTTGATAATTGTAGCTTTTTTCGAAAGCTAGTAGACAGTTCTAGAATGTTACTAACTATAAATGTTAAAAAACGCTCTAATTTTATAGCTTTGTACGGATTAAAAGTGGACAAAACTTATTAATCTTACTACTTAGTTAAAAGAATTATCATAAAATAAGAACTACTTGCCCGATTTTGATAATTGTAGCTTTTTTCGAAAGCTAGTAGACAGTTCTAGAATGTTACTAACTATAAATGTTAAAAAACGCTCTAATTTTATAGCTTTGTACGGATTAAAAGTGGACAAAACTTATTAATCTTACTACTTAGTTAAAAGAATTATCATAAAATAAGAACTACTTGCCCGATTTTGATAATTGTAGCTTTTTTCGAAAGCTAATAGACAGTTCTAGAATATTATTAACTATAAATGTTAAAAAACGCTCTTATTTTATGATTTTGTACGGATTAAAAGTGGACAAAACTTATTAATCTTACTACTTAGTTAAAAGAATTATCATAAAATAAGAACTACTTGCCCGATTTTGATAATTGTAGCTTTTTTCGAAAGCTAGTAGACAGTTCTAGAATGTTACTAACTATAAATGTTAAAAAACGCTCTAATTTTATAGCTTTGTACGGATTAAAAGTGGACAAAACTTATTAATCTTACTACTTAGTTAAAAGAATTATCATAAAATAAGAACTACTTGCCCGATTTTGATAATTGTAGCTTTTTTCGAAAGCTAGTAGACAGTTCTAGAATGTTACTAACTATAAATGTTAAAAAACGCTCTAATTTTATAGCTTTGTACGGATTAAAAGTGGACAAAACTTATTAATCTTACTACTTAGTTGAAAGAATTATCACAAAATAAGAACTACTTGCCCGATTTTGAAAATTCTAGCTATTTTCGAAAGCTAACAGACAGTTATAGAATATTATTAACTATAAATGTTAAAAAACGCTCTAATTTTATAGCTTTGTACGGATTAAAAGTGGACAAAACTTATTAATCTTACTACTTAGTTAAAAGAATTATCATAAAATAAGAACTACTTGCCCGATTTTGATAATTCTAGCTTTTTTCGAAAGCTAAAAGGCAGTTCTAGAATGTTACTAACTATCAATGTTAAAAAACGCTCTTATTTTATGATTTTGTACGGATTAAAAGTGGACAAAACTTATTAATCTTACTACTTAGTTGAAAGAATTATCACAAAATAAGAACTACTTGCCCGATTTTGAAAATTCTAGCTATTTTCGAAAGCTAAAAGGCAGTTCTAGAATGTTACTAACTATCAATGTTAAAAAACGCTCTTATTTTATGATTTTGTACGGATTAAAAGTGGACAAAACTTATTAATCTTACTACTTAGTTAAAAGAATTATCACAAAATAAGAACTACTTGCCCGATTTTGATAATTCTAGCTTTTTTCGAAAGCTAAAAGACAGTTCTAGAATGTTACTAACTATAAATGTTCAAAAACGTTCTTATTTTATGATTTTGTGCGGGTTAAAAGTGGACAAAAATTTCGCAACCAACATTTATTAAATTAACAAATCGGCCAAACTTTTTTTTCCGTTAAAATAAAACACGCACTCATCTCTAGCAAGGAACTCCAAGTTAAAAGCTCCACTCCTCGTGCATATAAAGAAGACATGACCAGTCAGAAAACTGTACGATTGATCGAAATCTCACCAGCTCGATTTTCTACCATTACGTCTAGGAAAATCAGAGACAGACCAACTGTCGCCACTTGCAGTAATTCTAATTCTAAAACAGTTGTAATTCCCAAAAAGGGGGGGAGGTGTTAAGGAGGAGTGATAATTGACGATAATTATAATTTGAGGGTGTTTTTAATACTTAGAGCGTTTCAGGTGAAAAATAAAATCTGATAAAACATTGGCGTGTTAAGGTAGTTTCTTTGCAGTAGACTAGAAAGTTATATTTATTTTAGTACAAGAGAATTTCCATAAAAAAAATAAAAAAGATTCGGTCCTTCGCCTCCATTCTCTAAATTTCCCGCCTTTTTTCCAAAACCGATTTTCCCATCATGGTTTTCTCCGTTCCCTCTCCCATCTCTACTACACCCAAGATTCTATTCTGCTGTATAAGTAAAGTATAAGTTGGCATGGCAAACACTGAAACAGCTGATCGACACACACACACACACACACATCCAAACAAAATACAAACACCAAACTAGGTTCACTTGTTCGGTCGCCTAAGCTTTGAGCAGTTGTTTTTTTCGCTACCTGTGTGTGTGTGCATGTGATGGTGCTTGTATGATAGTGAGTGAATTTTTTTGTGTAAATTGAATTGAGTGAGTGGTGGACGGAGAATCGGCGTCTCACTCAACACATTCTACTTGATTTATTTTGTAAGTAAATGAAGGGTTACATCAGCGCGGTTATAGTTTAGAATTATAAAATATGAAGCCGATTTTTGTAAATTTTTAATTTATTTGTCGACAGTTTATTTGGGGAGTTTAGTATTCTAGACGTTTTATTCGTCTCTGTTATAGTTTTGCAAAAGTACCGATTTTATAAAATTGGCCGATTTTTGGAAAAATGACCCTAGCACAATTATTAACCGCAAATTTAGTGAAGACTGTCTTAAGAACTGGCTCTTTAGTCTAAATTCAACGTTTATTCATCTCTGTTATAGTTTTGCAAAAGTCCCGATTTTATAAACTTGACCGATTTTTTGAAAAAATGACTCTAACACAATTATTAACTGTAAATTTAGTGGAAACTGTCTTATGAACTGGCTCTTTAGTCTAAATTCAGCGTTTATTCATCTCTGTTATAGTTTGCAAAAGCCCCGATTTCATAAACTTGACCGATTTTTTGAAAAAAATGATTCGGACACAATTATTAACTGCAAATTTAGTGCAAACTGTCTTAAGAACTGGCTCTTTAGTCTAAATTCAACGTTTATTCATCTCTGTTATAGTTTGCTAAAGCCCCGATTTCATAAACTTGACCGATTTTTTGAAAAAATGACACAATTATTAACTGCAAATTTAGTGAATACTGTCTTAAGTCTAAATTCAACGTTTATTCATCACTGTCATAGTTTGCAAAAGCCCCGATTTCGTAAACTTGGCCGATTTTTAGAAAAAATGGCCTTAGCATAGTTAACTTTAGTCAAAAGACTAACTCTTTAATCCAAATCACTCTTATATTCGCCTCTGTTATAGTTGGTGCAAAAACTGCGCTTTTTTCACAATAACCATGTTAAATCAATTAAATCCAACGATATTATTACATAAGACTAGTCATCGATGTTAGGAAAACTAGAGCAAACAACATTACAGAAAAACTAAATCGTAATAACAATTATTATTAATAATAACATACTGCAATATCGAATATCAATTTAAGCAGGTAAAAAAAAGTTTGAGAGGTCAATTAACCATTACGAAATTTTGCGTTGGAAACATTGCGCAAAATATTGGCGAACAATTATTTATTGTTTGCACTATGACATTTCCAAGTTGTGCGGAAAATCACAAAAGAAATCTGTAGCTTACCTAAAACTGTTAATAAATAAATAATTTATTATATTTATGGATTGCAAAAGAAATGACAACAATTAATTATCTATTAAAATATTCGTGTTGTTTCGTTTTTTGTCCTCGTTACATAAATTAACAAGTTTTCTTTTTGTAGGTATACCCAAAAAAAATTGCAAAAAATCCGCGGTTTGTACTTTAATCCATTATAGTGGGCTTTGAAAATTTATCAAAAGAAATGACTAATGCATATATAATTTAATTCCCCTTGAGCAAAACGGTTTTATCTCTTCTATAAACTTGCAATCTTCTCTGCTCTGTGGTTTTTTTATCTCTGTAACAAATTCTTGAAAACAATGCACAGCACTCTGTGATGATGTACTGTACACACCCATTAATTATTATTTAATCGTTATTATGTTATGTGGGGCGGTCATTTTAATTTAAATCCAAATGCACATCATGAAATCCAAATCCGCTTAGCAACAAAACCCATCGACGGGTTTTCAGCTGCTCTGGGTCATGAAAAAATGCCTGGAAGCGTTCAGCTGTCAATCAAAATTGAGATTTGTGTGGAATTTTAGGTCAAGTTATTTGATGGGAGATGAAATAGGCGTAATAAAAAATTGTGCTTTAGAGTTTTTTGACCAAAGTTGTCATTAAATGATTGTGCAAGGGACATTTTTTCGAAAAATCGACCAATTTTTCTAAATTACGACTGTTGCAAACTATAACAGAGATGAATAAACGTTGAATTTGGATTCAAGAACAAATTCTGCACCAAATTTGTCATTAATAACCGTGCTAGGGTCATTTTTTCAAAAAATCGGCCAAGTTTACGAAATCGGGGCTTTTGCAAACTATAACAGAGATGAATAAACGTTGAATTTAGAGTAAAGAGCCAGTTGTTAAGAGAGTTTCCACTAAATTTGCAGTTAATAATTGTGTTAGAGTCATTTTTTCAAAAAATCGGTCAAGTTTATGAAATCGGGGCTTTCGCAACTATAACAGAGATGAATAAACGTTGAATTTAGACTAAAGAGCCAGTTGTTAAGACAGTTTTCACTAAATTTGCAGTTAATAATTGTGCTAGGGTCATTTTTCCAAAAATCGGCCAAGTTTACGATATAGCAAACTATAACGTTGAATTTAGACTAAAGAATCTCTTAAGACAGCATGGACTTGATTAATAAATGTGCTAGGGACATACTTTAAAAAAATCGGCCAATTGTCCAAACTTTGCAAACTATAACAAAGTCGGATTTAAAGTAAATGTTGCCAAAACTATGAACACGGAAAAATCCTAAAATCTATAAAAGCTACGTCATCACTTCACCAGGGAATTTATCAATAAATCCCTGAGCGTGAGATAATCCCCGAAATATTTTGGTCCGTTCTCCATCACGTGAACTAAAATGTAAGTCATTTTTTACATGGAGTTTTATGCAAATTTGCTTATTAGAAAATCACGTATGCATTTAGATCACTTCGCTCATAAAACCAACACGTTTCCAACTACAACTACATAGTTCAAACAAACAGTGAACTATAAAATTAGTCATAACATAACAAATAATGTTATCAATAAACAGTCGAGTTTTCCAAGCCAAGCAGGTACTTGTAATAATTGATTCGAATTTGGCATGGATTTTAAGATGTGATGTGCTGAATGAAATTAGAAAAGTTGGTGGTGGCGTAAGTTCGGATATTTTTAGTTTAAACCGATTGTGTCAAAGTCAAGAGCATCCGTTAGTTTATTCCACAGGTCAACAGAAAGTGATGAGAGCATGACAAACAAAAATTAACTTTCAGTTTTGTTTGATAAATTCCGTTGATTTTTTAACAAAATTCAAAAATGATTTATCACAAAATCTGTAGAGAACCATAAAAAAATTCGATAAGTGATTTCTTATTGTATGTAGAAAATTACCGAGGTCATTGCGTAATGGAATTGTTTTCGTTGTATGTGTGTGCAAAATCATCATATCAATTATTGTGGTATTGTTTATTTATCAGGAAAATGTTCTAACATAAACGTTATTTAGTATGCTGACAAATTTTTATGTATACTTATCTGTAATAATTATTATTAAGTTCAAGATCGTTCCCATCGTTAGCATAAAATTATTAGGCACGATATTGTTTCAAATAAATATATATTTAGTGTAGTTTAAGGTAGTGATTTTCCGGAAAATTTTGATACTTTTATCGAAATTTACTTGATAAATTAGTTTGAGTGGAAAATTTTTGATATGAAAAAAAATTTGGCCGATTTTTTTATTATTCAAGGTAACTATTTTCTTTAGAATTTCATCTAGTTTAAGATGGCGTTGGAATTTTCCGGAAAAAATATACAGTTTTTTTGAAATAATCAAAATAGTTTCATGACAATAATTTCTTAGATATAAAATTTGATATTATAGCTCAAAAAACAATCTTTTTAGCCGATTTTTGAAATTGAAGCTGCGTATTTCCTACAGAATTTCATGTAGTTTAAGATGGCGTTGCAAATTTTCGGAAAAAATTACTAGTTTTTTTTAAATAATCAAAATATTTAGACGACAATAATTTCTTGGATATAAAATTTGATATTATAGCTCAAAAAACAATCTTTTTAGCCGATTTTTGAAATTTAAGCTGCGAAGTTCCTACAGAATTTCATGTAGTTTAAGGTGGCGTTGCAATTTTCCGAAAAAACTTACTAGTTTTTCTGAAATAATCAAAGTAGTTTCATGACAATAATTTCATGGATTTAAAATTTGATATTATAGCTCAAAAAATAATCTTTTTAGCCGATTTTTGAAATTCAAGCTGCGTATTTCCTACAGAATTTCATGTAGTTTAAGATGGCGTTGCAATTTTCCCGAAAAACTTACTAGTTTTATTGAAATAATCAAAATATTTACACGACAATAATTTCTTGGATATAAAATTTGATATTATAGCTCAAAAAACAATCTTTTTAGCCGATTTTTGAAATTCAAGTTGCCTATTTCCTACAGAATTTCATGTAGTTTAAGATGGCGTTGCAATTTTCCGAAAAAACTTACTAGTTTTTCTGAAATAATCAAAGTAGTTTCATGACAATAATTTCATGGATTTAAAATTTGATATTATAGCTCAAAAAATAATCTTTTTAGCCGATTTTTGAAATTCAAGCTGCGTATTTCCTACAGAATTTCATGTAGTTTAAGATGGCGTTGCAATTTTCCCGAAAAACTTACTAGTTTTATTGAAATAATCAAAATATTTACACGACAATAATTTCTTGGATATAAAATTTGATATTATAGCTCAAAAAACAATCTTTTTAGCCGATTTTTGAAATTCAAGTTGCCTATTTCCTACAGAATTTCATGTAGTTTAAGATGGCGTTGCAATTTTCCGAAAAAACTTACTAGTTTTTCTGAAATAATCAAAGTAGTTTCATGACAATAATTTCATGGATTTAAAATTTGATATTATAGCTCAAAAAATAATCTTTTTAGCCGATTTTTGAAATTCAAGCTGCGTATTTCCTACAGAATTTCATGTAGTTTAAGATGGCGTTGCAATTTTCCCGAAAAACTTACTAGTTTTATTGAAATAATCAAAATATTTACACGACAATAATTTCTTGGATATAAAATTTGATATTATAGCTCAAAAAACAATCTTTTTAGCCGATTTTTGAAATTCAAGTTGCCTATTTCCTACAGAATTTCATGTAGTTTAAAATGGCGTTGGAATTTTCCGGAAATAGTGACTAGTTTTTTTGAAATAATTAAAATAGTTTCATGACAATAATTTCTTGGATATAAAATTTGATATTATAGCTCAAAAAACAATCTTTTTAGCCGATTTTTGAAATTCAATCTGCATATTTCTTACAGAATTTCATGTAGTTTAAGATGACGTTGCAATTTTCCAGAGAAAATTACTAGTTTTTTTGAAATAATCAAAATAGTTACACGACAATAATTTCTTAGACATAAAATTTGACACTATAGGCCAAATAAAACAATCTATAGACCGATTTTTAAAACTAAAAATACTTGTTCCCTACAGAATTTCATGTAGTTTAAGATGGCGTTGCAATTTTCCGAAAAAAATTACTAGTTTTTTTGAAATAATCAAAATACTTACACGACAATAATTTCTTAGACATAAAATTTGACATTATAGGCCAAATAAAACAGTCTATTGGCAGATTTTTAAAACTAAAAATTATTGTACCCTACATAATTTCATGTAGTTTAAGATGGCGTTGCAATTTTCCGGAAAAAATTATTAGTTTTTCTGAAATAATCAAAATAGTTTCATAACAATAATTTCTTAGATATAAAATTTGAAATTATAGGCCAAATGAAACAATTTATTGGCCGATTTTTAAAACTAAAAATACTTGTACCCTACAAAATTTCATATAGTTTAAGAGGGCATTGGAATGCAAGTGGCAGTTAGGCAACGCCGCCACGTGACGATTACAATCGTTTTAATTTTAATCAGAACAATAACTGGAAATCTGTGAAATTAGAACAATGCAATCTAATAATCTACTGTATTACCTATTATCACAAAATCTATTAATCAAAAATTAATATTTCGTTTTTTTTTTGTCTGCACACCTTCACCATGACGTGCAATTTGATTAAATTAAGTAACTGATAAAGGGCTTTTTGTTACCAGAAACCGTGCAACTTTTCCATGCATGATTCAATTAGCAAATAATGATAAATATTATAGAACGATAGTAATAACGCGTGTTAACATGGAATGGCAAAAAAATCACTTAGTTATAGATAATTTTATATAAGAAACACAGGAATACATTTTGATGCCATTTATATTTATCGTGTTTTACTTTAAAGTTTAAACTTTACTCATCAGTAGTTAGGTAGTTATTTATTTTTTGTTTTCCTCATTTGCAGTTTTCGTGCATAATAAACCATGGATCCAATCAGGTATGTAGAAATTTGTTTTTCTTTTTGGCATGTTAAAAATTGACAACTGATAAAACTAATTTTGTTATACGTTTATCAAGCATGATAAATTATAATTTAACAGTAAACAAACAATTCATTAGTCGACTCATTTAATCATTCGTTAAAGTAAAATGGGGCAAAGTTGATCAGTGATACAAACGTGACAGTTAACTTGACAAAGTAGTAAATATTTGGCGGGAAATTAACGCGCGTTTCTGATGGACATCACTAAACCACCAATCAAATTACTGTGTTAATTTCCCGCCAGATATTCTACTAAATTGACATGTACACCAAACTGACAGTTAACTTGACAAACGATTAACTTTTTAGGTTAGTTTTGACTTTTAAATTTAAAAAAAAACGTTGTAATGTTAAATTAACAGTTTTTTTTCTATTCCATTGCAGTGCCAGTTGTTTTAGTTTGCAGTAAGTAGTTTATACATTTTTAATTAACCTAAAAAATGGTGCTGGGTACCTGTTGTTGTAATAATAATTTATTATTTAGACACGAATTTTTGTATAATAATAAATTACATTACGTTAGATATTGTTGCTTTACATCAAAACTTTCGTCTTTAATTCCTGTTACTGCACACAATGCACACACTTTTATGTTCACTTTATTACGAGTTATTTATGTTTGGGCTGTTCACCTTGTATTATAAATGTATTGTACTCATTATTTATTATATTTAGTTAGCACGCCAGCAGATCTAAATATTTATCTACAAAATAGGCGCCAAATTCAAATTTCCCGCATTTTATTCCAATCGTAGCCTACTTGTAAACTTATATACAGATCTGCTATAATTGTATTTATTTTATTAATTTTCTGTTGGGGCTTGATATTATGCATGTTTATTATATAAAAAAGCTTTTTCCTTCGTTCTCCGTTTCGAACCAACCTTTAAGGTTATGTCATGCATTCCCGCAAACTCGGAATAATTTATCTAAACTTCGACACGTGTTTTTATATTATTATCTAGTAGGTTAGGTCAGGTGTAGTTGGCCGTGAATTCGATGTAATCATCTAATCGATGGACGCGCGTTTTTGGTCCAGGTCACGGCCAACTATTCGATTAGTTTTACCTTTGTAAAGACTGATTACATCGATTGATTCCGTTATTAGAGGAGAATAAGCTACTGAAAATTTCCATATTTACACATCATGCACGTGCCAATTAAATTGCGAAAATAAATTCGGGCGTTAATTATTATTGCGACAACTACGAAATTTATTGTCGCACTTTGATGATTTTTTAAATTAGGATTAATATATTTTGTATTGTTGCGATAAATAAAATGCGAAGGACGAAGTAATTGGAATGATTATCATTAATTTTTTGCAACAACCAGTGGCGTAGGTAACCCCTAAGAAAATTAACCAGAAGCTAGATTCAAAATATTTGTATGATTTTCCAGGAAGTACTTGCAACCTTCCCCCTGTCCCCAACTATTCCCTTATTATACCTACGCCACTGACCTCCGGCATTAGTAAACATCAATAAACTACAATTTATTGTCTCATTCTTCCGCTTTATTGATTCTTCTTGCATTCAAGTGTCTCAGACCTTGGACTGGAGAAATTTCAATAGACTTTACAATTTTACATTTGCAATAATTATAAAATATTGCAAAGTTATTCCAACTCATCATTCAAAAGCAATTGACCTCCTGCATTTCCTGTTTCACATGTTTTATTTATTATTATTATACCGAGTGATAAATAATTTTTTAATCTCATCCTCATTCCGAACTCCTAGGTACCAAATCGGGTGAACCTGCAGGCTTGCTCTTGTATAATTGTCTGGAAATTCGATGTATTTATGCTTGTGCCATCTAGATAATTGCACGTGGGGTGTTTCATGTTACCACTCAATCTTCTCATCTTCTCATAGTAGAGAATGTCTTCGTTCTATTAGTTTCCTGCACGTCTCCTCTCTTTGATCATGATGATGGTTCATCCAAAATTGATCTATTTCAGTATTGAAGAGAATGCACGAGCTATAATCGAGGAACAGAAACAAGACGAGAAATTTAGTGAAATTATTGTTAGTTGTAAGTCGTTAAGTCGTTATGAAGGACGCAGTTTCAAAAGTCTTTTACCACAAGTAAGTACTGGTGACAACTAAGTGGATATTTGTGCCTTCTCTAGACTCACAAGTTGTCTTCTAGATTCTTGCAACGCTTATCGCAGCGTCCTATCACTTAGTCGTGGGGATTTCCCTGGCGTACTCAGCAATTCTCATACCACAGCTCAATTTAAACGATGATATACCAGTTTCCAAGTCGGATAGCTCCTGGATTGGTATCTACACCAACCTCAAACTAATAGCACTTCAACTAATTTGAACTCTTCCAGCTAGTGTGATTGTTGTTGTGGTACCAATCGGCGCCATTTCTGGAGGTTTCATTATGGACAGCATTGGAAGGTTAAACACTGTTAAACTAGCTGCCATTCCAGGAGTTGTTGGTTGGATTCTTATTGCCATGGCTCACAATGTGCCGATGATTATAGCTGGGCGACTACTTACCGGACTGGCCTCAGGTAAATTAAAGGAAGAGGCGAGGGGGTTACTTAAATTTCGTTTTTAGCTTGGGGCACCAGTCCAGCTATTGTTTACATAACGGAAATCGCCAGAGCGGATATGCGAGGATCTTTGATATCCTGTGCTCCTGCTTATGCGTCTCTTGGTAAGTTACAGCTTTTACTTTAGCTCAATTGGAATTGTTACCTCGATCTTCTTGTAGGTATGGTCATAGCCTTCCTCAAGGGCTGGTTCCTAGACTGGAGGACAGTCGCCTGGTTAAGCACAGTCTACACACTATTACCTTGCCTGCTAATCATGCTAATACCGGAAAGTCCTGCGTGGTTAGTGTCGAGAGGGCGCATTGATCAAGCTGCAAAATCCCTCGCATGGATCAACAAATACCAACCACAACCCGACAATAAAGTTAGTGAAGAATTATTTTTGAAGAAGGTGTTTAGGTATTTATATAAAAAACTTGATTTCAGAGCGAGACTTTAGCCGAGTTGCAATTGGGTCAACTCCAGAGGGAGCACCAGCAAAAACTGACGGAACAAAGCAAAGAAGGTGACGGGTTCTGGGTCAAATCGAAGCAGTTTCTTCGGCCTACTGGATATAAACCGTTGATTCTCCTGTTTGGGCTGTTCTTTTTTCAACAGTTTTCCGGGATTTACATCACGTTGTTCTACTCGGTTACCTTCTTCCAGGTTTGTTCTATAGTTAACTTGCTTACCATGGAGGTTATCTTACTACTTGTAGGAAGTCGGAAGCAACATCAACCCCTACTTAGCCTCAACTTTAATAGGAGTGGTTCGCTTTTCCATGTCAATGATCAACACTTACATGTTAAGGACCTTCAGACGAAGACCCTTAGTTATAGCTAGTGCGCTTGGTATGGCGCTTTGCATGGGTTTTTCCGGTTTGTTCACCATGTGGATCAAAGAAGGTAACCTTAACCAGCATCAAAAATTTTCGTACAACCCCTTTTTCAGGTACCAGTACCCAAAGGTGGGTCCCAGTGGCCCTCCTGCTGCTCTACGTGGTAACCTCGATGATCGGCATGCTTCCCATCCCATGGACCATGACAGCTGAACTTTTCCCCATTGAAATCCGCGGTGTTGCCCACAGTATCGCCTACAGTATTGCCAACTTACTCCTCTTTGCCTCAGTGCAGAGCTACTGGACCCTCGATGAGATCTTCCATGGTGCTGCGGGGGTCCAGTATTTTTTCGCTGTGGTTTCTATAGGAGGCGCTGTGTATGCTTTTGTGTTCCTACCGGAAACTCACCGGAAAAAACTCTCGGAAATCACCGAGTATTTTAATCATAACACTTGTTTTATTGGAAAAGGTGATAAAGGGAAGGTTCAGGCGAAACCTGTGAAGACTCGGGCTACTAAGATGGATATTGTTAAGAATAACAAGAGCAATGAGCAAAATGAGAAACTCATGAATAATGTTTGAGTTTTAGAAAAAAAGGAGAAGATGATCGACTTGTTACAGTATTTTTTAAGAAAAGCAACTCGAATTAGTTTATTAATTTATTTTTTAAGCTTTAGATGCATTTTAGATTAACTTTTACACAACTCACAGGGTTTAAATCCAAACTTTATACTAGGTGGTAAAAGACTGCAATGTTGGAAAAATTGTGTTAATACAGGTTTCTGTTTGTCCACATGTTCGGAAGTTAAACCACAGATGGCGCAACACAAATTCAAACCAGTGCTATTTATTTTGTTTTAGAGTAGGCATATTGAGTATCTAATGTAGAAATAAATTGTGATTTTCAAACAAGTTTTTTTTAGTTTAATATTAGCGCGACGAATAAATATTTTTTATATAATATTAAACTGATATTTTATATATAAGATATTTATACTTAATTTTGTGATAAAATATTGTACTTGAAATAAAACTGACGTAAACTTTACTGAGTACTTACTTTGTTTTGCAGGGCCAACTAAGATCTGTTCCCGCCAAAATCTGAAATCGCTGTCTTGCTTTTGTAATATTTCAGACGAATTTAGTTTTTATGCTACAATTTTCGCTAAAAAATGTTTTGGCGGGAAATATCTTATTCACTTTAACACAATTTCGTGCATAACAGGAATTAATTTTAATAGTTTCTTCGAAAAAGATTTGCAATTTTATACAGGGAGCAGTTAAAATAACAATTCCCGCCGAAAGTCAAAATTTTGGCGGGAGAGTATAAGACAGTACTTATTCTAACGACTTAACATCTCTTAACATCACATGATCACATCTAATTAATATCGTACAAATTTCCTCCTTGAAATCTTCATTGTCACTGCCTCCACTTCAACCTACAATGTCAATGGTACTCGTCCTAATCCATCAGTCGTACTACATAATAAAAACATTTTATTACATCATTAGAAAAAAAGTTCAATTGGATCTTATGTAAAAAAAATCAGATACACATCGCCCCTGTTATCATCCATTTATATCATTAAACACCGATAACAATGAACATGAAACTGAATGATAAGGGAATTTTATCGCTATTATTGCAAAGTTTAAAAAAAATACTCACACCAATTAATTACTCACATTAGTACCATAGAAGTTAACATGGATGTGCTTGGGTGAGCCTATTAACAATTTTTTAACATTTATTATCACTTTGCAAATAATTATATAATTTTGTTACAGAGCCAGTTGTGTCAACTTGTAGTAAGTACCACCATTTCTAACCCGATACCTCTTAACAATTATTTTCCTCCCCTATTAGCGAAACAGAAAACCAGGAACTGAAACAAGTGGTAACAAGTCAAACTTCCTTAAGCAAATACGAGGTTAAGACTTTCAAAGCGTTACTTCCACAGGTAACTATTTACTTAGTTATTACAGTACTTACTACCAACTTCTTCCACAGATTCTAGCAGCTGTTATCTCGGCGGCTTTCCACTTGGGAAATGGCATATCCCTCGCTTACTCTGCAATCCTCATCTCGCAACTCCAAGAAGCTGACAGTGATATCACTGCGAGTACCAGTGATAAATCATGGATAGGTAACTATTCTTCTCTGATGGTAACTGTAATTTTCAAGTCCAATTTCAGCTAGTGTTTTGATTGTTATTGCACCGCCTGCCTCGATAATCGGTGGGTTTTTCATCGACTACTTCGGGCGGTTAAACACGATAAAAATCGCGGGAATCCCCGGTGCTATTGGCTGGACGTTAATAGCCACCGCTTCAGGAATCCCTCAAATAATCTTCGGACGACTACTAGTTGGAATTTCCTCCGGTAATCTCGCTTTTTCCACGCAAACAAACCCTTAATTTAAGTTTTCCAGCTTGGGGTACTAATCCTGCCATGGTGTACATCACCGAAATCGCAAATACGGAAATCCGAGGGCCTTTAATATCCATCGCTGCTATTTACGTGTCTCTTGGCATGGTCATCACGTATCTAGGTGGCTGGTTGATACACTGGCGGCTCCTGGCGTGGATTTGTAACATCTCAGTTATAGTACCTTGTCTTCTTTGCATGCTGATTCCAGAGAGTCCAGCGTGGTTGGTGTTGAAGGGGAAGAACGAAGCTGCTCTTAAGTCTTTGGCGTGGATCAACAAGTACCAACCACAGCCAGCTAACAAAGTATGGAATTTGTTTGAAAAAGGTTTCATCTAATTATTATTAAACCTTTTCAGGCAGAATCCTTGGCCGAACTCAAACTAACCCAACTACAAGATGAGCAGAGACGTAAACAAGAGGAGCAAGCTCACAAGAAAGGCCTAAAGGCTATCGCACGAGAGTTCCTCAAACCCACAGCTTACAAGCCACTGATTTTCTTCGTAGGTCTGTTCATCTTCCAACACTTTTCCGGAATATACATCACCATGTTCTATTCTATCAGCTTCATTGAAGTGAGTACCATGAAAAATAAAAGTTTTAGGTTAACAGTTTGTTTGTAGGCGGCTGGTACCACGATGAACGCATATTTAGCCTCGATTCTCATCGGAATGGTACGCCTGGTCATGTCTATGGTGGTCACCTATTTGCTGAAGAACTTCAATAGGCGCACTTTGATTTTTACTAGTACTACCGGAATGGCGATGTGCATGTTTTTGTCTGGATTGTACACCAGGTGGATACAAGAAGGTACTACCACGCTCACTTGGATGCCAGTCGCTGCAATTTTGCTTTACGTCGTCTTCTCAACCATCGGACTGTTGCCTATTCCCCTCATGTTAATAGCCGAGTTATTCCCACTGGAAATCCGAGGAATGGCCTATAGTATCACCTATAGCTTAAATTGCGTCATCATGTTTGCAGCCTTGCAAAGCTACTACACTCTTAATGACGCTTTTGGAGGTGCTGCCACTTTGCAATGGTTCTTTGCGGTGGTTTGTTGTGGAGGTTTGGTGTATGCCTATATATTCCTTCCGGAGACTCGAGGAAGGAAGCTTAGGGATATTAGTAATTATTTCAAGGAGAGGATTTTGTATATTGGACATGCTGATGAGGAGAAGAGTTTGGAGGGGAAGGAGAAGTTGGCTGGGAGATGAGGTGCGAGCAAGAACTTAAACAGTGATATTATTAAGAGTCTAATTTATTTATTTAGTTTTTGTGTGCAATAAAACCATTCTATTATACTAAGTTTCGTCTGAATTTTTTGTTACTCCTCTCCCCCTTTTTTGAAAATTGAAAATCCGGAGAAAAAAGTACTAAATTTATACAAGTCACTCGCTCCCAAAACCCAACTGTCAAAGTCAAATTATGTACAATCACCTCGTACAATACTACCTTGAACCCGACGAGCAAACCAAGGAAGCCCTCTTAGACAAGGCCGCCTTCCAGTACCAACTCGACGAAGATGCCAGAAACGCCCAACTCCAAGCGTTTATTAACGACTTCATCCAGTCCGAAGAATACGAAACCTACCTGGAACAGAAGAATCTTATCCAAAAGCGCACCATTGGAGTCCAATATTCCTTCACTCGCAAAATGCGGAAGCATTTCCAAGATTGTCTGCATCCACTCACGGCTGAGTCCAAGAAAATTTCTGCGTTTGCCCAAAATTTTTCCCACTACGTCAGCAATAAGATCACCGCGAAAATCGTGGAGAAGCAAAAAGAAGGGATCAAGATCATAAGAGTAAAATTGCGTAAGTTACCTCAAGCATTTTCTAAAATTGTTTTCCAGGAGAAAATCGACGAAGCCCGCCAATTTTTTCGCACAAAGAAATCAGCTCAGTATCTTCGCGATGAGGAAACTCGAAGAGTTATCTTGGAATACTGCGAGAAATTCCACGTGGACTTGAGCAAGCTCAAAGAGAAGAACCGGAGGAAAGTGGCGGATAAAATCCTGTGCTGCCAGAGGATTTTCCACACCAAACGACAGCAAATGAAGGAGAATATGCTGAAGATTATCAGGAAACTGCTAAATGAGTATGCGAGGAAAATACAAATTGAGCAGGAGCAAAACAAGAGTTACGACTACAAAGTGAAGAGTAAGGAGCGGATTCTTCCCGATATGGAAGTGGTGGGAAGCAAGATAATTTTGGTGAAGTTTTTCTAAAAATATTAAGAAGAATAAAATCTAAATTCTTACTTAGTCCCCAAGAGAACCCCTCAAGATCCCTGAAGTCATCACCGAAGAAATCGCAGAAGAACCATCTGTACACCTTGAAGAAGAAAAACCAACGAAACTAAAGAAGAAACCTCGCAAGCTGGCAAAAGACCGCACGAGTGTTACGAAAAAATCGAAAAAGAAGAAAGACGGCACTTCAAAGACCAAAACAAGCAAAGCAACCAAAATCTCACAGAACAAAGCAGAGTTGATTCTGCCCTTCATTCCCATTATCAATAAACGCGCGAAAATCGAGCCGGATGTTGTGCAGAAAATGTGCCAATTGGCTGATGATTTTCGGGAGTTTGATGAGTATTTAGAGAATCAGATGGTTTTGGGGAAGACAGTGGATGAAGATAGTTTGTATCCGATGGACGAGAATTTTTACTGTGAACCATCAGAGTTGTTTTTCCAGGTAAACTCTGATAGGTTCTTGTAGAGGGTTTAGTTTTGTTTCAGAATTTTAGCACGGAGAAGATCTACAGAAGGCGAGTTAGAATTATAAACAAGGGTAGCTTTATTAGGAAGTGCAAGGTTCTTAAGGAGAGCTTCCAGGATCCCTACGATGCAGTCTATTTTAAAGTAATGGTAAGCTTCTTGAAGTAAAGTAGATATTGTTAGAATTTTCCAGGTGGAGGCCATTGGAATAAAAAAACTAGCTCCTGGTTGTTGTTTTAACCTAACCATCACCTTCACTCCTAAAGATAACCACTCGAAAATCCAAGGGAAAATCCTATTCCTCTCCTACGACCCCCACATTTGCCAGTACTCGATGTTCCGGCTTCCCATCCAGTGCATTCCAAGACATTCCAACTTATCCATCAAACCTCACACAGTATCCTTCGGACAAATTCCAATATGGCAGGCGAAGAAGCACGCAGTTCTCCAAAAAACCATCAAGGTTCCCTTTGTCAAGTTACTCTTTGCAAAAGCTAATTTATAACTCGGTTTAGTTCAGAAACGAAGGACTGAAACCTTGTACGCTCGTCGTGAAAAAAATGGAAGATTTATTGGAGTTGGCTCAGTATATGGAGGTGGAACCTGAAGATATGTCGAGTAATGCCGATTTGGAGGTGGAGCCTTTTGTGCGGAAGCTAACAGAAGAATGTTTCAACAATGTTTTCAACACGTTCACTTTAGAGCAAACCTACTTTACGTTGGAGGCTTTGGAAGAGAAGCTGGTGAAGGTCAAGTTTGCTCAATTTGAGTATATTGGGAATTTTTTCGAAAACTACTTGGTTGATGTCTATGAGAGAGAAGTGAAGGATAACTCGCTTAGCTGTGTAGGGTGTCAAGTATGCTATAGCTTAAGATTTGGGAATTGTATTACACAATTTTTCCAGGAACTCTCTCTCTTCGCCGAGCTTACCGGCCATTTTATACAAGTCCTCCCAGATACCATAGACTATGGCGTCTGCTTCTTCAACTCACGCTACCAGATTCCAGTGACCATTTGCAATAGTTCAAGTCATCTTCAGACGGTTTCTGTTAGGTTCCCTTCTAACCTCTCCGACTATGTCCAAGCGGATACCACGAATATTTTCGTACCACCTCAAGATAACCGCCGCCTTCTTTTGAAATTTGCTCCAAGGTATCTTAGAATTACTTAGAGGGAATCTGCTGATCGTTTGGTTTCTAGTAGGAGGATTTGTGTGGACGATGTTTCGTATTATGATCCTAACACCGCCATTTTGGAGTTTCCAGTGCATTTTTGTGTGGCCTCGAGGAATTACAAAGACATTCCTCCGGTTAAGCTGACTTGCTTTGCTGTTTTGACGAATCCAGATGACTTGGTACTACGTCCAAGAAACCATGCGAAAATTTTGGACTTGGGAGAGTGCAGCATTTTTGAGACAGTTGTAGGAGAAATTGAGTTAATGAACACTGGGCTTCTACCTCAAGTCTACTGCTTCCTCGATCTTCCACCTGTAACTACCTTTAACTTTCAATAAATCAACACTCTCTTTTCTTTAGTGTATTAGTATCCAACCGAACGATGGGGTAGGCGAGATCCTCCCGTTGGAAAGCAAGATATGCCAAGTGGTGTTCCAACCGGAGGTCGAAGACATCGCCATGACGAGCTTCTGGTTAACTGTGGATACTGTAGCTAATCGAAGACAAACTAAGAAGGTTCGTATGCGAAATTCAAGGCAATTGTTCAACACCCCTTGTAGGTTTTCAACAAGAAACGCTTCAGAACCTCCGTGGAGATGGTGATAAAAGAATTGAGGAAACCTCATGGATCAGATTCGTTTCTAGTTGATGATATGCAGCTTTGCCTTTATGCTTTACAACATGAATCGAAGCTCCATCTTGAATTGAAGGAATCTTTGGACGTGGTTAGGGAAGCTCCTACACCTACTCCAAGTTTTCAAGGCTCAGTCACAGACTACATTCGAAATATTGGTAAATAACTTGGTACCAAAGAGATTACTCTTCGTTTTTTTTATTTGTAGGTGAACATTTTGGGGAAGGTGAAGATTTAGATGAAGGCTTCCATAAGTTTCCTAGTTTTCCCAACTCTGAAAGACGATTGTGTGTCCGAGTGAAGACCACTAGGCCTCTTTGCCAGTTTTCCTATCAATTGCTGGAGTTTCCTAGTACGCCTTGTGGCTCTTATAGTACCATTGAGGTGGAGTTGAGGGCTTTAGAAGATCCAAGAAGAAATTTTGAGGCTAAATTTGAGATCACAGGGGAAAATGAGCAGATTGTAGTGGAACCCACATGTGGAACGTTGAGATGTGGACAGGTATGAAGCAACCTAAAAAGTGTAATTGTTAAAATTTGTTCTTAAAGGCCATCAAGGTGATGCTATTAGCTAAACCTAATTTACCGGAGGAGCTCGTGAGCGAAACTGCACAAAAACTAAAATACACCGAGGTGTATCAAAGGAAATTGGAAGAGCGCCAGGCACTAAAGCTGCAGGAGTTGGAACGGGCTCTTAGTCGGAAGAAACCGAAGAAAAAGGAAGCAACCAAGAGGAAAGTTCGTGGGAAAGCTAAAGAGTCCAAGAAAAAAGGCAAAAAGAAACCAGATGGTAAAAGATCTATCAGTGAAACTATTTGTTTAAAATTTCTTGTACTTAGTTCAACCAGTGGTACAAGAAGTAGAATCGGAGATCGTGGTGGAAGACAGTGAACTGGAAATAAACTTTGAGGATTTGTTTCCTGCGGAGATGCACTATTGGAGGGCGATGAAGCCGTTTAAGATCCACTCGAAATTCACCTGCAAAATCACCTACGACAAGTACGAGTAGTTATTTAGTAGTGGTAAAAAATTGCTTTGATTTCCAGATATCCCCAAACCGACCTCTTGTACTTGGAAGCTGTTTGCAAAGTGATTCCTCCACATTTCGTGACAAACCTCCACATTCAACGCTTGGATTTCTCTGGAGTTGTCATAGGAATGGACAGCACGAAAACTATAACAATCCAGAATATAAATTGTAAGATTTGGAGTAGTGAGTTGATTTAATTGGGAGGGGGAGTTAACTATAGAATTGTAGACGCGTCGATTAACCCTGAGTGGGCTCCTATGAACCCCATCGGGTGTTTTTGGGTGCCTACTATGAGGAACTTGCATGTACCTCCGGAGCACTACCTGAAAATTCCGGTCACGTTTACTCCAGACAAAGAAAAAGTGGTTCGTTTTTCCTAGTTTTAAGTTCAGTTTAGTTTTGATGGGGTTTGTAGGAGGAGGAATTCTTGGAAATTCGGTCGGGGAACACAAGACTATCTTTGATTCTATCTGGGGAGGGTTTGGAACCTAACATAGAAATCCTTCCGGAGTTTTTGGTGGTTCGCATTGATTGTTCTGAGACGAAAGTCGCGAAATGTCCTTTGGAGGTTTGAATAAATTATTGCTATCTAGTCAGCTTGGCTCTTTATTGTTTCCAGATAACCAATCATACTTCTGGTGATATTGTCTTAACTGTAGAAAAAGTTTGTGAGCTAGAAGGTACAATTGAAGAGTACGAGAAGCTTCCGGAAATTCCCAAGGAGTATCGAAAAGGAACCAGCAGGCGCAGCAGTGCAAGTCAGGGCACTAATAAAACCAATAAGAAGTCCCCTCAAGGAAAAATCACAGTGGAAAAATACTCAAACGAACTCACAATAAACGAAATCGAATCCCTGAAGACCAACTTCAATCCAGTAGACGAAACCCAGTCGCATTTTGAATATTTCGATTTGGACTCCGATGATCAGGTTACGTTATCACCAGATTCTAATCGCAGTGTTACTATAGGTTTTGGTAAACCGGATGTGCTTCAAAGAACTAAAATGGAGATGGAGGAAACGCGGATGAAGCGTGAGTTGAAGGCTAGGAAGAAGAATCCAGATAAAGGGAAGAAAATTATAGAGAAAAAAGGCGGGAAGAAGAAAAAGAAGAAGGAGGAGGTTAAGAGTAAGGGGAGTAAGAAGACGGGGAAGAAGAGTGGTACTGAGGGGAGCAAAGTGGGGTTGGGGAAGAAAAAGAGGCTTGCTGAGAAGTACTTTGTTGCGAAGTTTAATGTTTTTTTGGGGAAGGGGAGGTTTTTGAGGGATGTGATTGTTATTGCTAATTTTACTTGAGGTTTTGTTGATTTGAATAAAATAAAAAATGTTTTGGTTAATTTGTTGGGTTTTAATTAAAAATAACTGAAATTTCTACTGGATTATAAGAATAAGTTTACAGAAATCTGTTTTGGTAAATCTGTGAGTTTTAACCAACAGATGACACTACAAGTTCTTTAGACGAGACGTAGAGTTCTGCTTTAACGTGCGCATTTTTCACACTACTGCCCATAGATGGCGCAGCAAGTATTGAATTATCTTTAGGAACATTACAGAAACCTGCTTTATTATTTTGAGAATATTTAGATGGAAAACACAAAAAATTACAGCCAAATTTTTCAGACCTTTCAAAATTTTATTTGCAAGAACTTTCGATAAAATTATTTTAATTAGTTGATAAAACGCTGTTTTAATTAATTTTATTCAAAACAGAAGACGCTATCAGTACTTTAAAAAAGTCTGGTGTCAATAGATGGCGGTAGCTTCCTTAAAGGTGTTAAATTTCAGTTTCTTGGATTTAAATTAAAAAAATTTTTTTTACAAAAAAAACTTTACTACGACACGTAAACAGTGATTACAATAAATACAATAAAAAATCTAATAATACAATGTTAAAATAATTGGTAAATATCTTTTTTTGTGTTGATTCTTCTTATCTTATATAACTTCATGATGTTCATTATCACGATTCTTCATATTAATAAAATAACTAATCAAATCGATTGGTAATGGGAAAATAATCGTCGAATTTTTCTCCGCAGAAATCGTACTTAAAGTCTGCAAATACCGCAACTAGAACCAAATAAAATTTTGTAAAAAACTATAACGAATTTCTTATATTTACCTGTAAAGCTGCCGGACTTTCTGTGATGACATCCGACGCCTCCTTCAAAGCCCGCGAGGCCTTCATCTCGCCTTCAGCTGCTATGACCTTAGCTCTAGCCTCCCTCGAGGCCTCCGCCTCAGCCGCCATAGCCCTCTGCAATTGCTGCGGTAAACTGACGTCTTTTCTACAAGAACAACAAAGTAAAAAGTGAAATTACTAAAATTTTATTCCTACATTTCCACTCGCTCCACTTTCACGCCCCAAGGATCCGTTGCCACGTCCAAAGAGGTCTGCATTGCGTGGGAGATGGCCTCGCGGTCTGACAGGATTTCTGCAAGGTTTCTGGTACCCAAAATGTTGCGCAAAGTCGTCATGGCGAGAAGACGAGTTGAGTTACTGAAGAGTAAAAAAAATTTTTTTTTGGCGTGCTTTGTAGAAGAAGTACCAAATTTTTTTTATCCTACCTGTAATTGGTAACCTTAACAATGGCATTAAGCGGATCTTGTATCCGATAGTACACGACCGCATCCACAGTAACAGTCACCGAGTCTTTAGTCAGAGCCTAAAAGCACAAACATCCTAAAATCCACTTAATAATTTTTCTCCCGCCAAAATCTTACTTCTTGTGGTGGTACATCAAACGAGACTGTCCTCAAGTCCACTTTGCAGTAGCTGTCGACACATGGTAGAATGAAGAAGATGCCAGGACCTCGAGCACCGCCAGTTCGCAGTCGACCAAGGCGGAAGATCACGGCGCGTTCGTATTCTTGCACAACCTAATACAAGAAAAAATTGTTTAGAATTTTTTTTTTTTTGGATTAGATTTCTTACTTTGAAGCACCAAAAGAGGGAAAAGGGCATGGTGAGGATGAGGAGCACGATGGAGCCTAGTGTGGCGGCGAATTCTACACAACCCATCGTGTTTGGTTTCTCTGTAAACAATAACAGACAAAATGAATCGCATATATTGATGAATGACGGAATTGCGGTTTGATTAGATATGAGGTTTGTAGATAAAAACCAAACAAATACAGTAAATTGCGCGGGATAATTCATCTTATAAATAAACATGGGCAAAGTTAGAAATTCCCGGAAGTCCAGCTGGATATCCTTGAGGAATACCCGTTCTGATTTTGATAGAAAAAAATAGTTTATAATTTCAAATTTATGGTAAATAATGTAGAAGATATAGAGATGAATTAAATAATAAAAACAGTAAAAATTTAAACATTATTAAAATATAAATGGCGCCAAATTCAAAATATATTATATCGACTGTCTTCTGTGACCTATAGTTTTGAAACTAGTAACAATGGAGTGGTGAAACTTGGCAACGTTGTAAAAGAAGGTCTGCTATAGCAAAAAAATCTAATATGTAATCTCTAACTAGAAAAACAAATGAATTCCAGCTGTTATACCCTAAAATTGCAATATTTTTCAAGATATCAACTGTCTTCTATGACCTATAGTTTTGAAAATAGTACTAGTGGAGAGTTGAAACTTGGCAACGTTGTAAGAGAAGGTCTACTGAAGCAAAAAAATCTAATATGTCGTTCTAACTAGAAAAACAAATGAATTCCAGCTATTATACCCTTAAATTGCAAAATTTTTCAAGATATCAACTCTCTTTTGTGACGTATAGTTTTGTAACTAGTACGGATAACGAGTTGAAACTTGGCAATAACGTAAAAGAGTGTCTGCTGAAGTAAAAAAGTCTAATATGATGTATCTAATCAGAAAAACAAATGAATGCCAACTGTTGTCCTCTAAATTGAAATATTTTTCAAGATGTCGACTGTCTTCTGCGACCTATAGTTTTGAAAATAGTACTAGTGGAGAGTTGAAACTTGGCAACATTGTAAGAGAGTGTCTGCTGAAGTGAAAAAGTCTAATATGATGTATCTAATCAGAAAAACAAAGGAATGCCAACTGTTGTCCTCTAATTTTCAATATTTTTCAAGATGTCAACTGTCTTCTGTGACCTATAGTTTTGAAAATAGTACTAGTGGAGAGTTGAAACTTGGCAACGTTGTAAGATAAGGTCTTCTGTAGTGAAAAAATTTAATATGTCGTATCTAACTAGAGAAACAAATGAATTCCAGCTATTATACCCTTAAATTACAAAATTTTTCAAAATATCAACTCTCTTTTGTGACATATAGTTTTGTAACTAGTACTGATAACGAGTTGAAACTTGGCAATAACATTAAAGGAGTGTCTGCGGAAGTGAAAAAATGTTATATGATGTATCTAATCAGAAAAACAAATGAATGCCAACTGTTGTCCTCAAAATATGCCGATTTTTTTCAAGTTAGGTACTATTTCTCTCTCCTACAGTATGCTTGATATAAATAGATAAAAGTTGAGTTTTTAGCACAATATAATATAACTGTTTTCTCTAAATAAAACGGGCAATTCGGCAGTTTTACGTAGAAAAGTATGCAAATGGCGCCAAATTCAAAATATTCTAATTTTATTTCAACTTACAAGGTCTATCTGTTATAGTTTGCTGAATATTTTACTTAGTGAAACTTGAGCTTCTACCACAAAGATTTCCCTAAACAAAACTGTAAATTTCTCAGTTCTAAGTCGAAAAATAAGCAAATGGCGCCAAATTCAAAATTTATTTCTTTTTCAAAATTTTTCTAGTGTGTGCAAACTTCATGTCCCACTTACCATACTCTAAATAACACTCGTACCCACCGGAATCAGTGCGTTTTAGTCCAGCATTCATGAATTCCTGCCGCGCTGGACCACACGGCACACCACGACGTGTTTTCTCACACACAGACCCACTGAAATTAACACCAACCACAACATGTAAATTCTAAATCAGATCTGCGGCTAAATGTTCTAACAAGACGTCGACGGGGACGAAGGAGGACGCATCGCGACATCATCTGGTAAATGTTTTTCAAATGTGTACACCATCACATCGGTTGTTTTCATAATAATAATGAAGGAGCAAAAAAATTTAGGAAATTAAACGGAGAAAATCGGTCGGGTTTGTTTTGATCTATGTGTGAGTTTACACAACGACTAAATTAGATTTTGGGCTGCGAGGGGACAAGGAAGTCGGGCAAATTAGCTCGAAATGTTGCGTAGGTACACTGCCCGAACAAATGCAACGCTTTAAACTAGAGATTATAGATGACAGTCGATTTAAAAAAAAATAAGTTTTTTGAGAAATAATTAGAACTCATTAGCATAAGTAGATTCTTTGCTTCAGTAGATCTTCTCTTACAACGTTGCCAAGTTTTAGCTCTCCACTGCTACTCGTTTCTCTTTTCTTTGTCCAAGCAGTGTATCCTCGAAACACAAATTATTTGATTTTCTTCCACTGCAATAACAAACTGCCTCTGCCTCATCAGAATCAGACAAACCAGCTTATAAACATGTCAGTTAAACGCACCTAATAAATATTTCTCTTTACATATTTTTTTTATATATAATCTAAAGCTTTATTAAAATATACCTGACGCATATATTGGTGCCCCCATTTCATTTTCATTCAAATATTTATGATTGAAATCATGTCTGTTCCCTGTTGCCTGATGGTATTTTAGATGAAAGACTGTTGGAGGGTAGGGGGGGATATTTGCATTTAACTGTTACTGATGTTAGAACAAAGGAAATAAAATCGTGCAGGAAACATTAAAGTGCCTCGGTTTAATTTGTTTGAACACTACAAATAGATTCTATCAAATAGTTCAAGGGTAAACTGAAAAAAAATTTTGGTGCTCCTATAAAGTATCCCAAAACATTTAAACACTCGATTTAAGCCCCACAAATATCAGGCTACTTGTTCTAGTCTTTTTTAATGCACTTTGTATGAAATTTGACCAACTTTAAATTTTATTTGGTGAACCGAAAAAAATTCATATCTCGGGAAAAACTGTAGGTAATTCGGCTCTGTTTTGGTTCCGCGGTTTGTTTTTTCAGGAAAAAAATTAAAACCGAAAATATTTTTGAAATTTTGGTGGAGGCGCCGGGGTCACATTTTTTAAAACTTGTATTATTTTCGAGAAAACAGTGTAAATATCAGGAAATCTATAATATCAGGCTACTTGTTCTAAACTTTTTTAATGCATTTACTTGTCTTTGCACGAAATTTGACCAACTTTAAATTTAATTTGACATATATTTGGCTTGGAAAAAGACACTTGGAATAGAGTTAATTGTATTACTGGTTGCCCATAACTAGGCGTTTACTGTTTGTAACAAAAGAGAAAACTACCTTACCATTGCAACGAACTTTTAACTGGTACCACAAGATGGCGAGAGTAGTTTTTAATATATTATTTATTTATTTCACAGACTATACGACTATAAAAATTCCAATATAAACTGCTGTATTAATTAAACACACTCAGTTTTTTTAACGATAAACCAAAGGAAATATCCGCAAAATTGTTAAAAAAGTAAAAATAATATTTCACTGTGCCATCTTATGATACAACTACAAAGTTCATTGGAGTGGTAAAACAGTTTTCTATTTTACTGTTTGTAACAAAAGAGACAACTACCTTACCATTGCAACGAACTTTTAACTGGTACCACAAGATGGCGAGAGCAGTTTTTAATTTTTAAATTACTATTTATTTCACAGACTTTAGGACTATAAAAATTCCAATATAAACTGCTGTATTAATTAAACACACTCACCTTTTTTAACGATAAACCAAAGGAAATATCCCCAAAATTGTTACAAAAGTAAAAATAATGTTTCACTGTGCCATCTTGTGATACAACTACAAAGTTCATTGGAGTGGTAAAACAGTTTTCTATTTTACTGTTTGTAACAAAAGAGAAAACTTCTTTACCATTGCAACGAACTTTTAACTGGTACCACAAGATGGCGAGAGTAGTTTTTAATTTTTAAATCACTATTTATTTCACAGACTTTAGGAGAAAACAGAGCAAATATCAGGAAATCTATAATATCAGGCTACTTGTTCTAGACTTTTTTAATGCATAAACTTGTCTTTGCACGAAATTTGACCAACTTTAAATTTTATTTGGTTGACTCGAAAAAAATTCATATCTCCTGAAAAACTGTAAGTAATTCGGCTCTGTTTGGGTTCCGCGGTTTGTTTTTTCAAGCTCTATAATCGTGCATACATATTTATTTATTTAGAGCAAGTTTAATTTTTCACCCGAAAAATTCATAAGGGGTTAACCTTATGATTTTCTCGATTTTGTTCATCGCTCCAAATTGCACGTAACTTTGCACAATGATAAAGAAAGTAGTGCTAGTTAACATAGTGAAGCCGGTTTCTTTCTAACTTGTTTGGTTTTTCAGGAAAAAAATAAAAACTGAAAATATTTTTTTGAATTTTGGCGGAAGCGCCGGGGTCACAATTTTTTTAAAATGAATTATATATATGTATATACACACAGTGACCTATATATTTATTTGTTTCGGTAATTTACTGCTAAGCGTAATTATTTCCGACGTTACAGTACAAAATTATTTTTACATACCATACATTAAACATGTAAACACTGTTAATTGTTTTTCTAAAATTAAACTCGTATGTTTTGGTGTTTCGGTTTTTTTGCTTATTCTGTTTCAAACTTCCAGAGAGAACGTGTGCAGTTTTCAAACGAAATGTACTTACTACAAAACAATGTTGTTTGCTGGGTGAATTATAATAATTGTTTGTTTGGAGTAGAAGTATAACATAATGAAAGTGATGTTTCAGTAGAATAATGTAAACAATTTAACAAAATTAACTTGCCATTAAGTAAATGTGATGGAAAATTTTGATTTTCCTATCGAATCAACAAATTTACAATTTTTAATCCACAAACTTTTCCTATACACCTTTAGCGAATGGGTCAGACTTAAAATAAGTTATACCTCTCGCGAGACCGATAATTCCAAAGTAACCCCAGAAAGATGACAGCGAGAATAGCATAGACCAATAAAACTTACACGATTGTATTCTTCCAAAGGCGAAACGGAAAAACTGTTAATGAGAAACATTCGGAGCAACGAAGCGCGGTAGAATCTTTTGGGAAATTATATCTCGAGGTTTAAATTAATTTGCATTTAAAATCGATGATAATATGAAAGAATAGCTTACAATATATTCTTAGTTAACCGAGAATTTGTTTGTGTAATCATTTTGCTCCAGTATCATCTGGCTCAGCACGCCAGATAAACTGACAATTAGTCGGGGAGCTGCACGTTTTTATAGTGTGTCCCCTCTACTAGTCGTTAAGCCACGCCTGCGTACAGTCGCTCAGGTAAGCACAGTTACCCAAACAAATATTTGTGGAAAATAATTTCAATAGGCGATTAAATTCCAGATGAAATTTCCTTCTCCACTTTCCTTCATCTCCGCCCCAAAAAAACATAAAATTAAATATTCCACAGCGTTCAGAGCGGTTTACAGGGGGACGAGGAGAGACGGGGGGCTAGCAAGGGGGTGCACAATCTGCCACGTAATTCTCCAAAGACCGGCCCGGGCTGATATAGTGTTTAATAATGCAGGAGTGTGCCACTCTGACGATGGCATCGTCAACAACATACATACAGTAGTACCAACTATACCTTCGCTGATGATATTAAGCCCCCATGGTGATGCAGCATAAAGTATTGCTGCACATAATAAGTGTATAATACAAGCACATATACTAACCCCTTTTCCTCATCAGTTCTAAGGGCGCCAGGAGGAAGTGCTTGATTAAAATTAACAACAAATTATGAGGATGGCGGATATGTGGGCCACGTGGAATTTATTATAATAAACTAAGAGAAATATTCAGAATTTCCCGCCAAATATTTTTAGCTCCAAATTAACAACTAAAAAATCCCCTATAGTTGTAGCCGCCTATCTACTATACACACTTAGATATTAGATGACAACAATTTGAATACCAGATTTGCTATATCGACAATTTCTAGCGATCCACCAGGGAATTATTTACATAAAATATCAGAGTGTGGATGTTTAAGCAGCTGCAACCCCCAAAAACAACAACCATGGTTGGGATGCATCACAAATTAACAAGGATGGTTTAATTAAAATTTGATTATGAGACAGTTTCATTGGAAAGTTTAACACGACGAACTGTCCACAGATATTGGAAGTTTGCGGGGGAGGAAAACTAGAGATATTGCACCTTAACAATGTTAGTTGTACGTTGGAGTATAATTAAAATATTTAAAAAGTTCTGCTGACTACAAAATATCACATTGAAATGCAACATAACCTCACATAACCTAACAAATTTAAGATGGGCGGGACGTAATTAAAATCTTAATATAGTTAACACCTCCTCCCCCCCGTTTCATTTTATCACATCATAACGCGGTGTTGTAGTAAACTTTTCCACTCAACTTTTAGCTTACCAGTTCAATGGTTAAACACTCGGTTAAATTGAGCGTGTCACCTGATGCAACTGTAAATAATGCCATTATAAAACGATAAAACATTTTGCTTTACGAGAAACTGGGTGGGTGCAAATTTCCCAGATAAAAGACTAAATGAAATGAAATTGATTCTCCCACTAGATATAATATATTTGTCGAGGGGTGGGGGTTAGAAGGAGCATGGGCGGGAGGTGATATATTATTTTACTACTATATATATTACAAATAACGCGGGATAATTTTTTGGGCTGACTCAGCCCTCTACGCGATTATATTTTTCTTTATTGCCACTGGTGGTGACTCCCTACTCCATCTGGTAAATCCTCTCTTCGAGTTTCCACACACAGAAAAATTATAACCGACGCTATTTTAAATATTTCGCTACAAATGAGGCAATTCTCCTGGTGCACCGCCTACTATAATTGAAAAACCTTTGACAAAATGTGAAAGAGCGAAAAAAACTACGCGTTTTCGTTTCATGCACGATAAATTTCGTGTTTAAAATGGTTATATGTACAAGAAATATTAACCTATCGTAGACACACATGTGGAATGAAATGAAAACCATTAATTTTTTGGAATTTGTCCGTTGTGTGTCGGGAATATTAATGTCTTTATACGTGGGTTTCTAGTCCAGATGACAATTGGATCTAATAGGGAGGAAAAAATGTTTCTAGTTCAATTAACGGTCGCTTTCAATTAGGTAAGGATTCTCGTGGGTTTCGAAATGATCACACAGTTTCATATATAAATTTAAAATCTAGAACTCTTTCTCAATTAACTCTAGAATAAACTGCCTACATTATCTAAAAAAAAGCTAAATGAACGGGTCCAACTGCTTGCAGTTCATTTAGCCGTTTTTCTGGAACTGCAAGCAGTTGGACCCGTTCATTTAGCCTACTAAACTGTTGCAAGTTGCAACTCTAGAATAAAATTCGTGTTTGAGGAACTGCAACTCTAGAATACTGTTTTTATTATCTACATACCAACCCACATCAAAGCCTTTGTTAGATTTACATTAATAATCCAGCCAAATTAACGCAATTGTACCGTTTCTATTCTAGAGTTGCACCATAAATTAAATCAGCATTAATTTGTTTTAGGTTATCCCTCAGAAAATCCACACAAAGCGTATTTTCCTTGTTGTAGTAAATTGAAACAAAGTCAGAGCATTTCCATAAAAAAACTTTCTGCTTCATTTAAATTTAACTGAATAGAGTGCTAAGCCTCCAATTACCGACAGTCAGTGTTTAACCCCCCCCCCCACCACTGCCCGTGCGGGTTTCGTTGTTCCTTCAGGCAAATTTTTGAGCCCCCCATTTTTAATAACGTGCCATAATATCAGTTTTGAGGCAATTCCAGTTTTATTATCAATTAATTTAAGCCAGACGGCGTGTGGTCCGTTTTTGCCCCAACTAACACACACAAAAAAGGGAGAAGGAATAAAGTCGAGACATTTTGTTTAATGACGGGGGTCTTTTGCGTTTTGCTTGTGTGCAAACTGCAACTGGGTTGTGATATACTTAATAAAGAACGCACACCAAAAAAGAAAAATGTGTAGTTAATGGTGGGTTTAATTAGTCGTAAAAAAGGAAAAATTAAAATTTTAATTATGGAGATAGGGCGCGCGACGGGCTAAAGAATGGTTAAAGGGGTGTTATGATGGTTCAGGTTGTAAAGAGTTACTATGATTTGATTTTGTAATTTTTTATAGAAAAGAAAATATTTGGAAGCTACAACTCTAAATAATGTAGTTTCACACCATAAAACCCCTAATATTCCAAAAATAAATTATCACCAAACAAATTTATTGCGCATATACGAACGACTATTATTACAACAAATACAGCTGCGATTTTTATGGTGTGCAACTATATGATTTTATTATCCGCGGTGCATCATCGATCTCCCATTTTATTACACAACTCACAACTCGCAAAAAGCGATCTTTTAAACCTTGTGCTAATTATTTATTGCTTCGATTTCTCTAATGATTTCCCAACAGACTGTCTGATATGTGTGGAAATTTTCGTCTGATGTCTATTATCTCCTCAGCGGTGTTTCGTTTTTCTCCTTTTTTTGTATTTATTTCAAGTTGTCCGAATATAAGGAGCATTGTGGAGACCCCGACGTCGTGTTTCTATAGAACTGGAGAGCGTGATAATAAAGCGAAATAAAAATATGATAGACAAGAGGTAAAAGAGAGTTTTCTTGAAGGATGGTCTTTGGTAATCGATATGACGGATAGTTGAGATGATATTGTGTGCTTACGTTGCTACTTCTAAATTTCATTACAGTAAATTTCTTTAACAAAATCTAATAACATTAAAATGTCTTAAAACTGAACAACTCTAGAATGCGACTAGTGATTCGGAATTTTACAGAAAATCTAGAATATTGTCCACAACTCTAAAATAGAACTAGTGGAAATTTGAATTTAGTTAAAAAAGTTATCATAGATTTTACAGCTGTAAGCATTATTAACTTCGTAAACTGTTGCAACTCTAGAATAGAATTGTTACTTTAGCTCTTTCTCTTCTAACGAAACTCTAGAATATCTCACGCTTTTACGATAACGATAACGAAATTTGAATTTAGTTAAAAAGTTATCATGGATTCTACAGCTGTAATAATAAAGCATTATTAACTTCGTAAACTATTGCAACTCTAGAATATAATTGTTACTTTAGCTCTTCGTCTTTTAACGAAACTCTAGAATATCTCACGCTTTTACCATAACTATTATAATAAACTTCGCACTATTTCCTTTACCAACGCTAATAACATTGTCTTAACTCCCAGCAACTCTAGAATAGAGTGTCCATTATCCGAAAAACAAACCCCACCTCACACACTGCACGCCTAATGGCACAATTAAAAATGTATCACAGGGTCTCGGGTATCGTCCTCGTAAATGGCCCGTTTTATTTCATTCATAAGGATTAGTCCGGCGGCGGTGGTGGTGGTGGTGGTAGCGCCAGTCGACAATGTAGCCTTCGCAGTGGTTTGTGTTGTTCTTTTTTCCACTGTGTGTATGTGTAGGACATATGAGTTATTTCGTAAAGTAAAATAATGGCCGTACATAAATCGTTGTCTGTAATTTTTTATGAGACTGCAGAGGTACCAAAGTGACATAAACATAGAAGTGGGCGAGTGAGATAGAATACAACTGGCTGTCCGCACAGGAGGAGGAATAGCAACAGCAGGTCTCTGTGGTGTAACATTTTTTAGCACTATGAGTGATTTTTACGAGGGAAGAGTTTGGTTGGGGGATGTAATTAAAAATGATGCATTTTGTAAGATTTTTGTTTCTAACGTTCTTACATTACACTATACATAAAAGTTGAGGTGCTGGTTAAACAGGAAATTTGTTTAGCTTTAATTTGATATGTAACACGCCTACTTTAGCATAATAACCGAGAATTATCCAGAGTGATCCAGATAATAAAACTTATCCAGAACTTTGTTATTATTATTGATAGAGAAAAAGTTTAAAGGGAAAATTTACTGTAAATTACTTGAAACTTACAAATATAGTAACAAAGATATCATACATAAATTTTTTGAGACCTAACTCACTATTCTGCGATCCCATCCAGTCCGGGGCAGTTCGGGACAGAAAGTCAATAACGCATATTGAAACCGTTACCATCGGCGTTGTCCTCTGTCGTCCTCTCTCCTAGATTCGAATACATTATTTGATTTATATGTCGGCTACCCCCATATATATCCAATATCCACTCTCAGCACCTATCCGGGGGGGAATCCCACAGCCATCTAAAACCCCTTTCTAACCCGGATCCAACCGGATTATAAACAATACTAAATAATTATTAAGTGTGCTATATATCAAAACCAACCGGTGGCTGGTGCTATGCTAAGATCTTGCACATACGCTCGCCTGATGCCCTGGATAATACACCCGGATTATTTCACTTGGGAATACGAAAGGGGGGAGCGACTCGATAAGAGTCTGGAATATATTAAAATACAACAAAAGAATATTATCATTGATAGGTTAACAAAGTAAACTGAGGGCACGTATTGGTATATTTATATTGTTTGGGTTAACTTAGCGTGGGTGGAATATGTTCAATTGTTCCAATCTAGATGTGGCAATTTGTTTGCAGTGAGTTAAATTGGCGTTAAAACCAAATCGTGGTACGCTAAATTAATGTGCTATGTAGTTCTAAACAGGTTTTTGCTCATAATTATAATTATAATATAGAAAATCATTATTTCTGGTATTCTAGAGTTGCTGACGCATTTAAAATTTTATTATGTAACATTTTTAGTATATTATTTAATATTTTCCCTAGTAAAATGTAGTTATTCATCTAATTCTTCCAATTTATAGCGTACAAATAACAAACAATCTAGAGTTGCGCTGTATATTTCCTTCTAGAGTTGTCTTCCAATGAATGCAAACGATAACATGCAATATTGTATACTAACTCGAATTAAATTGTTAAGTATGTACTGGAAACATGAGCGAGTTATCTGTTTCATGATATATAATTCTAGGACGCAACTCTAGAATTCCTCAAGTAAACAACACTTGGCAACTCAGCCGACTTTTTCCATTTAAATGATTTAACACAGTCCACATTATCAAGTCAACTTTCCCCCATCCCCCAACTTCATTTGTGGTTTTAATCCAGAAATGATGACCAAAGTTTCGTCTATTACCAACTAGTATGTTATATAGTTTTAATACCCTAGCTAAAGACACATACACACACACCTTAAACAACAATATCCTTTATGGCTGATGTTGCATCTTATGTCAGCTGTCTCGTTAATAACAATGGTGGAGTGTGTTGTGCTAGGACGACATGGGGATCATATTTGTGCGCCAGGACGACGCTGCACCAACTAGCTCGGCTATAGCATAGTTAACTAACTGTTTCTTAACTGACGGGCGCTTCGTTTGTTCGTTTCAAGACTCGCTTTCGGTGCCTGCCTTGTTATTGTGGCACAATGATGATGGTTTTAAGGCCGTTACTACCAGGCTCATATTTGCTGTGTCGTGCGCTCAGTTGGGTGGAATAATTAATTTCGACTTATTTGCTTGCTGTAGGTGATGGAAGATTTTTTATTTTTTTGTAGTTGAATGCCAATTAGTGAAGCGAAGTCGATAAGGGGCTTGGGAAAGAAATAATAACTACATGGCTTATTCTTTATCATTATTTGTGTCGATAAACGACATTTAATATTGTAAATTTCAGAAAATTCTAGAGTTGTCACTGTAAAAATGTGTCTTACTGTTAGAATTGAATATGTACTTGTATAAAATACATTAGACAAACTTGAATGATCAATATCAACTTTCCTGTAGAATTTCTAAACGTTTTAGTAACTCTAGAATTGTCATCTAGCATCTAGAATCCTTTGTCTTGCTTCACAGAAGTGTATAAAATATTTCATGATTTCCAACTCTAGAATTTTGATTTTAGTTTCGATAAATCTAAATCTTAATTAAAAATTTGTGTTGCAACTCTAGAATTATCTAGCATCTAGAATCCTGTCGTATAGATTTGTCTTGCTTCACAGAAGTATATAAAATTATTATGTTTATGCTTTTTAAATGTTTCATGATTTCCAACTCTAGAATTTAGATTTTAGTTCCGATAAATCTAAATCTTAATTGAAAATTGTGTTGCAACTCTAGAATTGTGTCTTAACTTTACGGTATAAACAGAGTTTTCTATTTTATTAAATAATCAACATGAAATTAAGTTTGAAAGTTAACCATTGGAGTTATCTTGATATTGCAACTCTAGAATTTAGAGTTTATCGGTAGGAATCTTCAGATTTTTCAACTTTTAGCTGCATATGCTTCTATGTAGATTTGTAACTCTAGAATTTAGTTAAAAATGTAAACTTTAGAGTTGCCTTATGAGGAAATTGATCACATTAAAGTGTTTTTTTAACATTGTGTTATACAACTTGGGTGTTGTAAAATATTTATCACCGACCGAGTGCTCTGTACTCTAGTCTATTGTAAAGTTCAGACATCCATCTTTCTTCAATAGTTCAAATAGCAATTTTACTAAATTGGATCTTAATATTTAACAGTTTAAAGCCAGAGAGCGTGCTTCGCTTTGTACTTTACGGTTATAGTGGAATTTAAAAATAAATTCGCTGCTTTTGTTGCAACTTTACATTTATCTTTGGACACAATAAAGTGTTTTTGGTAGAAAAACAGCGAGGTAGACGCCCCAATAGAAGTGCTAGTGGCTCGGTGGGTTGTCAACTTAGCTAAAAGGATAATGCCTTGGCAAATTGGTAGAGTAAGCCGAATTCTATTTTGTACCTGAGCTCTCAACTAAGTGGAATATACGAGAGGAGGTGTTAGACGAGATTGTCCGCTAGATCACCGCGGCTTAATGCGTCTAAGCAGAAGTTATCGAAGCTGTTAGTTTTCTATTTAGTGGCGATAGAAAAGGTCCAGGATTTAAATCGTACAGAAAGCTTAATATCCCAGTAGTGGTGGTGAAAATAAGTTGTGTGTGTGTGTGTATGAGGATTATCTACTCAATTTGGTGTGGAAACTACCACAAGAAAATTGAGGGGGAATTTCCACCACACACACACACAGCACACCACGAAGATGCTGCTAATAAAACGCACCTGGCTCTAGCAATTTTAGTGGTAACAAACGCATAAGCTGTCAAAATATACCAAATTCAATATCGGCGAATGTTGCCTTGAGGGCCCAAACAGAGGGGGACACAAGAAGTAAAACATTCACCTCTTCGTTTTCAGGCATATTTGCTTTATGATTTTATTCACAAGATCCGCTAGTCTTATGAACTTTTCTCACTTTAGCATTTTATTAGTTGCACGGGTTTTATATGAGAAATTCGCTCTCTTATAGTTTGAATGGCGGCGGCTCATCAACATTTTCTTAACATTATGTTAAGCCGCGCACCAGTACAGCAGGGATTCCAATAAATTCCTGTTGAAGCTGGCGCTATTAAACCGTTTTTGCATAATTTTATGAAGGGAAATTGGAGGGAAAAGGGAAATTTGGTGATTTTTCTTTGTTGGGTTGAATTGTATGTTGGATACGAGGTGGGGGATGGGCGGGAAATTGTCTAAGCTTTCATTTGATATGCTACACGACTATATTCGTGTAAAAACAGACAGTTATCCAGAGATATCCAGACAATAAAACTTATCCAGAACTTTGTGATTATTAACGATACAAAAACGTTTTACAAGCAAATTGAGTTGAATTTTAGGAGAGGGTTAGCTAGGAAATTTTTGTAGCTTTCATTTGATATGCTACACGACTATATTCGTACAAAAACAGACAGTTATCCAGAGATATCCAGATTATAAAACTTATCCAGAACTTCGTTATTATTAACGCTAGAAAAAAACTTTAAAGAACAAATTTCCTGCGTTTTGTATCTAGTTTACGAATTTATTATAAAAAAATAAGTAAACATGGAGTTAATTTCCACAATATTAATATTTTACTGGCTTTTCCGCGCGTACCACAAAACTGCCACACAACCCCCCGTTTAAACAAACACAATTGTATGTTTGCGTTGTTGTCGGCAGTTTACGACACTACAAGGGGGACCCTAGTCCTGATATGGCTTTATAATGTCAAGTTACGGCTGCAAGTAGACCGTTAAGTTTCGATTGTAAACTCGCCAGAGAATGAACCAGTATATAAGTCCTAGGGCCAGTCAACCGGTGGTCTGAAGGACGAGGGACAAAGCCAGGAATGTTGACACCCAGGCAGAAAAATAACAAAACACCGAAATTAACTGTCGCAGAGGATTATTGCATTCCTGCAACTCCTGCAGGAATACAACGACGTGTTTGTAAAGGGAAAGTTTTCATGGTGTTGAACACTCAGCAATAACGTGCAAAATTTCAATTAGCATCGGCTTTTGGGTATTCATTTGGAAGCGCGTCCAAGGCGCGGGGGCGGTGCGCGATAAATTTCCCTCGAGTTAAGTCGCTTGAAAGAAAAATCTGATCGACTCAATTGGCTGGGACGGAAAGATAAGAAATAAGAATACGTATAGTCATTACAGGAAACCATGTAATATAATCCCATTTCCGGTGTAATGTGGTTTATTTCCTATTCACCTACCAGAGGAGGCCTGCTGATTCCAACCAGGCAACTTTCCTGCCGCCCCACCAACCAAGTAATAAAATCATTGAATATTTATGCGCGCTGGGAGATCAAAGAAAATTTCCTGACGACACTTTTCATATTTCACGGATCCTTTCGGTGGTGCTTCGGATGAAATTGCACAGATTTGTTAGCACGGCGCTGCTTGCCATCACCATCACATCCCTTTGCTCCTCTCCGCGTCCATCATCAAACAGTTCTCGCTCACAGGCTTCCGCGCGCGGCAATTACCCCCGAAAATAATTAGACGATTCTAATGGGAGCTATTAGGGGATGGGGAATGGCGCAAGGTATGATTCGGGGGAGGAAATTACAGAAAACTCATAGGATATTTTTAGATTGATGTAATTTTTAAGTAAAACCGACGCCTTCGCCAAAACTTCAACTATTACTCTTTGAAATTCCTCCCCTTCGAATACACTTCCATCATTGACTGCACCACCACTAGATACAAAAGTGATTAATGTTTCGAGTTGTTATCGTTTTGGATGCATTATAAACGCGTCCACATTTTCCTGACATTTACCAGTCAAAAGATAACAAAACAGTTTTGATAACGGGTGCAACATCATAATTGAGAGAGAGCTCTTGAAATTGAACAGGACAAAACACCACCTGCCCTGAGGTAACTTCAATTAAATATGTCCACATTACTGAGAGATAGCTATGATAGAATTTGCGCATCACTTCCTAGCTGCTTTTTTCCTCCTTTTCGTAATCCACATAATGGCGATCTCTTGGAATTTGATTATGCGTGATTTGAAGTGGGTCTAGTCGTTCCCTTAATTGCATCATTCGAAGCGCACACCCGATAGAAATCATCCTGGTCAAGATTTCCACGCGGCCATGTCCATACCACACTCAGTGTTGAATTGCGCGCCCCTTTGGACATTAATAACGACCGGATCAGTTCCCGATGGCATGTCCGGAATATGTAATTAGAGCGATTTGGATTATATTTGCTTAGGCAAGCGATTTGAAAGCCACCACGAGAAAGTGGCTTTTAACTGCTGGGAATTGCCACATGAAAAGTCTGACACAGAAAAAAATATTCGAGAGAAATGCAGAAGCAACAATGTTTATTCACGTTAAAAGCTGAGTTGATCATGTCATCATCAACTAAAGTGCACTTCGGTCTGTCGAAAATTAGTATCAGAAGCATTAAATGCAAAATGATCATTAAAATGTAGCATGAAGTGCCACGATGCCATTTTAAAGTATCATTAAGTGAAGGATGATTATCAAAATGTAAAATTAAGTGCTTTGTTGCCATTTTAAAGTAGCACTAAATGTACAATGATCATTAAAACGTAGAAGTAAGGGCCACGTTGTCACTTTAAAGTAGCATTAAGTGCAGGATGATCAGTAAAATGTAGCATTAAGTGCCACGTTGTCACTTTAAAATATCATTAAGTGCCACGTTGTCACTTTAAAGTAGCATTAAGTGCAGGATGATCACTAAAATGTAGCATTAAGTGCCACGTTGTCACTTTAAAGTAGCATTAAGTGCAGGATGATCACTAAAATGTAGCATTAAGTGCCACGTTGTCACTTTAAAGTAGCATTAAGTGCAGGATGATCACTAAAATGTAGCATTAAGTGCCACGTTGTCACTTTAAAATATCATTAAGTGCCACGTTGTCACTTTAAAGTAGCATTAAGTGCAGGATGATCACTAAAATGTAGCATTAAGTGCCACGTTGTCACTTTAAAATATCATTAAGTGCCACGTTGTCACTTTAAAGTAGCATTAAGTGCAGGATGATCACTAAAATGTAGCATTAAGTGCTCCGTTGCCATTTAAAACTAGCATTAAATACAAAATGATCATTAAAACGTAGAATTAAGTGCCACGTTGTCACTTTAAAGTGCAGGATGATCGCTAAAATGTAGCATTAGGTGCCACGTTGTCACTTTAAAGTAGCATTAAGTGCAGGTTGATTACTATAATTTAGAATTAAGTGCTCCGTTGCCATTTTAAAGTAGCATTAAATACAAAATGATCATTAAAACGTAGAATTAAGTGCCACGTTGTCACATTAAAGTAGCATTAAGTGCAGGATGATCACCGAAATGTAGACTTAAGTGCCACATAGCATTATACGCTGAATCGTAGGTTAAGGTAGTAAAATATACAATAGCATAGATCCTTAAATCTGCCCCACCAACTTTGTTTGCTCGTCTTTTCTGGTGTCGCTTTGTTTTGGGTTGATTTCTTGGTATGCCTAAAGGCCAATAGCAGTTACAGTGTGTGGTGGAAAATTCTATTTAGCGGAGTTATTGGTTGAAAAGCGACGATAACAAGCAGTTCTTTTGTAGGAGAAAATCTAGTGAGAAGCATACACAACCACCCCCGGAAAATGTTTACCATTTGAAAAGCATCTGGAAAATATTGAATCTTTTGGTGTGTGTGTATATGTGTGACTTTGTTGTGTGTGTGTATACACATATAGCGAGATTTGCCTTTTTATCAATCCGCGTATGCCGCCGTGCGCTATCATCACCACAATCGATTTTCTGTTTGGCAAACTGAGTATTTATGGAATAACTGATTTTAGACAGTTGGAATTGAAGTTAAAAATGTCTATTTTCACTATTGTGTGGATATATTTTAAGCTGAAAATATCGACAGTTAGTTATTGCATTGGATTCTATTACATTTGGTAAATAAACAAATTTCCAATATCTAACTTATCGCCTAATATTCGAAACCCAACTCTATATATACTTTAATAAAAATAAAGTTTATCTTCTTCTATATAGTAGAGATCGCCGGTTCTACTCTGTACATATACTAGAATATGCGTTTGCGTATATATCCTCTCTATACATATTTTAAATAAATATGTTTTGCTGGCAAGTGGTTTTCAATTGCATGAATATGTTGATTTTACTGTAAGGGAAATCGCGTTTCCATTTTTCGGGGGCTTATGTACGGGCACAACTTTATGATGGACAGATATTTACTCTGCCACATATGTTTCCAAAAAAACATAACCCGACATAAATCATCCGGAAATTCACAGCTAGAATGTTTACGTTACACTCTCAGAAACTTTGTGATTAAAATTCTAGTACACAGTTGGATTTGTCGCATAAAATATGAAAGTTGGAAAGTATCTCACTTAGTTTTGATGATGAACTCTAGAATGTTTAACTACAACTCTAATAAACGTACCAGAATTAAACTAAACTTTTACCTAGTACGCAGTTATTCAATTTTTAAAGTGGCTATTTAGGTTTTAAGACAACTCTAGAATGCCCCATTTGTAGAGTAGATTGGAGAGTTCTGGGCCAGACCCTGGAAAACTGCTAAATGAACTGCTTCAACTGGTTACAGTTCCAGAAAACGGCTAAATGAACGGGCCCAACAGTTGTTCCAAAACTGCAAGCAGTTAAACCCGTTCATTTAGTTGTTTTTTTGGAACTGCACTAAAATATGCTAATTTAAATTGACCAGTCAGCTCTAAAATCCAAAAGCATTCATCTGTACATACAACTATATCATAAAATTCCATCCTATATTCTTTTGAGTCAACATTGCTCATGGAAATTGCTTTTATAAATGTTAAATGGACATTGGAATCGATGTTTTTATAATAATGTGATGGCAAAGTCTTGTTGGTTTTGTTCACAAAAACTAAAAAGTTTAAATTGGATTTTAAAACAAATCAACGCTTAAATTCCAACTTATTCAGTTCTCTCGATAATGTTATATAAGAATGTTTAAATTAAATTACCTGTCAAATGGCGTCTGGGAAAATGATATAAAACCGCGTGAAAAACTTTGATGGTCGTTTGTTACCACAAAGCAGAAACATTGATTAAGTAATCCACGTGGTGGTGATAGAAGTTTTGCAGAGGTGATAAAAATGTCGGCAGTGGTTCTAAAACTGTTTAAATTGAAAAAATTGGAACTGTTTTTTTAAATTAAGAAGACTAGAAACAGGAAAGCGAACTTACTTGGAGAGGGAAGGCGGATATACGACGACAGCTGTGCGCCCTGTTTCTAAATTGCTGTACTGCGCATCTGTCAACCGGCTGATAGATGCGCAGTAAGAAATTTAAGAGCAGGGCGCACATTAAGAGGAGGAGCTGTCGTCGCTGTTTCTAATTTTCTTGATGCATATTTTAAAATCACAGTGACGCACTTTAATTAAACTCTTTCTTTTTACATTTAGAATGTTTATTCTTCTGCCTTTCGGTGAAAGCAAACGAAAGTTAATTAAAAAATCATTGGACTTTGTTGACTTAAGCAACGAGAGGTTTCTTGCATTACCAGAATTATTTTTGTGTTTTTTCCAACGTAATTAACTAATTAATTACTGTAACAAGTTGTTTAGTTCCTTCCGATTGAATCCCGGAATGAAAAGCTATAAATAACATCAATGACGAACGAGGATAAGGACGACGACGACGGGGAGGAAAAGTGCTGTAGTAAGACTTAGACACACAGACAAGCCCCATTTATATTAACAAAACAAACTGAGATTACGAGAAAATACCATCTGTTGTCAGTAGTAAAATTTATGTTCTAACTGTCGTTTGTCTTTGGCAACTTTTCCTGCCGTGCCGCTGCTGGCGAACATTGTTCAGGTGTGTGCTCAAGAAAGTTGACAACTCTAATTATCAAAGTGGGCAAGACAATCACCCGCCTATTATACAACTTACAATGCGAATGGGGGAAGTTGGGGGAATAGGAGAATTATAAAAGCCAAACATAGCGCAAGTATCCTCCCTAAAAAAAAACGAAAAAAACAATCGCAGCAGGAATGGAAATTTAATTAGTTTGGTGATGTTCAAGTTTTCCTTGAGTTAGTTGTTTGAACTAAAAGTAGCGTGAGTTTTTCTTAAGTTTCAGTTCTATCAAGCAGAGTAGAAACAGGAGAGTGAACTTGTCATGTTGCCCTGTACACAGCGATGGGACGCGACAGCTCCCCTCTCACTCGCCACGTGCGCCCTGCTCTTAAATTGCGGTGCTGTGCATCTCTCAAGCACGTGACAGATGCGCTGTACACCAATTTAAGAGCAGGGCGCACATGGCGAGTGAGTTCGCTCTCCTGTTGACAGTTCTAAACTCTCCTCTAGTAATTATTTGAATAAATAAGACTTTGTGTCTGAAATTTCGGTATCATTTTGCAATAAACGACGTCAGCTCCTCGTTTTTCACACAATTTCCCCCCACCCCCCATAAAAAATATCCGAAAACACTTCCCGTCTCGTGTAATTTACTTAATATTTAATTTACCTCTCATGTTCCCTTTTACGATTTAGATTTTATTTTTATTTTCGCATCTATAGTGAAAATGCTATAAAAAAATATTTTCCGCCTTTAAAATTTTTATAACTACCACACCTGGGACCATAAAATAGAACAATATTATTGTAGATTTATAATAGCGCTCTGTTCGGGTGGAGAGGGAGGCGGCATTGATTGAATTTAAGATTTTTTGCACCCTGTGCGATTTTATAAACAATTCCCGATGTGTGAGTTTGGGCCATAAAGGCCCCGGATGAGATGCGATTGAAATTCAAAAGCAATAAATAAGATAGCGAGCGAGGCAGAGCCACATCAGAATAAGGAGGGGGCGGTTCAGTTTGCTTTGTTGGTCAATGCAGGGGCCACCCGGCAGTCTATAAACCGATTCTTTAGTAGCACAAAATGCAGCATTCTCCATCAAATTAAATTAAATTATCGTGGCGTTGCGTCCCTCTCCACCGGCCCCGAGTGCCTCAAAAGAAAGACTCGATAAAAATAAACGGTTCTGATCAAATTTATATGGGGGCTGTTTGGAGTTTATTCTAACAATTCGGGGGAGGGCTTTGATGTTGCCTGACCGATGATGCAACAGCCGGCTATTTGCATGATAATCCGGTCGTTTGGTAAATGAAAGGGTAGAGTTTCCGATAAAGGAAAAACTGGAAACAAATACAGTGGAAGGGTATTGGGTAAATAAAAATTGAAAATGGCTTCTTGATTGTATTTAAGAAACTGTCAGAGGATCTGAAGCGATAAAAGTAACGATGTAGCCAGCACATAACTTTCTTATACAAAATTAAACTAATTTATATTCGTAAAAGTGCCATTTTTAGAAATCTAGTCAACTTTTTGGGAAATTAGTCCACTATCTTTAATTTTTTACCTAGAACAGTCAACTTTTGGACTAGTTCATCAGAAAACATTTTTCTGTACTGTTAAAGAACAATTTTTATCGTATTGATAATATTTTAGAAACTATAAGACGTAGAAGTGCAATTTTTAGAAATCTAGTTAACTTTTTGGGAAATTAGTCCACTATCTTTAATTTTTTATATAGAACTGTCAAATTTTGGATTCGATTATCAGCAAACATTCTTCTGTACTGTAGAAAGACAATTTTTACAATATTGATAATGCTTTAGAAACTATAAGACGTAGAAGTGCAATTTTTAGAAATCTAGTCAACTTTTTAGGAAATTAGTCCACTTTCTTTAATTTTTTACATAGAACTGTCAAATTTTGGATTCGATTATCAGAAAACATACTTCTGTACTGTAGAAAGACAATTTTTACAATATTGATAATACTTTAGAAACTATAAGACGTAGAAGTGCAATTTTTAGAAATCTAGTCAACTTTTTGGGAAAATAGTCCAGTATCTTTAATTTTCTACGTAGAACTGTCAAATTTTGGATTAGATCATCAGAAAACATTCTTCTGTACTCTAGAAAGACAATTTTTACAATATTGATAATATTTTAGAAACTATAAGACGTAGAAGTGCAATTTTTAGAAATCTAGTCAACTTTTTGGGAAATTAGTCCACTATCTTTAATTTTTTACATAGAACTGTCAAATTTTGGATTCGATTATCAGCAAACATTCTTCTGTACTGTAGAAAGACAATTTTTACAATATTGATAATGCTTTAGAAACTATAAGACGTAGAAGTGCAATTTTTAGAAATCTAGTCAACTTTTTGGGAAATTAGTCCACTATCTTTAATTTTTTATATAGAACTGTCAAATTTTGGATTCGATTATCAGAAAACATTCTTCTGTACTCTAGAAAGACAATTTTTACAATATTGATAATATTTTAGAAACTATAAGACGTAGAAGTGCAATTTTTAGAAATCTAGTCAACTTTTTGGGAAATTAGTCCACTATCTTTAATTTTTTACATAGAACTGTCAAATTTTGGATTCGATTATCAGCAAACATTCTTCTGTACTGTAGAAAGACAATTTTTACAATATTGATAATGCTTTAGAAACTATAAGACGTAGAAGTGCAATTTTTAGAAATCTAGTCAACTTTTTGGGAAATTAGTCCACTATCTTTAATTTTTTATATAGAACTGTCAAATTTTGGATTCGATTATCAGAAAACATTCTTCTGTACTCTAGAAAGACAATTTTTACAATATTGATAATATTTTAGAAACTATAAGACGTAGAAGTGCAATTTTTAGAAATCTAGTCAACTTTTTGGGAAATTAGTCCACTATCTTAAATTTTTTACCTAGAACTGTCTAATTTTGGATTCGATTACCAGAAAACAATCTTTTGTACTGTTAAAGAATAATTTTAGTGCATTAATTACCATATAGAAACTTTGGAAATTAGTCCATTTTTTTGTAAACTAGTCCGCTAAATTTTCTTATCTATACCAAAGAACTACATAGGAAAACCTACGTTGTAAAATATAATTTCGTCATCCCCTCTCTCTCAAACACCTGTCTTTTGATTTGCCTGCTCTTTAACACAATCCGACAAAGACTGATGTCCTTAATTTTATTGGAATTGTATTTCAAAACAAAACAAATCGATTTTATTTACAAGCGAAACAGTTTTTATCCCCAATTTATTTCGTTAAGAGTGAGCTAGGTGGGCAAATATCAATAAAACACTCTGAGCATTTCAATTAGATAATTGGTTTTGTTTACAATGTTTTCTTTCTTTTTATTGGTGGCAACATGTAATTCCCCTTTGACACCAGGTTTTAATGATGATGATAGGTAATAATCTTGTCTCCTCCACTTGCACAAATCCACTTACTGTCATTGATAATTTAATATGATTTCTGCCGCCCCAGGATTTAGTCTCTTGGAGGGCGCCAGATCTATTAATCCCCCTCACTACTATGCCATTACCAGGCTCATTGAACTCCAATATGTTTAGGAGAGTTATCAAGTTGTATAAACGCATATTATTGAGAATGTGGAAACTAACCGTGTCTGTTGTAATTATCTTGGAGAAGTGGACTGGTTTGAACCCGTACAATTATATCCGGATTAATAGGTGGGGTTTTAGGAAGGCATGGAAATTTGGTTTGAAGATAAATTAACATCATGTTTTAGAGTTTGGTAGTTTTATCAGTGAATTTCACAGAGGAAAAAGTTCGTAGATTTTTTTTTTTGGAAATTAGTCCACTGTAATTTTTTGCCTAGAACTGTCAATTTTTGAATTAGATTATCAGAAAACATTTTTCTGTATTGTTAAAGAACAATTTTTATCGTACTAATAATATTTTGGATACTGTAAGACGTAGAAGTGCGATTTTTAGAAAACTAGTCAACTTTTGGGGAAATTAGTCCAATATCTTTAATTTTTTATCTAGAACAGTCAACTTTTGGACTAGTTCATAAGAAAACATTCTTCTGTACTGTTGAAGAACAATTTTTATCGTATTGATAATATTTTGGAAACTATAAGACGTAGAAGTGCGATTTTTAGAAAACTAGTCAACTTTTGGGGAAATTAGTCCAATATCTTTAATTTTTTACCTAGAACTGTCAAATTTTGGACTAGATCATCAGAAAAGATTCTTCTATACTGTTGAAGAACAATATTTATCGTATTGATAATATTTTAGAAACTACAAGACGTAGAAGTGTGATTTTTTGAAAACTAGTCAAGTTTTGGGGAAATTAGTCCAATATCTTTAATTTTTTTCCTAGAATTGTCAAATTTTGGACTAGCTTATCAGAAAACATTCTTCTGTACTATTGAAGGACAATTTTTACAATATTGATAATATTTTAGAAACTACAAGACGTAGAAGTGTGATTTTTTGAAAACTAGGCAATTTTTGGAGAAATTAGTTCAATATCTTTAATTTTTTACCTAGAACTGTCAAATTTTGGACTAGCTTATCAGAAAACATTCTTCTGTACTGTTGAAGAACAATTTTTACAATATTGATAATACTTTAGAAACTACCAGAGGTAAAAGTGCGATTTTTTGAAAACTAATCAATTTTTGGGGAAATTAGTCCAATATCTTTAATTTTTTACCTAGAACAGTCAACTTTTGAATTAGATTATTATAAAATATTCTTCTGTATTATTAAAGAACAACTTTTACTGTATTGATAATATTATAGAAACTATAAGACGTAGAAGTAGAATTTTCATCAAAATCTTATACATGCAAATTTATTTTTTTGGTTTAATACAAACTACAGCAATCAATAAATTACTACAGTACCGACATTCTCCATCATTTCTAATCAACAGCCAATTTTTTGAACGACCCTTCGGATCCCATACCAAAAATCTCCGAGTCTTCACTCTTCTTGATCTCCTCCGAAGACTTCACCTGTAGAAGCTCCTGGAACATCGGCTCTTGTTGCTCCAGCTCATCGCACCAATCAACTAAAATAAATACAACAAACTTAAAGATTAGCTCAAAATTCTTCCAGGTATCTTACCATAGAGCTTTTCGATTGACTCTTCAGAACCACCATAGTTTGAAGGAAGATGCTGTTTAGGAATAAATTGTGCTAGGGTTTCATATGTTGAATGCGAGTGGATCTTCGTCACGATTTTCGCTGGAAGGAATGCTTTGATCAAGACCATGACCCTTTCGATAAAACTGGGGGTGTTAACCAAGTGCACTTCTTTTATACGAAGATTAATAGCATTCTACAGAAAAATTCTAACATAAAATCAGAATTTAAATTATTGATGGGCACTCACCAAAATATGAACGAGTTTGTGATTAATACTCGGAGTGTACTTGAGCATATTCTTCAAACCATAAGCCTCCATGTCGACGATGATGATGTTGGAGAGGTAGTAGTCGTTGAAGAAACGTACTTCGGCCATCATCCAAACAATCAAGTTGTAGATTAACGCATCTTCGGCTTCGCCGTTGATGTCTTGTAGTTTGAAGATTGTTATGCGACATAAATCGGGGCCTAGGCGAGGCATCACCACGGTTTGGCTGTTGGGAAAAAAAGTGTAAGACTAAAGCTTGTAAAAAAAATCTTGTACTCACACAAAAGTTTTGCTTTTTTTGTACTCGTCGCTACTCGGATGCATTTTATCAAAAAAATCCGAGTACAGCCTGCGCACCCTGTAGTACCCCTCAAGACTCTGCTTCGTCTTCTCCAAGCTCATCTTGGAGTTCAACAACGCCATCCGGATCTTATTATCATCTATTATAATAATTAATATTCTAGAAAATAATTCTTTAGCAAAAAATTTTCTCACCGTTTTCTTTTGGAAGATGCGCGTTCTTCCCTAGCCACTCCTTGATAATTCGCACATTTTCCTCCAGCTCCTCCTCAGTTATGTTGAAATGCTCCCGGATTTGTCTTCGTTCATCGTCAGTCACTTGTAGTAATTTTGAAAGTTTTGACATTGTTGCTGCAAAGAGTTACAGTTAACGAATGTGAAGAAACGCGACGATAAGGTGCAATATATAAATGATAAAAATTGAGTTGGTGCTAAAAGAGAAAAAATTGTGCGTATGGTGTCGTGACGTGGTGTTTTGTTTTGTAATTATTATCATTTGCATTTTAGTCGATTATTAATGGTATTGGAAAATTGTGTTTGTTTGTTGTACATCGTAATTAATTTCTGGTGTAAAACAATTGAATGCACTTTATTGATAATTACAGTAATCAAGTGAGTTGGACTTGCGTGGGTAAAAAATTATTTGTCTAGAAGAGACTTAAGACTTAAATCCAAAAACCAACCACTCTTACATGCATGCATCTAAACAACATGAAAGTTCATTTTCTATTATTGAAGTGGTGCACATTCCGTGCAACCAACAAAATCAAGCCAATTACACCAAACATAATTCAATTGTACGACTCTTAGACGCGCAAGATTTTCTGTTGCCATCAAGTGAGACTAGAGAAAATTCTTAAGGCCAAAGTATGTAAATTAAAAGTGCCAGCTGCTGGTGACTGTTGAAACAAAAATATCACGCGCGCTTTTAATCTCTACAAATTTAACTTGGGAAAAACAATATAGCATAAAGGTACCTTCATCCGAATAAAACCAAATCTAACCACTTTTATTTCCAAGGCAATCTTCCTATAATGTACGAAAGGATAAAGAGAGAAATTTAGTTTCCAAGATTTATGCTACACCACTTTTTGCGGGGGTTATTAATTTCGTCCAGTACAACATTTGCATAGATAAAGGACAATAATCATTATGCAACCCCCCATATCTTACAGCTTAAATCTTAGTGTGCGCTGTACGGAATTATTTCTGTATGTGGTGGGGGGTTTCATGTGAGAAAAGCTCACCTCACACCGCGTGCGTACTTTATAAGCAGGAGGGGCAAAAAGCAAGATTACACTATTATTGTACAAAGTACTAATTAACTGTTTTAACAACGTTTAAATTGGTGTTTAAAGTCATGAGTTGAGTTTTAATTAGACCCCGAAACAATACACTTTACATGGCGGATGGAATTGATATTAAATGTTACTTTGTTGTATATGGAACTGTTGTAAACACAGGTTATTGTTTAAAGTGGGCTGAGGTGTGGTATACACTCAAAAATGTTATCCAAGTTACCAAAACTGATTTCTAACCACTCACAAAGGTTAGGTTAAAAAAAAATTACTTCTGAAACACTGACACAGCCTAAAGTTGATGTAAAAAAGCTCTGTCCTGGATAAATAAACACCCAGTATATGGAATCTCAACAGTATGTTATAGCTTGTGAAAAACTGAACAAGTTTCATCTTTAAAATTTCACTAAACTTCTTGGTGCTTGATTCTTTATTTCCGGTAATTTACCTATCAATTTATTGGTAAACCATAACGACTTTCTGTAATTTGTAGAGTAGATTTGAGAGTTTTGGGCCAGAGGTTGAGGTTGAGTACATATTTTTGAACTGTTTTACTGTTTTTCTGGAACTGCAACCAATTGAAGCAGTTCATTTAGCAGTTTTTCTGGAACTGCAAGCAGTTGGACCCGTTCATTTAGCCGTTTTTCTGAAACTGCAACCAGTTAAAGCAGTTTATTTAGCAGTTTTCTGGAACTGTACCTAACCACTTGAAGCAGTTCCAGAAAAACGGCTAAATGAACGGGTCCAACTGCTTGCAGTTCTAGAAAAACGGCTAAATGAACAGGTCCAACTGCTTGCATTCCACAAAAACTGCTAAATGAACTGCTTCAACTGGTTGCAGTTCCAGAAAAACAGTAAAAACAGTTCAAAAATATGTACTCAACTCAACCTCTGGCCCAGAACTCTCCAACCTACTCTACTAACCATGATGCTTTGTAATTTATGGGTAAAGAAAATATTCATACAGAATATGAATAAATAATTCTGTTGTGACTTGTAATGTTTTATATGTCAAATTATGTGGTAATTTATCGGTAAATTATACGGTAATGACTGAAAATTTAACTTAGAATTTATTGTAGGTACACTTTCTTATCGGTAAGAAAATTATAACGGTAAAAATTTCGATTATAATTTATCGGTAATATCAAACTTAATCTGGTAATAACTTCGTGAACTTATTTTTATACTTTCTGCAGTACAGCAGCAAAGTTACTGAAAAACATGTCCAGGAACTTACAATAATATTACCAGTAATTTATTGTAATTATAATTCATCGGTAATTTATCTGGTAATTTTGACTTTTTGTGGTTGCAGCTGTAAAAGTTACACCAGAACTTGAAGTAATATTACAATTTTCTAAAAACAGATTAAGGTTGTTAATAATTGTGTTACATTCCATGGGGAACACTATAAATATAGAAAGAGAGCAAGCCGTTTTGATTTATGAGTATTTTCGTTTTAATAAATGAAGCAGCAAACGACTCACTGTTTTTATATGGAATTTTTCCAACTTATATTAGTTTCATTTAGTTTTAATTAATAAAAATAATAGCATGTATTGTCGACAAGTAACAACTAATTTTATAGTTTTGTGCGATAACTATAAATTAAGCTTCTATATTTAAACACTTATTCATGTAAAACTTGGATTGTAATTTTAAAAGGTGCACATAACAATTATCAAATGCACGTTGTTTGTTTACGCTAATTAAAACAATCACAACTAATTTATTTATGATAACAAAGAAACAAAAAACCAACATACACATAAATATAATTGTACGTCTACTTTGGTTCCCATTTCATGTTTTTTATTGATTTACAACGAACTTTAACACTTCTGCAATGTCGCAAACAAACTTACTCCAAATTTCCAAAACAGTGGAAGAAGAAGTGTTGAAGAAACTCGATGCTACTGAAGTAGATGTTGTGGAAAATGTGGAGGCGTTGCGCGCCTGGATGAAACAAGTGTCACATCTTCCAGTTGATCACAGTAAAAACCATCACTATTTTTCCATTAATTCCTAATCACTTATTTTACTTTCTTATTTAGTTAGTGATGAGCGTTTGAAAATCTTCCTGTTACGACATGGGTTGAGTGTGGAGAAAACTAAGCGGGCTTTGGAAGGGTACTACACAGCTAAAACATTAATCGCAGACTACTTTGATAATCTTATACCGTTTTCCATGGCCTACCAAAACGCCAAAACCTACACGTTAGTTTTGAACTATTTTCGAAATATAGCAAATTTTCTCCATTTTTTTAGATGTGTTGTCTCCATCCCGGAAATGTTAAACAGTTCACGCATCACTATCCATAAATTATCCAATATCGATGGTGATGTCTACGACCCAGTGGAAAGTTTCACTATAATGTCCATGATAAACGAAATCAGACTCAACAAGGACTACTCGTTTTCCGACACAATTATCGTGGATTTATTTGGGTATTCACTAAAGCATTTAGTGAAATTTACACCGAAAGTTATAAAGAAATTGAGATATTTGATGACTGTAAGATTCATTTGATTATCAAGTGGGCTGTGGTGTAATTTGGGAGATTTTTCAGAAAAGTTTCAATTATCAAGTCGAGAGTATTCACGTGATTAATGTGCCGCATTATACTGATAAAGTTCTAACGATATTCCGATCAGTTATGCCTGGGAAAATCTACAAAAAGGTAGAGTAGCAATAGTTAGTGATAGTGTTAGAAAGTTAGTGCTCTCATTAGTTAGTGCTTTTTTAGTTAGAGACAATGACTTAACAAGTAGTTATAGAATGTAATTGAATAGTTAGTGATTCTGGCTCAATAGTTAGTGATGCTGCCTGTATAGTTAGCGAAATAGGCTCACTTAGTATTGTAATATAACCTCAGACAATGACTATAGCAAATACTTGCTGATGTAGACAGAATAGTTGGTGATAACGTAGAAAGTTAGTGCTCTTGGCTCATTAGTTAGTGATGCTGCGTGTATAGTTAGTGAAGTGGTGATGTTAATTAGTGACAATAGACAAAGACAATAAAATTCTATAACTTTGATAGTCAGAATTAAATTGAATATGATATGCTGGCTCTATAGTTAGTGATTCTGATTGTATAGTTAGTGATGCAGTTTTGATAGGAATTAATTGCAATGTTATTGTTGTAGGTATTTGTGCACACTACGATGGACCATTTGTATTTGTACGTGCCCCAAAAATACTTGCCCTCCGATTATGGCGGTACACAGCCCTCTTTAATCGACTTATGCAGTAAGTCGAATCCCCATCGGATTAAACCAATTAAATATGTTGTATTATACAATAATGATAAGGTTTTGGGGGGTGGATTGATGTACTTGAGACTTTGAAACATATTCCCACTGATATAATATCAAAGTCCTAATCCTGCAATTTGCAGCTCTCGATTCCGTGCTCAATATCTCGTAAATCGACACATGTTTTTTGATTGATGACCCTCCTCAGGGGTTTTCAATCCTATTATATCAACCAGTTTATTTTTAGCTTTTCGTTTTGTGGTGAAAAGCGAAAGGAATTTGAAATTAATTTCATGTACTATTTTGTTAAGGAAAATGGTGTGATGAAATCGAAGTGAGCGGGTGTTTCTTCGAGGAGCAACTGTCGGTGAAAACAATGGAGGACCGTCGGGTGGGGCGCTGTCATGAACTGGAGATATTTGGAACTGGTTCGGATGGGTCGTTTAAGAAGCTCAATGTTGATTAGATAGTTTTACTGAAGGAAATGTTAATAGTTAATAGAATAAAATATTTACCATATTATATGTATGTAGAACAATTGTCTTTTAATTTTGGTAGAAAAGTGGGGTTAAGATAACGAGTAAGTAGGGTTATGTGCCACAGAAAGTAGGGTTAAGATAACTAAAAGTGTTTTAAAGAAGCTTGTTTATTTTCTAATGGGGTTATAATACAGTTTTTTAGGTTATAACTAGTCTACGTCTAGTTTCTTAAAGTTTCCATAGAAGCCCAAACGTTCAGAGTTGAAAGTTTTTTCAGGGCGACGTTCCTCGTTGACTCTAAGTTGGTCCAAATGTGCAAAATGCGATTTGTACTCCTCGAATTTATCGTTCATCATCTCTGAAAATAAATTGTGTATTAAAATACATTGCATACTATAATTTTAATATGAAAATTATATCGTATTTCAATTTTCGTTGTTTACTAATCGATTTCCATGCTCAAAATTAAATGGGTTCTGTTGTTCTAGCGTGACAATTCATTTTATAATGGGGCTAAAATTTAAAATTTAATTTAAAACAATGATTTTTATTAAATATGATTTACCGGAAAACAAAATGTATATTATTAATTTACCGATAACGTTTTAAAGTTGATTTGATTGCATTATATTTCAATTATTTGAAAAATTGTTTTGGCGTTTATGAAATTCCCATTTCAAAAAAATATAAAATAACGACCACAATTATGATTACCGATAATTTACCGATTTACCGCTCAAATTTATCGTTAACTCACCCTCTAATTCATCCAAGCTCTTCTCCATGCCTCCATAATCCCTTGGTAACGTTTCCCTTGGAATAGTCGCCCACAATGCCTGAAGATTGCGGTGTATAAAAATCTTCAACAAACCCACAAATAATTTTTACAAAGCTTTGTATGTTCCTGCGTCTTACCCTGCTGACGATTTTCGCTTTAACAAAAGATTTTACAAGAAAAATCAGGCTATCTAAGTACTGCGGGGTATTAATCAAGTGGTACCCTTCGATCTTCAAACTGAAGAGAGTCTAATGATGGAAACTGAATTTGGTTATTTGAACTATTGGATTTCTAGGAGGGTTACCTCGCTGATTTTGACGAGCTTCTTCAATGTCACTGGTGAAATATTTTTTAAATGTCCCAAGCGAACATTAGAAAAATCAAAAAGCAAATGATGACCTACGCAGTATTCCTCCAGAAAACGTATTTCGATGATGTTTTGTCCATAGGCAAAGATGGCGTCCAAATCCAGGTCATCAACAGTATCTTTGACCTTGATTATCATCAACCGGCTGTAATCTTTGATCATATTGGGCATGGGAATACAATACCTAAATGAAGAAAGTTGAGAAAAAGGTTTTGATACATTTTATATGTAAAAAAACGAACACAAGTTTTTGCGCATGCTTCATTCGAGGGAAGAAAGGGTTGGCGTTTTCGTAAATTTCCGGAAAGCTTGATTTCATGGTGTAGTACATGTCGATGGTGGTTTTGGTGGCCTCTATGCAGCACTTGTTGATGAAGAGGATGCATCTTATGTGGTTGTAACCTAAGAAGGGGTAAATTTCGGGAAGTTCTCTTAAAGCTAATGAACATTGAACACTAATGAACACATACGAACATCTAATGAACACAATTGAACCCTTATGAACAACTTATGAACAGTTATTGAACTCCAAACGAACACTAATGAACTTATAATGGGCCATAAATTGAACATTTATGAACATACATTGAACACGAACATGGAAATGAACTTGAACACTTATGAACATCTAATGAACAAGTAAATAAACATTTATGAACAGTTAATGAACACAATTGAACACTTATGAACATCTAACGAACACAAAATTTAACATATGAACACCAAATCATCCGATCTTCTCTTACCTGGAGCTTCGGGAAAATGCGTCTGGGTTTTGCACCACTTCTGAATGGCTTCTATATCCTGCCTAAAACTCTTTGGAGTCCTCTCGTACACCCGTAACATTTCTTCTTCTTCCTTGTCGGTTATATCTTGGAAATATTTCATATTTTTTTTGTTGATGAACTGAATGTAAACTATATTTACTTAGTTTCTTCGATAAATAGTAAAAATTGAGTCATTTCTAATTAGTTAAACTTGTCCAGAGTGGTACTATATAATTATATAATCAATAAAACACTTATGCATACATGATATTCTATAAAACAATCAGTTTTGACGTCATCTTATGTTCCGTTTCAAAATTCACGACGTTAAACCTTGTTCTCATATAGCAGGCTTTGGTATAAAAAACAATAAACTTAACTCTATTATATCCACGGCCATCTACGTGGCTAATAAAATAAAAATAAAGCGAATCACTCTCGTTTTTTTTTCAGACTACTAAAGCATAATAACTGACTTGTGCTTAAAAAAATTTTATAGTTGCGCGCCTTCTTGAGGGCCCCAAAAAAAAAACGCAGTCGTATAACTGAATGAATGAGTATATGTATATACGTCTATCCCTCTCTTGCTCTTTGCTCTACAACACAATTTAAAGGAACCGGAGTCGACCGGAAGCCCGGAATCACGAACAAAGCAAAACGCTAGGAAATAGGAAATGTATAATTGTCGACTATCTACTTGAACTTCCGCCTTTTAAACACTCACATTGCTTTATTTACACACATACACATACACAAAACGACATTTACCTACGGGCCAAAAGCACACACTTCATTGAATCGAAGTGGAATTAAATTTAATTTCATCTGAAATGGTGGTAAAACACTAAGTTGTTTTGTTGTGATAAACGATTGTAGAAAGAGTGTAATTTAACGGGGTGCCACAAGGACCATTACTGGGGCCACAAAGTTTATTTACAGAATAATTGATGTTGGATTTATTCAGTGATGTGTAAAAGATGTTAAACATGTAGTAAAATCGGGTCGGCTGTGACCTGCATAAAGATTAAGATGTTGAATGTGTTTTGCCGATTTTGTCAACCTTATTTCATAAAATAGACATGCCAATATGATAAAATCGGCGTCTACAATAATAACTTTAAAATCGGTTTCCTATCGAAGAAACCTTAAAATCGGCTATTACATTTTTATGTTAAAATCGGCGTCTGTTTAATGTAGATAATTATGTTTATGATCTTAAAATCGGCTATATGCGTTTCTATTTTATACAATTTTACACAGCCAATCTTGTTCTTCCCTAAGTTTTCTTAGTATTAAAATCGGCAAGAATTTCTCTTAAAATCGGCCATTAGATTTTTATGTTAGAAATATTAAAATCGGCTCTTACCTTAAAACAAATAGGGGCATAAGTTTAAAATGTTAAAATCGGCAATACTTAACATTTTTAAATTTGAACGAACATTTTGTGACATTTAAGTGCGGCTGTTCTGTTCCAAATATAATTTAATTTAACTTCCTCCTTCTGTACTAAATCTCCGTAAATTATAGGAAATATTTTCTCAGATTTCAAGCCCATTTTCCACTCGAGCCAACAACAATAAAAAAAGCAAACACTCGTTTTTATATTATGTGCATAAAAAATTAAAAGTTGCAATTAAATTCGCCTTTTTACAGTCAGTCTTCCACGGTGTTAAAGCAACCCCAACACAGTTAGACAGGCGAAGGGAGTATCTCGTATCTGTTCCATATTCATAACAATAAAACTCTCCAGTTATACATCGCGTATATCTTTGCATTAAGAGAAAATTATAAATGCAAATTTTTTTCGTTAACTTCCATAATACTTTAACGGCTATTTGCATTGTAATGTAATGAACATCCAAGTTGAGGGGGAAGGGGGAAGAGATAAAAACAGGTGTTAAGGATAAAAACTAGTAGTTTAATTAGTCGACGGATAGTTGTTTGAAATTTCCATGGAAACCGAGTATGTCGTCGTTTTCCAAAGGGGCGGGGCGTAGTGTTTCGTTAACAGTCATTGTTACCAATTTATCAAAGCGTCCTTTGTATTCCTCTAGTTTCTTCTTCCACAAATCTGAAATAATCTCTTAGCACCCACTTTAAGCTCTTCTAAAAATCTCACCGTTTAGCTCCTGTAAAGTTGTTTCTTCCCCTCCGTAATCCTTCGGGATGATCGCTGATCCAAATCGAGCCAACAGTGTGCTTGGATCTTTGTGTAGATGAATCTAGAAGCAAAATCAAGTCTTCAATGGGAAATTTCTTTTACCCCCAGATAGCTCACCCTTTTTGTTAGCTTGGGATTAAGCACATTCTTCACTAGTTTAACTAGCGATTCAGCCAAAGGACAGTTCATGAAGTGAATTTCGTGTAAGCGGTTCGAGTAGACTCGCTGAAATAATCTAGGGGTTAATATATATCCTTGTGGAATACTCCAGGAGTTACCTCCAACACCACTGAGGCTTTCTTAAGGTGGATCGGTGTGATTTTTAGTAGATGTCCCATAGTAAAGCCCTTAAGATCATAGACTAGCACGTCGCTTACGTGGAGTTCTTCATGGAAACGAACTTCAGTGATGTTGAAGGTGTGAGCGAAGAAATTATAGACATCGAACTTGTCTGCAGTGACGTCTTTGAGTTTCAGCACGATGATCCGGTGGAATTCCTCAGTGAGCTTTGGAAGGGGAGTGCAAAAACTACTCAACAGTTATAGGAAATACTAGTTTAAAGGGATTTCTTACACAATTTGAGACATTTCTTGCATGTGCGGTAGAAGTGGGTGCTTGTTATGGTACAACTCGGGTACTAACGATCTGATAGTGTAGTACATGTCGATTTTTTCCTTAGTTCTCTCGATGCTGCCCTTGTTGATGATTAGGAATTTCTCGATTACTACGTCCTCTGTTATTTAGAAATTGTTGTAAGTGTTTCTGGAATTTGATGGAACTTACCAGTGATTTCTGGAAGATGCGCCTGGGTTTCTAACCAGGCCTTGATGGTGGCTACATCGGAGGTTATAGATTGTTCGGTGTGGTTGAGGATTTTAAGAACTTCAGCTCTGGTTTGTGAGTAGTTTTTGTGCAGAAGATTAGAAGTGTCCATTTTCAATTATCTAAGTACTTCGCGTTCTATAAATGAGGTTAGATCACTTGGAATGGTGACGCACTTTGTTAGGGGAACTTGGACGACAGATTTTTATAAGAAGTTTAGTCGTGTAACAAAAAAAATTATTTTATGTATTTCAAATTTCCCGCCAAATATGTTAGAAGATGGAACAATAGAATTGAGGTGGGAAATGAATTTTATGCAATTTCAAGAAACACACTTAAAATTTTCTCGTTTTCTCCACTAAAACTCCCTAGTTTAAACGCCTAATGAATCAATTCATAAGTCTAACTGTAATTTCCAATAAAACTCACCGTTTGGTCTCTCCACTCGTCCAATTTATGCGTTTCTTGTCTAGATTATAAAACAAGTCGAGAGAGCCACAACTAAAGCACTTTCTTAAACTGCTTCTGGTAAACTAGTTTCAGCAGTAACAGTAATAGCAATTAATTTATTTAAAGAATGGTATATGGTGGCATCATAATGACCAGCAGCTCGCCTTGAGCTCAAGAACATCACCAAAGCGTGTAATAGAAACATATTTTGGTGGCTTCTTGGAATTAGTTTCGTTTATGGTTTGTAATATACAAGGATGGACATTAATAATTGTGTTTTATTTAGTTGTGTCCCTCAACGTTGTTTAATATTAAAGTGGCTGAGAGTAACATGGAAAAAAACAGCGAAGGGTTTTGTCATTATTTATTTAAGTATGGGAGCGAAACAGTGTAGAACAATCCGAAAAACAGAAAATGGCACTTTGTTTTAATAAAATAATCAACAAAACCACTCAGCAGGGGTAGGAAAAAATGTACATGAAATATTGTTGGGTATTGAGGTTTTATATGTGACAGTTTTTTTTATACTAAGTCTAATATTAGACAAGATTTTGAAGTGAGAAAATCTGGAATCTTCGACTTTATTACCAATAAATTACCAATCAAATCCTATGGAACTTTGTATGGTTAACTGTTAAAATTTGTACTGGATAAATTTAAAATGTGCTTCGGGATTGTCAAACGTAATTTCCAACAAAAAAATGCCCTGCAAGCAATTTCCCTCCTTTCCCCTCCCACCACTAGATTAATTTAATCAAGATTAATTTGAGTGACATGTTTTTATTCGCATATTTTTTCGTACATCATTCCAATTTCTGATTTGGTACAAAAGGGACAAATTAAAAAAAATAAAACGCAAACTGAGGAAATGCCAACCAACAATACTTAATAAAGAAAATCAGTTGAGTGATATTCTCGCTCTTTGCAGCACATTCCACAACAGTCTATTAGACTTTCAAAAGTTAATTGAAATTCCATTCAGTCTCTCATGAACATACACAGGGAAGAGAGAGTCGTATATAATATATTTTCCACTGAAAAGTTGTTTTCCTTTGAGAAAACGCCGCTATTTTGACTGTTACAGTGCAGGAATTGATTTTCCTGCTAATTAGTCGGGTTAATGGGATGCATTTATGGTTTTTGCCCGTTTAGTTTTAGTTGGAGAAGTTGAAAATTTAATCAAGTTGGAAAAATGACGCGAGATTTTGTCTAGTAACTTTATATTTAGCTCTTACCGTATAATTTATAGGTAAATTATTTGGTAATTACGGTAAAATCCAAAGTTTTGTGGACTACAACATCAGTTTTTTCGAGGTCTTTTCACAGAATTTATCTAGTACAGCCTGTAACTTCATGCCTAGCTCTTACCGTATAATTTGTAGGTAAATTAATTGGTAATTATGGTAAATTCAAAAGTTTTCTGGACTATAACGTCAGTTTTTCCTAGATTCTTACACAGAATTTATCTAGTAGAGTCTCTAACTTCATGCCTACCTCTTACCGTATAATTTACAGGTAAATTAATTGGTAATTATGGTAAATTCCAAAGTTTCGTGGACTATAACGTCAGTTTTTCCTAGATTCTTACACAGAATTTATCTAATAGAGTCTCGAACTTCATGCCTACCTCTTACCGTATAATTTATAGGTAAATTAATTGGTAATTATGGTAAATTCCAAAGTTTTGTGGACTATAACGTCAGTTTTTCCTAGATTCTTACACATAAGTTATCTAGTAGAGTCTCTAACTTCATGCCTACCTCTTACCGTATAATTTATATGTAAATTATTTGGTAATTACGGTAAAATCCAAAGTTTTGTGGACTATAACGTCAGTTTTTTCTAGATTCTTACACAGAATTTATCTAGCAGAGCCTCTAACTTCATGCCTACCTCTTACCGTATAATTTATGGGTAAATTAATTGGTAATTATGGTAAACTCAAAAGTTTTCTGGACTATAACGTCAGTTTTTCCTAGATTCTTACACAGAATTTATCTAGTAGAGTCTCTAACTTGCTGTCTACCTCTTACCGTATAATTTGTAGGTAAATTATGCGGTAATTACGGTAAATTCAAAAGTTTTTGGGATATTTTTTCAGTTTTCTGGTTCACTAAACCGTTGGTAATTTAGTTTAAGTTTAAGATTCAAGTTTATTGTTAACTTACCTATAAAAAATTGGTAATAAAGACTCAAAAATCCAATTTGCCCCTCCCTTCGATATTTCCACTCTATCAACAACATAATTGGGTTATGTTTTCATAATAAGAGATCGATTTAACCCCCACAGCACACTTGATTGTATAATGGCAATGAATTCACAAACAACTGAAATGGAAATTGCATAAATTGCTTAATTATTTTGTAGTTTAGTTTCACAAATCCAGTACACAGAAAATTTCGCGTCGCTTTTCCTCTCGCCAACATTCTATATATTTTATTGGGTCGTGCAAGTATTAAGAGATAATTTATTTTTAATCCTCTCTCATGCTCCCCCACAGCACACATTTGTATATCCAAAATATATTTGTGCGATATTATAGGAGTAGTATATAAATTGAAACTAATTCGGTCTGTTGGGTTTATTGAATTATGTAATTATATTGAATAAACAGTAATCAATACACTAGATGCACTTGTTTGTTTGTCTACAATATCTGTGTTTTATTCTGTATTCGAAATTGTACACGGTGTAGTTCCGGATAATTAGGAAATAAAAAGTTCTTCTAAAGGCAATGTGCATCAGTTGGAAAAATACACATAATTAAGTAAGTGCATGTTTGAGGATCGTAAACAACGGAGGGGTGGCGAGGAGGTGGAGGAAGAAGAGGGGAGGCTAGGTAACATCTTAATAAAGCAAAACTGTCATTAGAACTTTTCCATTTAGTTTAAATGTCTGGTTTGCTAGAATAGTTTTCAGAGAGTTTGTGGTGCACATAATGCTACTAAGTGAAGTTTTGAGGGTTACTAACTTTCCGTATATCGCTTTGTTTCACTGTTTTATGGTTACTAATACTTTAGTATTTTCTAATATAGTTTTTCCCATGCAATATTTGGGTTACTAATGCTTATTTACAACTGTTTTATTGACTACTATTCGTTATCTACAGTGCTACTAACAAACTATCTAAAGCTTTTATTTAAAGTACAAAGTTGCTAATGTAAATGAATTTTCTATATTATCCAATCCCTTTGTTCGGTTTTTCAGTGAATTTCCCATTCGCCCCCACCCCAAGGAGGCACTTAAACTGTCCTTGAAATCCATCGCCCTCTCGCCTAGATTGCTGCAACTAAGTAAATATCTTTTGTTATTTTTCGATAGTTAGATTAAGTCGCCACACGTTCAGATAAAAGGCACTTTGTGGCAAACAAGGACAGACTTCCTTATACTGGCTTTGGGATTTTTCGGCGGCACACACACAGAGAGAGCTCTCTTTTCTCCAGCGTGCACACAATTTGTATGCAAACAGTGTTCGTGGATGTTGCATGACGTTCGTGATGTTTGTTCATATATACTAAAGTAGTAGAAAAGTCGGTTGTTACCTCTTTAAATTTTCAAATCGTTTGCGCCGTGCGCGGGGTGTGCACATCTTGCTCTCTCTCTCCCCTCACTCTGTAAACTAACTGTAAAACTTTGGAAAGGAGTTTATAAAATTACGGTGTGGCGGTGGGGCGGTGTGAAGGGTGGGTTAGAGGAAAAACAAACAAGATATAGTTGTAAAGTTGATTCAATTTGGGAGTTTTGGTAGTTTGCGCGATTTTAATGGAAGATTAAGAATGATGAAATTGAAATGGAACAATTTAATACAGTGGTGGTGGGGGAGGCGAGGTGTGTTGTTTGGATAAGAGTTAAAATTTAACGTTGGTGGAATAAGAAAACACTTTCGTATTTTAATACAGCAATATATTTCTGATTTTACTACATAAATTACCAATCATGCTCTAATCCAAAGTTGTACTTTGATTTATTAAACAGATACAAAGTAGGTTTTCTACGAAATTACCAATAAGTTTGTGTTTTACCATATAAAAAAACAAGGAACTCTAACCAGTTAAATCAGTTCATTTACCGGTTTTCCTGGAATGCAAGCAGTTGAACCCGTTCATTTAGCAGTTTTCCTGGAATGCAACCAGTTGAACCCGTTCATTTACTTGTTTGCCTAGAACTTAGGTCAAGTTCCAGGTTGCACATGCACATTGACCCAAAACCCCCCAACGTCCCCTACTGATTTTGTTCTATAATTACTGATATTATCACATTACCAATAAAAATCTGTGAGGGTATCTAGTTGGAAACATAAGTAATAATTTTACCAATAAGTTACCGATAAATTACCATGTTTTACCATATAGAAAACTATAAACAGTTGTTTATTTCAAATCGTATCTGTGTTGAGATGAGATGGGGTTTGTAAGAAATTATTGAGTAATTCGTGGTTTTGACTACTTGAATTACCGATAAATTACCCATAAATTCCCATTTAAAAGTTGGATATTTTCCTATTTTTGTCGATATTAAATTACTATATGCACTCCCCAACGTTTGGAGTTGTACGTGAGTGACCGTGTTTGATTATATAAACATAACTGGATTAGTAACGCCATTACCAATAAATTACCGATAAATTTCGCCTAAAAGTTATGAAACTAACGCAGTATTTGTCTGGCAACCTTATTAATTAATCGCGTCGGAGAGCTGCGACGGCATTTGAATTAATCCACCATCCACCGGACATTTATTGGAAAATATTCATTAATTTCTTCTGACACTTTTTGTGTTTATAGCTCAAGTTAAACTCGGAATCTTAATTACACTGTTGTTGTTGGTACTGGCTGTGCTGATAAATATCCTCGTCAGTAAATCAGTATACAACTAGTAGTGTATGTAGTAGTATAGGGTGCAAAAAGCGAATTTCCACAATAACTTCTATACATAACCACCGCCGCCACCCATGGTACAAAAACCATTTAATCTGAGCGAGAGTAACAGTAAACACTATTTTACATATTCATATATGCGGCATTGGCGCGCGAATTCAGCTTAGCATCAAATGTATACGAGAGAGTGTTGTTGGTGGTGGTGCTGCCGCCGTCGACTACGTCGCGTCACCCCCCTTGGCTATACACTGTGACATCATTCTATTACCGCATCAAATGAGGCTGTGCATGTTACTTGAGGCGATACTCGTGTCAAGATGGAAATACCAATTTGGGTTTTTTTCGTCTTGTTCGTTAATAATAATAGTAATAAGAGTGAGGAACGAGATGAATTACAAATGGGGTTCTGCGTTTGGTGATTTGTAATTTTTTTGGTGGTTAATTTTCAGAATTATGGTAAATTTTCCGGTAATTTATAGGTAATTATTCGGTAACCTCACATGAAGTTTATATTCTATAATTTATAGGTAAATTTATTGGTAATTATCCAGTAATTTCTTTTCCCCATACGAAAAATCCGATTACGTAATTGTTTTGTATTCCTACAGGTGTAGGGGAAAACCCACCTAACAGACTGTTTTCCTCCATTTTCCTCTCCAGCTTTTTCCTACGTAATTTAAGTCACCTTAATGAAAAGCACCGCCATATACACCGCCGTCGCAGCCGCCCCTTCCATTCATTTGCTGTGTTTGTCTTCACAATGTTTCTCTTTTTTACCCCTCAAAAGAAATGTATGTGTAATTTTTCCGAGAATAATTTCAGATTTTATTCTGGAAATTTATTAATATCTAATCAAAATGGGGAATTTTAACTTCCATTGTGTTGGAGAGTTCTTGTGTTATGTTGGCAAGATTGCTTTCATTTTTATGGGCGCGTACTCCTAAATTTTATGTATGTCACCCACGGGAAAATTACGTATGTAAAATGAGAATATGGAAAAAGGGAAATGCGATCTAGGATAATGAGAGCTTCAAGGTTTTTTTGGTTTCTTTATTATTTAACATCAAATCCTGGGTGGTTGAAGGGAGGAGTTCGCACTGCTCCCTTCCGCCCCTTGCACATCCCATTAAAACATCATGACGAGCTATTCAAGGCACTAGTCTAGTGTACTATTTAAGATAAGGGTCCGCCACCATCACCACCACCACCATGTCTAACATGGACAAAGTATTCGCAACAAACAACAATGGAACTCTACTAATCAGGGTGACCACAACAAAGGTTGAACTTTATAGTTGTCCGTTACTCATTGTCCCCAGATGGCCTTCTCTCGCGCGCTTTTCAACTTTGGCTCAAGCTTATCTCTTCTTCGTAGTGAGGGAGTTTATTAAGAACATCATCATCGGGGCCCCGGGTGGATCCAGGACATTATTCCGACTGTTAGATGTTGGATAGAGGCTGAACATTAGAAAAAATTTCGAGTATAAACCTGCAATCATCAATAATTGGAAAATTGTAAATTGTGCAACAGCTGCTGGTGCAGAATAGTTACAAGATAGATAAATCGCTTCGTTACCAATTCCCTCCGAGTCCAACTCCCATCGGATTTTCCATCCACAACCAATTTCATTTACTTCTGTTAAATTGTCTAAAAACACGATAAATAAACAAGAAACGAACAGAAAAAACTTGGTCTTGGCTCCTCCAATTAATTCCGTATAAACGGAGGTCCATCCGCAAACTTGTCAACGACAAACCAGAAACAAAACTGTTTGGGGGTGGATGGACGTGGACGTGGTGAGGAAAGCTAAAGCGATGCGAGGAATTTTTTTCGTACGCTTGTCGAGTCCAAATAAATTAGTCCACTGGGACAAGATGAAAACGACGAAATGAACCAACTCACTGGGTGGTGGAGGGGTGAAATGATGTTGTGTTCTAATTATGAGTTTGCTACAAATGCCAAGCTAGTATATTAGTTAGTTGTGGAAAAGGTTAAAGATGTAATAAAAGGAACATTCAACGGAACATGGAGGTTGTTAACACTGTGCCATTTTCACAAAATTATTAGATATTAATTTGGGAGCATTCAAACTCATAACAATTATTAGTCACCTACACAATTGGTAACTAGTGCATCTTTTATCAATTAAAGTGAGGTTAAACTACTTTCCGCAAATCTTGAAGAAGTTTCTTACATTTTTAATAAATTTCACTCATTTGCCTCAACTTTTTCAAGGTTCATTTGATATTTTATGATTCGGTTTTCGAATATCGAAAAGGCTTCCTTGTTTTTGAGAAATTTCAGTGCATTTTTTATCGAATAAAGTGAGGTTAGACTAGTTTCCGGATATCTTGAAGAAGATTCTTACATTTTTGATAAATTTCACTAATTTGCCTCAATTTTTTCAAGGTTCATTTGATATTTTATAACTCGCTTTTCGAATATCGAAGAGGCTTCCTTGTTTTTGAGAAACTTCAGTGCATTTTTTATCGAATAAGTGAGGTTAGATTAGTTTCCGGATATCTTGAAGAAGTTTCTTACATTTTTGATAAATTTCACTCATTTGCCTCAATTTTTGCAAGGTTCATTTGATATTTTATGATTCGGTTTTCGAATATCGAAAAGGCTTCCTTGTTTTTGAGAAATTTCAGTGCATTTTTTATCGAATAAAGTGAGGTTAGACTAGTTTCCGGATATCTTGAAGAAGTTTCTTACATTTTTGATAAATTTCACTCATTTGCCTCAATTTTTGCAAGGTTCATTTGATATTTTATGATTCGGTTTTCGAATATCGAAGAGGCTTCCTTGTTTTTGAGAAACTTCAGTGCATTTTTTATCGAATAAGTGAGGTTAGACTAGTTTCCGGATATCTTGAAGAAGTTTCTTACATTTTTGATAAATTTCACTCATTTGCCTCAATTTTTTCAAGGTTCATTTGATATTTTATGACTCAGTTTTCGAATATCGAAGAGGCTTCCTTGTTTTTGAGAAATTTCTGTGCACTTTTTATCGAATAAAGTGAGGTTAGACTCGTTTCCGAATATCTTGAAGAAGTTTCTTACATTTTTGATAAATTTCACTAATTTGCCTCAATTTTTTCAAGGTTTATTTGATATTTTATGATTCAATTTTCGAATATCGAAGAGGCTTTCTTGTTTTTGAGAAATTTCAGTGCATTTTTTATCGAATAAAGTGAGGTTAGACTAGTTTCCGGATATCTTGAAGAAGTTTTTTACATTTTTGATAAATTTCACTCATTTGCCTCAACTTTTTCAAGGTTCATTTGATATTTTATGACTTGGTTTTCGAATATCGAAGAGGCTTCCTTGTTTTTGAGAAATTTCAGTGCATTTTTATCGAATAAAGGGAGGTTAGACTATTTTCCGGATATCTTGAAGAAGATTCTTACATTTTTGATAAATTTCACTCATTTGCCTTACATTTTTCAAGATTCATTTGATATTTTATGATTCGGTTTTCGAATATCGAAGAGGCTTCCTTGTTTTTGAGAAATTTCAGTGCATTTTTTATCGAATAAAGTGAGGTTAGACTAGTTCTTGGAAATCTTGGAGGTTTCTTACATTTTTGATAAATTTCCCTCATTTACGTGAAATTTTTGCAGAATAAATTGAGGTTCATTGGAATATATGAAAATTCCACAAAGTTCCATGCAAATATTGAATAGCAAACGTATTTGATCGAAGCCTGCAGGCAGTAACAAATGCAATAGACAACATTGTATTGTTTCAAGACACAAAGCGTCGAATCGATGACATCTTAAAACTAGTAAAAGCCCAAGTTTTCCTGCCTGCCCACTGATGTGAAAATTCCGTTAACGACAAAAATCGGAACAAAACATAAAATGTCGTTTTTTACGATCATTTCCAGTTTATATACGAGCGCTAGCGAAAAGGTGTAAAATCCCCCCACACTTCTCCACCTCATAGACAAAAAAAAAGCGAAATAATGAAGATTTTAATAATAATAAAGAGCAGTGGTAAGTAAACAATGTGCCATCATCATCAAGTAATTGAAAGAAATTCGGTCTTTCGCGACTTTGCGCTTGTATTAAATGTTAATTGCAAACCTCCCCCTTGGGACTTGTTAATAATAGTGCTGGGCGCTTTAGATGACATTCCTTTTTGTGCCGAATTCTAAATGGAATCAATTAGGATGGTTTTGTTGTCAGCTCTTGACCTTTACCCCCCATGTTTCTTTGTTTTGGCAAACAGGTGCATACAACAAAGTTAGAATTAACTAATCACTATTATGATGTCTTATCTCTTGTGTATTGTCTACATCCACACAATGTTTTGGTACAAAATGCTTGTTGCTTTTGTGCCTTTCATGCCGAAATATCAGAACTTTACGCCGCGTGCTACGATTTAATTACAGCTAATTAAATTTCCATGTCAAAAGTGTTTAACATCAGGTTACAAAGGTGCTCCGCACACACACCAGATGATATTTGAGGATGACGACGACTTTTTGGATTATAAGACCAAACAAACGTAAATTGCGAATTGAATTCCAGTTAATAATTTCCACTTCCACTCGGGTCATTTCCTTTTTATAATAGAATGAGCTTTCAGTTTAGTTTTGTTTTGAAAGAACTGCTGATGGTGGTGGAGGAAAAGGAAGAGCGTTGAACTTTTTATCGACTGTGCAAACTAATTTTGCTATGTAAATCGATTTTGGTCAAAATTAAACTATGAAACCTCAAGAATTGTCGAATAATTCTGTAAATAATTCTTACTTCCATGTATGACGAGCGGATTGAAGCCGCCATGACACTTTTTTTGTTCCTCGTATAAACTGCTGACCCCACCACACTCATTTTTCACCCTGATTGGCGTCTGCTGTTTTTTGCAGTTGTGACCCTCGCCACCATAGACAAAAATAGTATGAGAACAAAAAGATGATAAGTTAATCCGTAAGGACTGTGAGACGTTGATAAAAGAAAAGAAAACTTATATATAGGGTCACGTTTTGTATGCACAGACAAAAAGACGATTTAGATTTGAGCGTTTTGTTGTAGATATTTTTGCTTGACGAAAACCCGAGCTGCTCATAAAATATATTAAATCCACTGTAAGTTATCAGTCCTTCAACTCCCCCACTCCATTAAAATATTTTTAAGTATTTATTTTTTGTCGACTGTGATGGATGTTTGAGTTTCCATCTGATGCACTAACTTGATGTATGATGTTTTGGGGACATTTAGGGGTCTTGCTTTGCCCCCTCCCCACAATCGAAAATTCAGCACGTACTCCAACGAAGGTCCCGGATTAAGTTAACCTGCCACCGCCACACCATCATCGGTTCACTTCGTTCGCTTTTCCTAAGAGTTGTCGGGAAATTCTTTTATTATGAAGTCGCTTTTTCCCTTCCCGTCCCGCCAACTGTTTCCGCGTTTCAAACCGCACATCACTTTTGCTTCATTATTTCATAATAGTGACTACTGGCCCTCGCATATAACTTTTTCCAGTATAACAATAAAAAAGTGACAGTAATCTTTTTATGGATCAGAGGAAAGGGGGATGAATTGGTTTTCGTGAGTTTTTTTGGCTTTGTGGCAAAAGCAAATTTGCTATAATGATGTTTGTTTGGAACGTGTTGAAATATTTTCGAATATTCCCGACGCTTTTTTCTGTATGAACGAGTTTAAACTGTTTGAACCGCCTGTATTCGGATTTTTTGTAAAAAGTGCGTAAATTACTTAAAATAATTTAATGATTCGCCTACGAATTATTCCGAATTATTTTACCGAGTCAACATTCGCTTGAAGCGAATCCAAATTTTTCTTGAACTATTCATCAAAATTATATACAAATATGCACAAGAAATAATTCCAGTATATAATTCTGAGTTATTACGAATGTTGCACAACTAAAACCATTTTCTTTCCGCTTTCGTTTAAATTCGCTCTAATTCGCTGTCGTAACAAACCGAGTTTTACTGCTTATATAAAGGCAATTTTCTAGGATAATACAACCAGACTAAAGTAAAGTCGCCTTGTTAATTAAAAAATAGTTTTTTGAAACTTACTGATTGCGAATACTTCCCTAACCTCACATAACCGCAAATTTATCTTCATTTGAAACCGTCCAGTTTCGCAACAATTTTCATCATATTACACCAAAACACATTTTGTTTTAAAGTTCCAGGTGTAGTCTAGTCTACAAATATTTAACTTATATGCACCCCCCTTTGAAATCCATTCACAAAACCAGAGCGAATATAATTCAGTTGCATATAGCAAAATCTAGGATAAAGGTTGAGTTTGTTTCTAGTCAGTGTGTTGCTGCTGCTGCTGCATTTTCCGTCGCGACTGTTTGTGAAAAAGTGCACAAGGCAACAGTGGCATATATTTATATAGGATTCGGAATCATTGTAATGTGATGCATAATGGAGGAGGGCGAGGAGAACGAGGCAAAAGGCAAAAGGCGCAGACAGCATTTTCTTTCACTTCTCTCTATGTGAGTGTAGGTTTTTTTGCTTTATGTTCGGCGCGCACAATCTTTCGTTGTGTTGAACTTAAGATTTATTGGTGTTTGAGAGATACAGTTAACAAGTTTAAAAAATATCGCTTTCGGCATGTTTTACTTTCGGTTTGTGGCTGTTTCCTGCTTAGGACGAACAGTTAACTTTGAGAAAAAGTTTTATTTTATTCATATTAACTTAAAACACATTTTAACTAAAATACACTTAGACTGTGACGCTGTGTATGCCTATCTTATAAAATAACTCACAGTCTAAGTGTCGTTTAAGCTAAAATTAAGATATTTCTTCAATTTCTTCAAGAAAATCTTACACTTTCTATGCAATTATAATTTTTTTCCCAGTTTCATTTCTATATTTCATTGTAAATTTTCCTTATCTAACCTCTTCAGTTACTGCCGCCATATTTACTCTACCTCCCCCCACCCATTTTAATGTTATTCAATTTGATGCGCCCTCTCTCTGTCCCGTAATAAAACCGAATCTTTCGGCAACAAATTCATACAAGGGGCGAAGGAAATCTTCCATTAGTCAGTGCTTAACATTCAAAAAACCCTTAGGATCCTAAAATCCGATCCTCCCCCCCTTCATCCAACCCCCAAGGCAACTTTTGCACCCATCCTCATTAAATGTAACGACTCCATTTTTGTTCTAATCGCCTTAATTAATGGCTCATTTAAATTTATTTTTATTATACCGGCACACTACGGTTTGTTTTTAATGTGTATGTTTATGTTTATTACCTTGAATTATTGTTAGGTGGATTTAAATGGGGGTGGAGGGGTCCAGGAGGGGGCGTATATGACTTAAAGGTAGGTGACGGCATTTAATCTCATGTGATTTTGTAGAATACGTAACAGAATAAATTTCTAAGCGATTATTTCAATGTCTGTCGCTTAAAAACGAAGATTAACTGCACTATCTTCAATTGAAGAATCGTAAACAGTGTTTAATTTTATTATAATTTATTTAGTTCTACTTTGCTACACCAATTCAAGATTATAGAACAGTTTCTTCACATTTCTTCACATTTCTTCAATTGAAGATCACTGTCATAAACCAATCCATTACCCTTAGCACTGGCGTTAAATCCATCCACACATTCGCCCACAAGTCCAAGCCAACGATTAACTGCCACTTTTCCCCCTTTCTTCATTTTCTTCGCATAAATTCCTCGCTTCCATCACAGACCTAGCTCAAGACAGTTCACTGAAAGCTAGTAAGGCACAAACCGGCCGACTCCAGTCCCACATCATCCACACACAGACACACCGAGAGACTTTTCCTCTGGTCCACGTTTATATAAAATCGATTCAACCCCACCAAAAGTGTAGTTGGAGCATCCCCCCACCCTCAAATCGCGTTTTCACATTGCTAACGCCCGAGTCTTGTGCCAACCAGCCAGCTATGCACGTGGCATGTGCACCCGGTGAGTGACGATAGAAATTTTCCGACGGGAAAAACGTGTGAATAAAGTGCCGGGGTTAAATCAAGAGGATTTTTTGGTTGGTGGTGGGGATAATAATAATAATAGCTAATAAAAGAAGAAATTGTGTTTTCGACGAGTTGTTTTTTGAGTTAAAAGTGTGAAGATTTTCCGGTGTTTTTTTTTGAGTGAAGAAATTGAAAAATTGCACCATTTACTTGGATTTTCTTCATTTCTTCTTTGGAAAATCTTCTATTTTAAGGTACTTAAATACATGTTTTGTTATTATCTACTACATAGGAAATTTCTTTAAAAATCTTACAATGAATTTCTTCATTTCTTCAACTTAATTTTCTTCATTTGAACTAACAAACTGAGTTTTCAATTTAAAACTTTTATTACCGGAACATTTGTTATAATAAACTTTTCTGGTGTTGTATCAACTCTCATGGCCATTGGCGATGTCGTTCTTATTGATGTTCTTTTGTTTGATATATTGTCCATGTTGCTCGAAACTTATTCAATCAAAGCGGTTTATGGAGTATAAAATAAAACGCAATAAATTTGATAAATAAGTTTTATTTTTACTGGATTTACTCCGATATTACAAAAAAAAACTCGTCTTCTTCTCTTAATCTCGTAAATTATACAAAACGAAATGCCAATAATAATTTTCCAGTAAAACGGATAATAATTTATGATGACACAAGAAACAAAGTGTTTGGAAATTTTTCTCTGCCAAGAAAGTTTCTTCTCTAAAGTCGCCGCTGTTGTTTTGTTTATAATATTGTATACACCTACTTAGTTGTTGCAAAGTTTGTTGAAGATTTACGGTTCTTGTGCTTAAGTGAACTTTGTATATCGCATCGATGAAATAAATTTTGCATCGGACACCTGAGTTATTAAGGGTGGAAAACGATTGTTTACCGGAATTACCGGAATTAATAATTGTCCGATTTTCAAAATATTGACTATTTTCGAAAGATACATCTTTGACTAGAATAAAAAAAAATCAGAGGTGTCCTGGGATAATTGTTAGTATTTTTTTAAGGGCTCCAAACTCGATTACGTGATTTTTAGCCTGAAAACTGTATTAAAAAATTGCAAAAACTAAAATAATTGTCCGATTTTCAAAATACTGACTATTTTCGAAAGATACATCTTTGACTAGAATAGAAAAAAATCAGAAGTGTCCTAGGATAATTGTTAGTATTTTTTTAAGGGCTCCAAACTCGATTACGTGATTTTTAGCCTAAAAACTGTTTTAAAAAATTGTAAAAACTGAAATAATTGTCCGATTTTCAAAATATTGACTATTTTCGAAAGATACATCTTTGACTAGAATAGAAAAAAATCAGAAGTGTCCTAGGATAACTGTTAGTATTTTTTTAAGGGCTCCAAACTCGATTACGTGATTTTTAGCCTATAAACTGTTTTAAAAAACTGTAAAAACTGAAATAATTGTCCGATTTTCAAAATATTGACTATTTTAGAAAGATAAATCTTTGACTAGAATATAAAAAAATCAGAGGTGTCCTAGGATAATTGTTAGTATTTTTTTAAGGGCTCCAAACTCGATTACGTGATTTTTAGCCTGAAAACTGTATTAAAAAATTGCAAAAACTAAAATAATTGTCCGATTTTCAAAATATTGACTATTTTCGAAAGATACATCTTTGACTAGAATAGAAAAAAATCAGAAGTGTCCTAGGATAATTGTTAGTATTTTTTTAAGGGCTCCAAACTCGATTACGTGATTTTTAGCCTAAAAACTGTTTTAAAAAATTGTAAAAACTGAAATAATTGTCCGATTTTCAAAATATTGACTATTTTCGAAAGATACATCTTTGACTAGAATAGAAAAAAATCAGAAGTGTCCTAGGATAATTGTTAGTATTTTTTTAAGGGCTCCAAACTCGATTATGTGATTTTTAGCCTAGAAACTGTTTTAAAAAATTGTAAAAACTGAAATAATTGCCCGATTTTCAAAATATTGACTATTTTCGAAAGATAAATCTTTGACTAGAATAGAAAAAAATCAGAGGTGTCCTAGGATAATTGTTAGTATTTTTTTAAGGGCTCCAAACTCGATTACGTGATTTTTAGCCTAAAAACTGTTTTAAAAAATTGTAAAAACTGAAATAATTGTCCGATTTTCAAAATATTGACTATTTTCGAAAGATACATCTTTGACTAGAATAGAAAAAAATCAGAAGTGTCCTAGGATAATTGTTAGTATTTTTTTAAGGGCTCCAAACTCGATTACGTGATTTTTAGCCTATAAACTGTTTTAAAAAACTGTAAAAACTGAAATAATTGTCCGATTTTCAAAATATTGACTATTTTAGAAAGATAAATCTTTGACTAGAATATAAAAAAATCAGAGGTGTCCTAGGATAATTGTTAGTATTTTTTTAAGGGCTCCAAACTCGATTATGTGATTTTTAGCCTAGAAACTGTTTTAAAAAATTGTAAAAACTGAAATAATTGCCCGATTTTCAAAATATTGACTATTTTCGAAAGATAAATCTTTGACTAGAATAGAAAAAAATCAGAGGTGTCCTAGGATAATTGTTAGTATTTTTTTAAGGGCTCCAAACTCGATTACGTGATTTTTAGCCTAAAAACTGTTTTAAAAAATTGTAAAAACTGAAATAATTGTCCGATTTTCAAAATATTGACTATTTTCGAAAGATACATCTTTGACTAGAATAGAAAAAAATCAGAAGTGTCCTAGGATAATTGTTAGTATTTTTTTAAGGGCTCCAAACTCGATTACGTGATTTTTAGCCTATAAACTGTTTTAAAAAACTGTAAAAACTGAAATAATTGTCCGATTTTCAAAATATTGACTATTTTAGAAAGATAAATCTTTGACTAGAATATAAAAAAATCAGAGGTGTCCTAGGATAATTGTTAGTATTTTTTTAAGGGCTCCAAACTCGATTATGTGATTTTTAGCCTAGAAACTGTTTTAAAAAATTGTAAAAACTGAAATAATTGCCCGATTTTCAAAATATTGACTATTTTCGAAAGATAAATCTTTGACTAGAATAGAAAAAAATCAGAGGTGTCCTAGGATAATTGTTAGTATTTTTTTAAGGGCTCCAAACTCGATTACGTGATTTTTAGCCTAAAAACTGTTTTAAAAAATTGTAAAAACTGAAATAATTGCCCGATTTTCAATATATTGACTATTTTCTAAAGAGAAATCTTTGATTAGAATAGAAAAAAATCATAGGTGTCGTAGGATAATTGTTAGTATTTTTTTAAGGGCTCCAAACTCGATTACGTGATTTTTAGCCTAAAAACTGTTTTAAAATACTGTAAAAACTGAAATAATTGCCCGATTTTCAAAATATTGACTATTTTCGAAAGATAAATCTTTGACTAGAATAGAAAAAAATCAGAGGTGTCCTAGGATAAATGTTAGTATTTTTTTAAGGGCTCCAAACTCGATTAGGTGATTTTTAGCATAAAAACTGTTTTAAAAAATTGTAAAAACTGAAATAGTTGCCTGATTTTCAAAATATTGACTATTTTCGAAAGATACATCTTTGACTAGAATAGAAAAAAGTCAGAGGTGTCCTAGGATAATTGTTAGTATTTTTTTAAGGGCTCCAAACTCGATTACGTGATTTTTAGCATAAAAACTGTTTTAAAAAATTGTAAAAACTGAAATAATTGCCCGATTTTCAAAATATTGACTATTTTCGAAAGATAAATCTTTGACTAGAATAGGAAAAAATCAGAGGTGTCCTAGGATAAATGTTAGTATTTTTTTAAGGGCTCCAAACTCGATTACGTGATTTTTAGCATAAAAACTGTTTTAAAAAATTGTAAAAACTGAAATAATTGCCCGATTTTCAAAATATTGAATATTTTCGAAAGATAAATTTTTGACTAGAATAGAAAAAAATCAGCGGTGTCCTAGAATAATTGTTAGTATTTTTTTAAGGGCTCCAAACTCGATTACGTGATTTTTAGCCTAAAAACTGTTTTAAAAAATTGTATTGCTTCATTGTTTTTGTCTAAAGTTACCAAATTCCGGTAAATCCGGTAATATTCCTGATGGCTTCTAACCTAATCGCTAACTTAATTCACTTCCATATTTCAAACAGTGACTTGCAGAAGACAAAGGGACGATATTGTGCCTTGCCTTTTAGACAATTAAATTAATTACGAAACCTGCCTTGTATATTATTTAAATGTACATACAGTGTTGTAAAGATAATCTAACAACGCTACTACTGTCTCTGTATGTATATGTGTGAAACGTGACGTGAATATTTATTAAATTAAAGATTATTTGGTTATTCAAATTTTGGAACATTAGCAGAAGTATTAACATAGTTAACGAACAACTAATTTTATTTATAAGTGAAGGTGTGTATTATGCTACTAAGCTACCCTAGTTTTCGGAAACATGTTTTTAATTCAATTATGTGACAATTTTGTCGATGTAATTGATTATAATCTGCAGAAAAGGGGAGAGGGTTAATAACGTGAGAATAGAAAGAGAGGGAGAAGCGGAGTTTAGATTTTGAATTAAAAATATTTTTCTTTGGACTACATGGACTAACTTTTCCCCATCACCATCACCATCTTGTAAAATATGACTGATTACGTTTAGGGAAATATTATTTCGTAGCCTCCTCATTTTGTGGATGCGATTCATCAGCAAGTGTAATCGCCCGGCATTAGTTGCCGTTTATTAAAATGCCCTCGCATCTCTGATAAAGATAAATACGTTTTGTTTTTCCAGACGTAATCCTTGAAAAAATCGTTAGCAATCTATCGTGGTTGCGTTGGAAGTGTTTCCGCATTTACCGATATTAAAATCTCACCGGCATCGGATTAAAATGTTTCGGATCTACAGCCCCGCAAAATTCATAAATCACTTCGGTTTGGATTTTTGAAAGAAATAACACCGGTTTTTTCTTGTTTCCCAATCAAGTGGGTTGTTTGGTCGTTAGTCAACTTGAACAATATCCATATCATCCACATAGACAACAAAATTATATAGAATTGTGGTAGTGACAGGTCAACAATTCTATGGTGGATTAATCGCCCTCAAGTTATTGTCCGAATTTGAATTGGACCTCAATCGATATATTTACTTAAAATCAACACAGCCAAGTTATAGTCCAGCCTTCAAATATTCTCCTATAATTGTTGGTATTCCCACGTAACTATAACCCAGTTTTTCATTGTCTAAGACCAGAAAATCTAGTGAATACGCTGAAATGTAAAAAAAATTGTAAAGTGATTTTGCTGCCTTAAATAGAATATAAGTCGGATGGTAATAAACATTTCCATAAATTTATTAAGTCAACAACATTATTTCTAAATATTTCATTAACATAGCTGCAAAAAAAACAGTGAATACGCCACAATGTAAAAACTGTTTATAATGGACTTTAGGATTTATTTCGCGGTTTTCTTCCAAAGGACATGCTTTAAAAAAGTATTAGAACTAAATTGACAAAATATTCGTTACCTACCACCAGAAAAACAAGTGAATACGTTGAAATGTAAAAATCTTTCCTTTCCTATTTCTATCAGATTTCCTTGTACTTTTCAACAGAAACAAAACCACCACTACACATCCATAATGATATTGATTTAAAACCATAAACATCCAATTTAAAGTTCATGAAACTGGTGTATGTGTCTGGTAATCCCACTAGACTAGAGTGTAGCGTGCTTCATTCCCCTAGTTCTCACTCTTTCTGCATCACACTGAGAGTGCTTTTCGATTCCATTGAGGCAGGGCCACCTTCGAACATGATTCCGCGACTATTACAACGCAGAGGTGCCCCTGCAGGAATTGTACATCCAGCTGCAGCAGGATTGTCTAGCTTTTCGGTTGATTGCTTCGTCTCGTGATGTATAAATAAATATCGTATGTGGTATGTAGTGTGTGATTCTGTTTGTTGATACAATGAATTAAATTCGTAATAAATTTTTGGATTTTAATATTAAATTTATGTGTTTGTCGGTGCTTTTCCGTTTTGTTTGATTGTGGAAAATAAATATTTATCATATTAATTTTATATGTAAATAAATAATAATGTATTTTGGATTCTGTTATTTTTATTGTACATATTTATTTGTAGGTACTGCAAATATTTACTTTGTAAACAATGAGAGGGATATTTGAGTCTGCTTAATTAATATTCCAAGGAAAACTTTTGGGTTACCCTAATCTGTGTTTTGGTTACGTGATACTGGATTTACTTTGGAAAATAAAACAAACATACAAACATTTTTCTAATGAAATGTATTTAGATAACTAAATTTCTTCCCAAGTTAAGCATCAATGCTAATTAAGGGCTCAGAATTGAACGTATATCACGGAAATTTCGTACACTTACTCTTTGTACATCTTGCTTAATTAAAACAAATTTCTAAGTCACAGCTGTATTAAAAAATCACGAATAATTAGTTTTTTTTACATTATGGCGTATTCACTAGTTTTTTTATTTTTACATCATCCAATTTCGGCACATTTATCAACAATAAACCCTAAAATAACATACTAAAATTTGACGTACACAGCAAACCATAATTCGATACATTTATACAGAAATAAACTTTTACATTCGCACGTATTCACTAGTTTCGTTGTACCTACGTTCCGGAAATTTTGTCTACTTATTCTGCTTGAATAAAACAAATTTCTAAGCCACAGCTGTGTAAATATATCAAGAAATTTGGGCGAAAGTTAGGAATAACTAGTTGTTTTTACATTAGGGCGTATTCACTAGTTTTTCTGCATTTACATCATTAAATTTAGGAAAGTATCTGATATGTTTCAGTACAGAATCCGTTCAGTTCCATAAATATTTCGTTATATGGAATTGAAAGCAATTCCTCGTATATTTTAATTAGAAGCTGTTTTAGCATATTATATTAAAACATTGAAAAGTGCTTTATATTCTATGAGTTTTCCACTACATATGCATATATAATATATTATTTAATTCATTGCGCTCTCCGCTCAAACTGCAACACACCAGGATTTTATAATGAATACATAATAAATTTTAAAGCGTACAGGTGCAGTTGAAACATCAACCATTTTTTCTGTGTTGTTTTTGATCAAGAACTAAATGTTGAATTTTATTGTGTGTGCATTTATATTTTACAGAACCTTTGACATTTATATGATAAATTACAACAAAGTCACATGTTGTTTTTTGTGAATAAAAAAAACTAAAATAAAATTCGTGTCGATTCAGATTTATTCATATTTCAGTAGCTTAGTTTCTTCATGTTCCACTTCTCCAAATCCTGCATGAGCGACTAAAAATTCAATAAAATTTCGTTGTGAATGCTTGTCAAGTCAATATATTATATTATATACCTATCCGGCACTACCATGTACTTACTTATGCGGTGTGGTATATAACAAAAGTATGTAGATTTCATTTTGGGTGGTTTATGCTGTCTGTGTTCCAGATTTTGCAATTGATTGTGCTGACAGGTTTAAAAATGATTTTGAGGAGTTGGCAAGGCGTACAGGACCGAACTGGAGAGATTTTTGCTGTATACGTGCAATAAAACTAGTGAATACGCCATAATGTAAAAACAACTAATTATTCCTGACTGTCGCCTTAATTTCGTGATATGTTGTGGCCAGAAAGTTGTTTTATTCCAGCTAGATGTAATATGAATAGGTGGACGAAATTTCCGTGAGCGTAGACACAATGTAACAAGTGAATACGTTCGAATGTAAAATTTTTTCTTTATGAAATGTACAGAAATATAATTTCTAACAATGTATGTTTTTCCCAATCAATCCTTTCCAACTCTGACACACATATCCAACACCCCAGTGGACACCACACCATTAATTTCACTTTTTCCCACAACACATTCCCAGCGATTTTATTTCCCTGCTGGGGCCCACCGTCCACCACCCCCAAAAAACATGCACATCCAGTAGAATGTAACACAATTTGTTATTTGTTAATTAGAAAAGAGCTAATTACTCTTGTGTTGTAATGTAATTAAGTTCCATGGGCTAATGTAGGTAAACGACACTGTCTGTCCCTGTTTGGCGGATAAAAGGTTTTTGGGGGTGACTCTCCCTTGGAAAGTGAACTGATAGACACAGATAGATAGAAAGTCTGATATGGAGCGAACGAACGACCTAAACGGGGGTCGCTTGTCTCGACACCGATTGATCTCTGAGCGTTTTATCACAAAGTAACTCAAAGGGGGCAGGACCTTGCCCCCCGAACCACCCCCTATGTAATTTTTCTTTATTTCCTTGGCGCACGCTAAAGAAACTATCGTAGTTTTATAGTTTTTTTTACGGGGTGCCCCCAATAAGTGATTTATGTGCGATTGTACGAGGTTTATTCAAGTTGTATGCGTGACTTTAGGTACTAACTTTGGGCGATATGTTGCGTTGGCCTGGTACAAGTGGTTTTAATTTGCGTTGGAGCAACGGCCGTAAAATGCGCGTTTTTACGAACGAATTTTTCCCCTTTGCAACGACACAATATTGTAAATTAGCGTTTAGGGTATATACATATTTTATTTATGGAAAGTCCACACGCAAGGATTATAAACTGACGGTATTATAACATAAAAAGGGCAATCCTATAATAAAAGTTTAATATGGAAATTTTGTTCATTTGCTTTTTTTTTATCTTTTATCGTCACAGTTCATAAATTTCTGGTTTCAACCTAATAAAAAAAACAGCAGTTTTTCTTCAACTTGGAAATTCAACTAAACTACAAGTACCTACTAACCTAAACTAGATTAATTCCCTGCAACATTTTCACTACTGTCCCTTGTCCAAACAGTTGATTAAAGTTTGAACAATCAACCGAAACAAACACACATACACACACTATAAATTTGGTTGAACACAGTCATGGCAGTAAACCTCAGTTTGTTAATACTAAAAACACAATTGCGTATGTTTCGATGGAAAATTGGAATAAATTTTCCGGGCACGTTCGTTTGAAAATTAGCAGCATAAGCAACAAGAAAATGGGAAATGGAATTTTTGTAGCTATTCAAACGATATTGCCGCATTTTTAAACTGTACACCAACAATAAAAAGTAATATGGATTGCGATTACGGTTTGATGTCGGAATTGGATGAATTTTAAACTGGTTTAAACTAAACAAAAACTTCAGGATTTGAACGTAAATTTTATAAAATAACTGGAAATAGCCACAAAACTACGTTTTTATGCAATTTACAGTTTTTACATTCGAGCGTATTCGGTTTTACATTAGTCCGTATTCACTTCATATGAGCCTATTATTTGGAATACATCAATTCTATAATTTTTTCCACTATATTACGCAAAATTTACAATTATTATCTTTTACATAACTGCGTATTCGTTCGTTTGATGCGAAACCTCCCTGAAACGATTCTCTGTACCAAAACCCCAATGACATTTAGTACATTTGTAATAAAAATAATTTGGCGCTTTCAAAACCATTTCCAATTCCCTTACAACTGTTTTCCATTGACCTACCCATTCACCCTCATTAACACCATCCCCCTCACTGTGAATGTCTATATAATCAAGTGTGCCACCAAGAGCTACCCGTCATTATTCCACAGCCTGCTCTGCTGTCGACATACACTTTGATAATGTACTTTGGGACTAAACCAAGTAAGAATAGACAAATCTAGATTCAATATTTAGGTGAATTGACTTGATTTAAATGATGTTTGTCTGCGAAGTGATTGCTGTTTAATTAAAAAGAACATTTATAAGGAACGTCAGGTTGAATTGGCACACGTTAAGCTAAACCGCGTACCTACTCGAAAAAAATTTGTATATAATTTTCTTTTAATTAAAAATTCCCTCTGATATGTAATAGTATAAAGACTCAAGTTGACTCGCTTCGAAATTTTTTCCAGTCTAAAACGTCGATTTTCCACCCTTATCAGATTTAAACTGTGATTTTCCACCCTCAGACCTTTTTCAGTTCAATCACAGCTCACAGTACTGTCGCGCATTTGAAAAACGCTACCCTCTTTAATATCTCATCGGTTGGACAGCTCTCCTCACTCTGCTCGGTTTCGGCCTTAGTGGATTTTACGTTTTTTTTTCCTTTAAATGCCAACGAGAGCCGTACACAGATTTTTCTTATTTCGACAACGACGGGGGGTTGTTTTTTGTCCAGTTGAAAGCTGTTTTTGGTTGGCGGCAGTGGCTTTCTACTTTGAGACAACTCGAATTTAGTTATGCAAAGAAAGAAGGAATTTACGTATGCATGGTTTTTTTAGGTTAGAATTTTTGTTATAAGCGATATTTAATTAAAAATGTGTCCCGGGAAAGTAGGTAACTTTTACTATTTCGGTTGTAAAAATTCTATTAAATTCCATGCAGAAAATAAAGCGAATACGGGCTTATGTAAAAAAGTGCGTATTCACTATATGTTATGGTTTATAATATACGTTGTATTAAAGCTAGTGATTTTCAATTTTGGTATATTGTAGAAGGAGGTTGGTTGAACAAATGAGCAAGATTTCAATGTCGTATGTGTGGAAAAACAAGTGAATACGCACTTATGTAAAAAGTTTTGGTTGTGTAAACAAATACAGTTATTAGTTTTGAAGATGACGGTAATTTTTCCAGTTGATTGATTCAGGTAATTCCGGTAATTTCTCTCCACGCCATCTCTCTACTTAGATTAATTGCGGTTTAAACATATACAACCCAATTTCCCACACCCAGTTTGTGCTCCAATCCATAAATCAAGCCACATTAAACCGCCAGTACTGAAAAGAAAATTTCCAGATGTGAGCAATCCGCTCCGCTCCGCTCCCCCAGCAGTAGCAACACCGGGGGTAATTTATGGGCACAACATTAACGATTTGAGACGACGTTAGGTGTGTTGGTGTGGCGCTAATTTCTCTCAGCAAGGAGCATTCGAATAATTTCGTATAAAACACACCTGCCAACGTGTATTTAAAATGACAAATGGCCCTTCTCTCATCTCTCTAAAACACATGTTTAGGAAACAGCGGGGCTAGAAAGGCAGCCATCAGAGCGAGAAAGACGTGCCACATCAAACCCAATAATTAATTTTACGATTAGTATTTGTCTTGATCAGGCGTGCTATGCTGTACTATGAGCGCCATAATTTTTTTGTTCTTGTAGCAATTTGACGTGAAATATTATCATTGAAGTTGGCGGCGTGGGCGCGCGAATTGTTTAATCTTAATTCCAAGGGATGTGAACGTGGCGCCTAGTACTGTATGTAGGTTAGGGGAGAATTCACAAAATAATTCTCCCAGAACAAATAATAGCCCTCCAACAGGTGTTAATGGGTTCGTTGGGAACGTTTTACTTCACTTTGGAACAATCAGAAGGGCCCAAAGTAAACACTAAACAAATTTTCGTTGTCAGTTGATGCGAAATTATAATGCGTAAATTGTATAGGGAGCTGCTGAACAGTTTGAAGAAGAAGAAGAACGAGAAGGAAAGTATAATGACCGTTGAAGCGACTAAGCTTTGAAAAATCATAAATCTGTCTGATTTTTACAAATATTCACAAGTTTTTTTACAGAAATCTACAAATTACAGTTTTTACAAAACGGCGTATTCACTTCATATTTAGCACATGTACCACAAGTATTCACAGACTACTCTTTTACAAGATACCGAAATTTCAAAGGTAAATCTGTACTTAAACGCTATAAAAGAATATTACATATTTTTACATAAGGCCGTATTCACTTGTTTATTTAAACATAATAACGTAATATTTTGCACCAATAATCTCTATCATTTGTACTACAAAATAGCGTAGCGCTACAGTCAAATTTCATGTTGTAATCATAAGTTTCATCTTCCTACATTGTTAGTGAACTTGGTAAAAAGTTACTACTTACATTCTGGCGTATTCACTTGTTTTGTTGCACGTACATCACTCAAATTTTGTACACGCCTTTACAAAGCCTCCTGACAGAAGATTCTGAAGTTTCGAAGCTTTAGTTTGAAATCTTAGTTGTAATTTGTAGCAAAACTACACGATAATGTAGTAATCATAAAAACTTACTACTTTCTTTTTATCTCCTGGTAATTTATGGATAATTTATACGTTAAATTACGGTAATTAATTCCGTTTACACAACTTGAAGCAATTTTATCTAGTGTTTATACAACAGTAGGATTTTCTTGTAAATTTACGTCTTCTTGGTGGTTTTTCAGCATCCCGCCGCCGGTTAGTAGCAAAAACCTGGCCGCCCCCGTGGTGAAATTATTATCTGATTCCGCGGGAATTTATTGCAGGAACTCCCCCTTTACGTTGTTATAATAGACGTGATATATTCGTGGGAATGGGAAACTAGATAAAATTTTTATTGCATCTTTACAAATAAAAGAAACCGAAAAAAGATTAAGTTAAACGTATAGTTTTAGTTTAGTTTATATTCTCCGGCTCTTAAGATCGATGGATGGCCGAAATGAATAAAGTTAACGAGGTTTCGTTGGATGTTGGTGCAAATTGTCGTTTTATTTTTGGAACATGGTCCGCCACTGTGCTGCCACAGGCGAAACAAACAAAGGTTCGGTTTTATTTCCTTTTGGATATGTCCACCTTGCAGTTATTTTCTCTGGTAATAAACTTGGGATTATTAGGTTGGGAGATATGAAATTTTGTTTGTCGTACCTCGATAAGCACAACTCCATCAGTTGTAATTTCTCTACAAAATACCAAGTAAAAAATTTATTGATTGAACCAGCCTTGTATATTATATGAGGTTAGCTCAAGAAATGTGAATCTCGTCGAAATTTAGCTTTTAAGTCAACCAATCAATCTTTCTCACGTGTTCTGTTACATGAAAAACATTTCTTGTACTTTGTAAAGATGTTTCCCCTCTCGCTGCCGCCCCTTGAGTCGTTTGTCATTCGCACCGCTTGTCGTCTGTATTGAAGTGAAACAATATAATTGAAAATTGCACGATCTATCCATCATCATACGAAATCATTAATTTGGAACCTTTCCCCTCCCCAATTAATTTGCTATATACCTATTACATCCCCCCCATTCTCCCTAACTAGCCCCTCAAGCGTGTTGTGTGCGCTTTTATGTTTTCAGTATCATTCATCAATCATTATTAATTTCCTCTTGTGTCTGTGTTTATTCAGGGTGATTCGTCAAACAAAAATTTATATATCGTCGTGTTCTTTCTCTTTCTGTCGTCAGGAAAACATTGTACGTTTGCACATTGTACGTTAATTGGTCGCAGCAATGAATTTTACATTTGATTTTTTTCGTTGTGTACAAATCCGGAATGCGTTTGAGTGATTTATGGATTGTTTTTGTGTTTATGGAAAACGGTTTGTAGGGAAATTAAAAGTGAACTGGGTATGGGGAGGTTAGTATATTATAGATTATAGGCGCAAAGTTTGGGTATTGTACATAGAAAAAAACTAGTGAATACGCTCTAATGTAAAAACGAGTATTTCTGGCAAATTTAAGCTTGAATTACGACTTTTATACTAAAGCTAGACATATGAAAGTTTAGAATATTGTAGCAGGATGTTCTGTGAATAAGCGAGAAAAAATTTAATGATGTACGTTTGAAAAAAGTAGTGAATACGCCCTTATGTAAAAAATATTTTTATGATAAACAAGCAATTTGTAGAAAGTAACTACAAATTTAAGGAAAACGTTATCTAAAACTAACAGAGCGTCTTAAAGACAAGTGAATACACCTTGTGCAAAACTGATGGTACCCTGGGACACTCCTGTTATTACAAAACCTTCATAAAACATTGTACTGATGCCACAATACCAAAGAAAACACTTTAGCGAGTTCCATCACAAAACTAAAAAGGCACAACTTGGAAAACAGTTGACACGCGTTGGTCTATTAACTTGCAAAACAGGACGCGCAGCCTGAAAGAACAACAGCCACAGTGTTCAGTTGTTTTTTTGTTTGAATAAACTAACATATCCGACAAACTGGATACACGTTTGCGTTTATGTAGAAGTTAGCGAAAAAAAAAGCACCAGCGGTGGAAAATGAAAACAAAACAACTTGTATTTTAAATATATTATTTAGTAAAATGTTTTTTGTTGCACTTGGATGGGCATTGGACAAGCTAGGAGCCTAGGGGGTGGGAAAAAACCGCGTTTCGTTGATACATTGCAAATTTTTGTGTGTGTGTTGTTGTGAAACAAAACCAAAGTGTACGAAGGCTATAATAGTTAATGTATTTAATATTATGTTTTGTATGATGTGATGTCCGTTGTACAAGGCGGATGTTTTCCAGGGGATTTATGAAAGGGCATTACGGAAATTGCAACCTAGTTGTCATAAAAAAAAGCACAAAGTACAACGAACGGGAGCAAATAAAAGTTTTGTGTTTCTCTCCGAATGCTCTGTGATGTGAACAAAACGTCATACAAATACCTTTTAGAAATCATTCGGCATGTCACTCTGTTATAGTTTAAATTATTTATTATTTGTTTTGGAAGAGCGTGCTTTGGACGTGGAGAAAGACAGAAGTGATTGGAGGTTCCCTCGAGGGACTGCTTATAAACTTGCGGAAAATAACGATTTTACATTAAGTCAATCTTCAAATTTCTATTTCTTAATAACAGCTTTCCTTTCTTCGTTTTTTTCATGATAAACTAGTGAATACGCTCAAATGTAAAAACGATGATTTCTGGCTAATTTAAGTTTGAGTTACGACTTTATACTAAAGCTAGACCTATGAAAGTTTAGAATATTGTAGTAGGATGTTCTGTGAATAAAAGAGAAAAATTTCAGTGGTGTACGTTTGAAAAAAGTAGTGAATACGCCCTTATGTAAAAAATATTTTTGTGATAAACGAACTAATATAAGATTCTCTTGGTTACCGCCCACTTTGTTTAGTTGCATGCATAAATAAATATAATAGAAACATAATTTGATTTAATTTAAATTCATTAACTGACCATACAAATTTTTCTGTTTATATTTGTCCGTAATTAACACAGCATTGTGTGAGTAAATTGAATCAGTTATAATAATTACATGTACATTATATATCGAGTTTTTGATATATATATGATAATGACACAATACTAATTACCAACGTGATTATATAAAATGGTACAAAACATATTAATATGAATTAAAAATAATATATATTTTCTGCTGTCACATTGTTTGTGTGTAATTAGAATTGAAATAAACTTTAATTAGGCAAACACCACAAATTGGACGATTGGATTTTGTGGTGTGGGCGTTTTTCTCTTCCTTTTTAAATGGTTTGAAATAATTGTAAATATATTTAGCGTGCATAACGAATAAATTTGTGTGGTTGTGGAAATTAATATGAAATTGTTGGACATTGTACTTTATTTCTTCACTATAATACCACAAATATTTTCATGCTAAATGGTTAAAATAATAAAATTGCATTAAATTAATCGTCAAATTTCTTCGAAGAAGGATCTTAGCTAGCACTGTAGGTCGTAGTTCAAATTTTCTAATGCATTTTGTTTGACTTCTTGAACTCGCCTGGTAAAATCTACAGGGTAGGATCACAAAATTTTTTGTAGGTAAAGTTCCAGGTTTGAGAATAAAGCAATTTTTCCAAACTTTCTTCCAACTTCCAACTTATATAGTGCAAAGTTCGCATTTTACACTTTAATTAAAACTAATTACAACATTTCGCGCGGGAAATAAAGCAGCAACACAAACCAAGAAAAACAAGCAAGTGAGACAGTTCAAAGAGACGTTGTTAATTAATTCTTGAGCGCACGATTCTCAGTGATGGATTTCACTCTGAGCTTATTGGAAGTGATGCAAGGGGGTGAGGATGATCCACTCCTTCTTATCAGTTCCAGCAAAGCGCACTTATTAACACTTATTGACGGCACTAATTCAATTTACAACTTTGGCAACAACCTGGGGAAACGACGAGACAAAACAAAGATCAAGTGTGTGTGTGTGTATAACTATGGAAAAACAAGCGAGTTATAAATTGCACTTGTCGGTGTGTTGATTAATTAGATTGTTCGTAGTCAGTTTGTTTTTTTGCTTTTTGTACGTGAAATTGATGGAAATTCACGTTTTTATTTTATTTTGAATAAAATTCCCGCCATTTATTTTTTGTTACCAAGTAATACCAACTATAATAATAAATATTATGTAATTTCAAATAATAATAATAAAACGTACCCAAAAGTAATCGAAAAGTTTTCTTGTTTATGGACCTAACCTTGTATTATCTACAGGGATAGGTCAACAAAGTTTAGTTTAAACCCTACAGTTTTGCTTTATTATGAAGTTAAACGAAACCCTTCACCGTCTCATGTAATTTGTCGCTTAATTTCCACAATTTGCTTATAATAGAAAACTGGACAAAACCAAAATGGCGTCCAAGTGAAACTCAAAACAATTAACTTTATTCAAACATTGTAAGTAGTTGGAGGATATAACTTAAAACAATGTACGTATGTTACGTAGGCCTTTAGTCCCCAAACTCGACGAAGCGCCCCCTTGAGAGGGGCGGCACACTAGGCCTCGGATAAATATTTCAGGATTTGTGCGAGTTCACTAAAATATGAGGTTGAATTAATTTTGACAAACGCCTTGACATCAGACGGGGTGGGTGCACAGGTACAGTTCAGCAAGCAACCCTTATCACAGCCCATAGCCGCCACCCCTCACTCTACGGTGGTGGTAGTAGTTGATAGCAAAATTCCGGATTATTAAATAGGATTAGGGCTGGAGTGGATTTCGAACTTGCTGTAGTTGACTAGTGTGCGAACAATACGATATGTAAAGCTTAGTTTTGGAACAAGTGACTTATGGGAGGGGGTGGGGGCGGTACTAGGGGGATATGTTAGAGAAAGGGTTAAGAGAAAGCAGATTTTCCTAATATTGTAATTAATAATTTCGTAAGGTTTTGTGGTTTGGATTTGCGGAGCGTGCAAGAAACTGATTTCAAAGCTTTAGAATTACAGTGAGGTTATGTCAATTTTGTTTTTTATATAAATTATCATAATTATTTTTATTATATTTAATAAATCTCCTAGCAGTCTAGTTTTCTCATAAAACCAACGTTACTATCTAACAAAAAAAAATTACTTTTACTATGTATAAACTTATAAAGTTTCATAAAAATTCATACCAAAGCAACCTTTATAAATATTTTTTAGCTCTAAGAGAATCGTAAGCGTTTTATTATGGACATAAACCGATAAACTTCCCTCTCGGACCTCCAAACACACGAAAAAATAAAATTTTATGTTAATATTTTTATGATGGAAGTTCGGAAGGTTGTTAAATCGTGTCATATTTTTAGTTTAATCGACTATTTGAAACTATTTACTGTGGGAAGTTTCCATCGCAACTGTTTTATTATCGAGGATTTAAAAACAATCATTTTTATCAGGAAATTTTCGAAAAAAGCAGCGAGAGTTTTTATTATATTGAACTAACCTCGTATAATCTACGTGGGCTGCTCAATAAATATGTGTCAATATCACGTGATGTGTATTATTAATCATTAAAATTCGATTAATTATGGTCTTATTATTTCAAGGTTAACGACTTTCGATTTTCCCCTTAATAGCCTGAAACTTTCTATAGAGTATAAATGAGAACCATAAAAAGTCAACTAAGGGTCCCATAAATTTAACGAGCTTTTATTGCTAAACAATGCAAATTTTATATCGAATTGAACGAAATAAAATCGCAGTATGCCACACCGATTCCCCCCACCTCACCAAACAGCACAATATCGTCTTCGTCTGTCAAATTCCAATGCAATCTAGATTCATATCCGGTTCTATACGAATTATATCCTGATGGGAAGGAGGAGGGCAGCAGAATTGCGTGGCGCCGCCACCCCCAACAACTTTTAACCCAATTTCCGTTTTTGTTCTCCCCCTTTTCGATTCAGATTTTTCTCGGACATTTATTTTTTAAGTGCAAAGCCCGAGGAAAGCCCGTTCGGCTGGAACATCTTGTAAATTTAAATGTTTCAATCCGGCGGCGGGTTTTTCTTTTTGTTCTGATGCCGAATTAAATCTACGGGAAAATGCTGATGATGACGTATATGCCCCTGCGGGTGGGGAAGGGGTTAAGTGCGTGCGTTTGGAGGAGGATCGCATGTCTATTCAACTGAAGCACCTGATGTATTTAACGTCCCCCTACTTTTTGTTTCCCTTGAATGATGGCAAGTTGGCTATGATGCCGATGATCATAAACCGATAAAGATTTATCGGGATTGTATGTCGTGGTTGACTGGAAGTTATTGTGACATATCAGATTTCACCAGATTTAAATTGAGCCGTGAAATGTCGAAATTTAACGAACGATTTTGTCGGAAAATCCAACGGGAATTTTATGGTCGTTTAGTTTTTTGATGGAAAGCAAACATTATCTTTGGTTGTATGTGCTGTTTGTTGAAGCGTGGAAATCTTTTTAAAACTTTATAGCGGAAGATTCAGAAAGGAAATGACAGATTATTGGATGCTTATATGGAGAATTGTCCAATAAGCTTGCTAGTTTTCAATTAGTTTATTGTACTAACCTCGTATAATATACAAGGTTAGTCCAAGAAAATTTAGAACATTATATTTTGTTAATTTTCTTCTAGGAAAAACAGTACTCATGACAGTTTTCACGATAATTATCGATCTAAACTTATATAATATACAAGGCCAGCTCAACAAAACTTGTACATGCTTGAATTTTTCCCCGTATGCACACTCACTTAACCACAGACCATCAGGACAATTTCCACCTCATTGACAACGTAATCGTTTCCCTCCACAGCACACTATATGCGATATTATTGAGCCAACGTCAAAAGCCTTTACTATCACAGCTGTATTTGACAGAGCTCTTGTATGTTGTAGTTACATGAGGAGGTGCGAAGGGGGTGTAAAGGAAGAGCATATACGCAGAGAACGATTTATTATTTTGCTGTCGATGGCTAGGCGTGTGTAGTACCCCAATTCACCACCCCACAGCAGCACATGCAAGTAGATTATCATAGGGCGCGAGCGGAAAATAAGATGGATGAGCTGGATGAATGACGTGTGGTTGGTATCGGGGGCACACTTGGGGCTAATGCCGATATGGTGATTGATATTTAAGAAGCGAGATGATGACGTCAACGAATGCAAGTTTTATTAATTCACTCTGTGAACTATTGCAGTAAAACCAATAAACTTGTTCAGGTTTTTTTATTATTTGCAGTTGGCTTTGAACGACTACATTCTGTTGTTAAAAAAAACATATTGAATACATTTGTGCGTGTTCAAGGTCCCCAAACAATAATAAACTGGCGCCTAAAGGACAATTTGCTTTTGTGGGGGTAGTAGGGGGGAGGATGGGCCGAAACGCGGGTGTTCACTGTGGTGTATTATTAAATTTTACTCTGTGTTTTGGGGCGAATAAAACAAAAAGGCAAAACGTGCAAAACCCCTCTGTCCCGCTGAGACGTAAAACATAACCTCAACTAACCTAAATTACTTTGTGTATACATCGAATTTTAGCGGGATTTTATACGCGATTGTAGTTATAGAGGACACCTGCTCAAACCGCCACCACCACCCAACGAACCGATATAACATGGCGTGAATAATCCGAAGAAAAGTTGAGTGTAAACTGAAAACGGGCCGCTTTTTCAAATATTTGCTTTCACAACTTTGACTTTGTCGCCCTCTATAACCCTCATATTATCACCGTTATCATTAACTGAAGGTTGAAAGTGCATCCCCGGCACAATTTATTTAATCAGCGATGATGATCGTATACCAATCCACTATGCCATGGATATGTTGGCACGTTATCGACCTATTTTCGTTGTAATTGAAACTTTGTAAAAGCTACAACATAGAGAGTGTCATTATATGCGATGCATTTTACTTCAAAGCTATAAAATTTCAGTTTAATGTTTTAATTGTGTTCATTTTCATGATGGCGCATCGGTTTTGTTAGAACGGTCTTTGTCAATTGACAGAACACCAAAAAAATATGATGGGATTTAATCGCTTTGGGGGGATTAGAACCAGGTCAAATGGAATTATTGGGTTATTAATTGTTTTGTGTCGGGGTTTTTGCTGTTTGGCGAGGAATTCAGGTTTTATTGACTTGTCCTTGTATATTGTATGAGGTTAGATCAACTACAACAAACCGTGAGAAGAAAATTCGACTGATTCTTTAATATTTCCATTGGAAATTAAAATTGAAACAAAAAGAAAATAATTTGCAGATTTTGGAGAAATATTTGTTTGAATATTGTGTAAATATTGGTCGATAATATTCGGTAAATATTCCAATATTTGCACAAATATCAATATTATTTCGTATCAAATATCACAAAATTTTAAACACTGATGATTTCTCATCATATATTTCTTCAATATTGTACAAATATTGGTCGGTAATATTCATAAAATATTCCTAAATATTACACAAATATCAATATTTTCTAAAATATATCTTCAACGTGTCTGTTACTCCTTATCTCTAATATTTTTCTTCAATATTGTTTAAATATTTGTCGATAATATTCAGTAAATATTAGCGTCTCTTCCAACATGTTGCTCTATAATATCTACTCAAGTAGCCCTCTAGATTTATTTATACCCACGCATATCCATCCTTCACCCGCCAATAAATTTGATGAATTATTTATTTTGCGTTTAGTTGTGAAACCACATCCGCCTAGGCTTCGACCACAAAACACAATTAATTGGATCATCTACCTAATAGCACAAAATAAAGGCAGCGAAGCCTTTGCGTTCTACATCTATAGCTTGGCTAGATACGATATAATTGACCCCAATTATTAATTAGATATGCCTTTATGGAAAATACAACGAAAGGCGCCGGCAAAGCTTCACCAACAGACCACCGTTTAATTTTAGAAGAGTTCAAAGGCTGCGGTTTTTATTCTTGTTGCAGGATATTTTTTGTAGTTCCGGTGATTAAGATAAATTATCACATCCATCGTTGACAATTTATCATAAACTAAGACAAAATTAACTACCTACTGGAATACGGATATACAAAACTGTAGGTAATAATTTTTAGGCAGCGGCTTAGTTGGCTAGGGGAGCAAGAGAGCTTTAGCCAAAACAATAAACCAAACAAATCCCATGGCAACCTGCTTACTTATGTTAATACATTTTGTTTGCTTTCTTCCTATCTTGTTTTTTTTTTCGGGAACAGGCAATTGTGGATTACTAGGGGTGAGATTAAGACCTTTCCGTGTACAAATTATGACATTAGAGGGATTATGTACACGACAAACAGTGTTCCCTAGGGATGTACGTTTTTTTCAGTTAGCACAAGTGTAAATGATAATTAGGAATGTTATTCTGTGTTAATTTAAACAGTGATGTAGCAAAAAATAGTCTATATTCTAATATTGGAAACGGATATTTAATAATATTAAAAAACAATATGAGGATAATATTAGATTTTATATAATGTGCAATATGTAACCAGTAAGTTTCCTTATAATAATTAGCGCCTATTTGATAGTTTTATTGAATATTTCCCTAATATATATTTTCAATATTAAACCAATATTCGTCTGTATCACCCGCAAGAAACTTTCTTTATGAATTTTTTTTTTGTACATCCCGTCTATTAGAGTTTGCAGATATTTAGGAATATTATTTTTTGTTAATAAAATAGTCAAATATTGTTTAAATATTAGAAAAAGATATTTTACAATATTTAAAATCAATACGAAGATAATATTAGATATTATAGCCGTAATCCACACATTTTCCCTATAATAATTAGCTGCTATCTTCCAGCTTTATTGAATATTGCCCGAATATATATTTTCAATATTAAACCAATATTCGTCTGTATCACCCGCAAGAAACTTTCCTAGTGAATTTTTCTTGTACATCCCATCTAATAGAGTTAGCAGAACTGTAAACGATACTTAGGATTATAAGTGTCTATTTTTTGTTAATAAAATATTCAAATATTGCTTAAATATTAGAAAAAGATATTTTACAATATTAAAAATCAATACGAAGATAATATTAGATATTATAGCCGTAATCCACACATTTTCCCTATAATAATTAGCTGCTATCTTCCAGCTTTATTGAATATTTCCCTAATATATATTTTCAATATTAAACCAATATTCGTCTGTATCACCCACAAGAAACTTTCCTTATGAATTTTTCTTGTGCGTCCCATCTAATACACAACCAATCCCCAAACTTTTCATATCAAAACTTGGAAATACATTAGAAATGGCGAACATATTGGGCTTAGAAACAATTTCAACGTTCATTCCATATCGATTCAACACACACACACACACACATAGAGATATAGTCCTAACCACTTTGGCGGAAAGATTTAGGAAGTCGAGCCTCATTGATTTTTGCGGGCAGTAATGACCAGCTTAACACAAAGCCCTCTCTCGTATTTACTCCACCCCCGTTCCGAACGAATTTTATTTCCAAGTGAGCCGATATTGATCCAAATTTATATTAAAACGTATATTTGTAAGATTATTACTGTGGGTTCCATGGATTATGGCTCGTGCCAGTGCGGAGTTTATATTAAAAGCAAGCAGTGGGAATCTAGTTGGCATTGGCACACATTGGGGTTGCTTGATAACTAATGTAGAAGTAAACATGGGGGCAGACCGGGCTATTGTTCACGAAAATTGCCGGGTCGGTTGTTTAGGAGGTGGAATTGTGTAAAACATCACGTCCCACCTTTGTTCGGGACGATAATTATTCACTTGTTTTCTGGGTGTACACTTTGTGAGCACCGGGGACAGATTGTGGATTGATTCGGGGGGTTGTTACACTTAATCACGTTGAGGCATTTTCCACGTCAGGTTTAATATCCTAGGCAAATATTGGGGGAATATTGACGTAATATTATATTTAAATATTTGAGTTTACTCGATTAAATCCGCCAGAAATTAAATTGTAATGCGATGAGAATTGATCTGAGCTATAAACTAAAGTGTTGCAAATGAAATTGAAACATCGTAGAGGGCTTAGCATCAGTAAACAACAGAATGTTGTCATAAAATGCGCTTGACAGACGTTTAGTGGGTCCATCAAAGATGGCTATAAAACAGTTAATTATATTGTAATTTTGACAAAATCCATGGAATTGAGTTTGGGGGGTCAAAATAGAACCTTATGGAACACCGAACCTTAAGATATCAACTTGGGAAAACTAAGTTATTTCTTTGTTCCCTTGAGAACCAAACTGTGTCACTCTCGTGACCTAGATGTCAACCCTGTGGCACTTCCCCCGTCTCCTTCGTGCCATCCGTCACTCTCTTATGCATGTTCCTTCTGTTCCTGATGACATTCCATCAAACCGCCCCTTTATTTGAATATTCACCTTCGCATTTTCTTTTTTCGCTAAGTCCGCATCACGCACAGCCAACTATATGAGTTATGATGTATTTTATATGATGTCGGACATAAACGATGAGCTCGGCATGGTTCACAGCCGATACGAACTGGAAAAAAATTGTACGCGGTACTTTTACAGGAATCCATCCTGACTGTTAAAAATTGTGTGTTACAGGAAAATATGGTAGGAGGTTATAAATCGGTTTGTTTTTCAATAGAATACAGTTAATTTCCCTGGTTTGGTTTTTTGACGGAAGCTCATCAATTTCCAACTTGTGTTGTCATGAAACTACAACCAACGGTAGTGTTTAAGTCTATGCGCCATCTACCGGCTTGAACAATAGTTTGTTAAGAGACTAATCGAGCACACTTTGGAAACAATTTCACGCCTCCCCCTGTGATTTATAGCTGAAGCTAGTGTGAAAATATTTGTCTTTAATTATTGACAAGTAATTGAATTTTCCATCACATTGGCTCAAAACAAATAAAACAATATTTTTTTTTTGTTCATCCAACGCCACCCAAACAGATTGATGGAATGGAACACTGCACACTAAAGATACTTTAACGACAGTTTGTTTGTTTAGTCCCAAGTCATGTGGGGGTGGTTTGAACCGCCCCCCAGTTCGATATGCTTACAAAAATTGTTCGGGGTAAGAAAGGCAGATGTGCAACGCGACGACAAACTTCTATTCAACAAGCTGTTGGAACGACGGAAGTTTTATTGGGGGATTTTTTTGTGTTTGAATTAAGGATATAAGCTTGTATGTATTGAAATGCAATTGGGGGGAAAGCGCAGTGGTTAAAGTTGGGGTTTATTGATTTAAGGATGCAAAGGAAGATGTCCCTGAGGAGATATAGAAGTTTTATTGAATAAAAACTCATTTTTCATCAGTGTTACGTTAATGTTATGTAGATGTTATGTAGCAAACTTGTAACATTATTGTTTTTGCATCTATAATACATCGTAGAGTTTAAAAAAGTCGTTACAAGGAACATTTAACTATTTTTAAGTACAAATAAGTGTTATTTTAATTATATGTAACTGTGATGTAGCAAACATGTAACATCGCCTATAAGTCATCGTATCGTCTCGCTACTTTGTCCCTGATGATATCCAGTAACTTTACTGAATGAAAACTCATGTTTAATAGAAGTTACGTTAATGTGCTATATTAATTTTATGTAACTGTTAGGTAGCAAACATGTAACATCGTTGTTTTCTCGCTTAGACTTCATAGTATCGCCCCGCAAACTTTTTCAATAGTTATTATGCTTACCACCTCCTTATAAAACAATTTCGTGATTATTTCGTAATACTTCCAAACATTATTACTGACCTTTTTTCCGCTAAGTGCTGTCCATTTGTTCGGGACGTGTTGATCTAATGTCATTTCGTGGTAAAAGGGCGTATCAAACATACACCGCCCCTAAAGTTTCGTCATCCCCTCGAGGCCTTGTGCTACACAGTATACTACACTATACTACCCTACCACATTTTGCCCTTAGTCGTCGCGATCTCTGATACAAACCATCATCCTTCCGTTTAATTTTATTTTTGGACTAGAAAGCAAAGTTTGTTTGTGATGTTGTAGAAAGTTTGTGCGGAAATTGTGTCTTTCGTTTTTAATAATTAGTTATAGTGTTAGTGTGTGAGTGTGTTGGGGGCCAATTCAATTTTTTTTCTTTTACGACTTGCCTGTATAAACTGTCAAAAGCCATTTGATGTCCTTGTGGGTAATGTGGCGCGACGCACACGCGGTTTTTCCCCCTTTTTCTCGAGCAAAATAAAATAAATCGTTCGTGAAAAATTCTGTTTCATATTATTAAACCAATGGCGCTGTTTAAGCGAGAGAGAGAAAAAAATAGCACAAAATAATTGATATCATTTATCTCCGAGCTAAAGGAAAATCCTTAGAGCTTCATTAAAATTTATCTAGTGTAAACAAAGAGTGAGCCGAAAAACTCCTTACAATATATATATTTATAAAATATGTGAGCCGTTTTACCTCGCACTACCCCCACCAACCTCATTTTGTGATTTTAATACACAAACGCACAAATTTCCAGCGAGTTGGCTGTGTGGGAAGCTCATTTTCGCTTCACGGATCAAGGGTGGCTCTGGCCATGCGACGACGATGCGCAAGGGTGAAATATACACAAACACATATTTACATTGAATCTTTTATACAGTAACCTTGTCATCTCGTTTGGTGTTTGTGTCATTTTTGATGTTACGCGTGCCGGTTATCTGCGTGGAAACACGCACAAAAAAACGGGACTGAATTTCATTTCAGGTAAATTAGGCTCCTTGGGATTGTGTACAAGGTGGCTTTGGTAATTTTTTGCAAATATGAGGTTTTTGAAGTGTCCAATGGATAGTTCATAATTTTCCCATTCCAACGAGGTACCACAACTTAATTTCCGTTGGATATTACGCGAGATATCCTCTGAAAACCACTTAAGCCTCAGTAGCCTATGGAATATGGAAGTCATGGCCTACTGTGCTCTAGGAAAGAAACTCTGTTTTTCGTGGAATTTACAAATGAAACCTAGGCTTGTGATACATCAAATTAATCAGAAAAATGTCGCCTACTCTAAGCTACCACAAATTTATTATAAAAATTTCTACAAAATTTCTTTATTCTTCATTGGATGGAGTATGTTTTTCCTGATCCAACGAGCCCTCGCAACGTAATTTCTATTGGATAGTAAGCGAGATATCCGTTGAAGATCATTTGAACCTCAGTAGGTTTTGCTTCATGGCCTACTGTGCTCCAGGGAAAAACTCTATTTTTCGCAGATTTTACAAGGGAAACTTGAGCTTGTGACACATCAAATTAACCAGAAAACTGAAATCTATCCGAATATTGTATCAAGTTTCCTAAAAGGATCAGTTTAAAATCGTCGATTTTTAATTTTTGAATGTTGCGTTTATACTGCAAACTTAAAATTGTTTTCCAGTGAAAATTTTCTAAGCCTCCGTTTCATTTAATCACATTTCCACTTTACAGAATTTTAGCAGTCACTGTACTGTAATCTAAAGTGAGCTCATTTCGCTGGCAAAACCCAAACGAAAATAATTACCATCAGTAGGCTTAGACAAATTTGACGTCATTAAAGGTGCACTCGATTAATTTTTCGTTTGATACACCGAAAACACCGTTTTAATTAAATAATCATTCACATAGAAATCCAGGGAGGGAATTTTTTTCCTTGTTCCGCTACGAATTGGAAGAAAATTTGTCTTATGGGGGGTGGTTAATTAATTTTAATAAGCTCTCAAGGTTTTCTCTAGAACTTAATTTAATATTTAACAAACAGAATGACATTAATTTGTTATAATTAATTAACAATAAGCTTCTTTCCTGGGATTATTAACGTGAGTTATCGTGTACAGTCCAAGACGTAACCACGTTGTAATCGTGGTATATAATAAAAGAGAGAGAGCATCTGGAAATGGGCGCTAATGCGCATGCGTACAACGAACGCTCTCTAGATTGTGAGAGCGAGAGGTTGCTATGGCTGCGCTAGCAATCGTTATTTAAACAACTATTGTTTACTTCGTTAAATCCCCGCTTGAATTATTTATGCGGTTTTGATCGCCCGCAAAACAACACAAACTATTGAAAATCAACTCGGCAACAATAACAACCAAAGTTTGGAATTTAATATGACCACTAAATCAACACAGATAATTAAATCTAATTAATCACCAGAGGCATCAATCACAATTTGTGTGAGCTTTGGCGCCCCTGGGAGGTGTGCACACCCCCACTCCCATCCCCCTCCACTCAAATCGCAAGTTATGTCTTTTAAAACAAAACTAACGTAAAAACTCCATTAATTCAGACAAAAAAAAGTTGATCTGTATATACGCGTGATGGTAAAAGTTTCTGTAGACGTGTTAAGTCTATGCCACACATGAATAAACTTGGCCTATAAAGTAGAAGTGGTGGGGGTAGGTTCCGGATGATGGAAGTAGAGAGCACACAGAGGATCCAACAAATAAAAGTGTCCATTCTTATTTATTTGAGCAAGTTGCGGACGACATGGAAACTTTTGTATTAAATATCTACCCTTCGTGCTTACTCCCTTCCCCTTACTTGTACAAAAGTAAGTTCATCTCTGTGTATAACTCTATATGTATGTGTGTCTCAAAGGCAAAAGTTGGTGTTATTCCCAAACGTAGAGTTACTTTAGAATGGCTTGCTTGGAAACAGACATTCACAATTACAAAACTATTACAGCAGGAATCATCCCTGCGCTCCAGACAACTTTAAAAACAATTTTAAAGTCAATTAAAGAACAAAATTTCACGAGTTTAAATTTTTTCCATTTCAACGAGCCCTCGCACTTTGATTTCCTCCAAAAAATAACTGAGATAATCCAAAAAAACCGCTTCATCCTTAGTAGGCTATGCAATCATACAATCATAGCCTACTGTGCTCCAAGATAAAAGCCGATTTTTCTCGGAATCTACAAGTGATAACTAGACTTGTGGCACATCAAATTACTCAGAAACATGAAAACTACCTAAATATTATTGCATAAATAAAAAAATTACAATTATAGCAATTTATCCCATCCATTACGAAGCTTACAATTTTCCTATTCGACCAAGCCCCAACAATTCGTTTTTCCTTGGAAAATACGCTGTAAAACCGTTAAAAACCATTTAGTCCCCAGCAGGCCTTGCTTTCATAGCCTACTGTGCCCCAGTATAAAAAGCAGTTTTTCGTGGGATCTACTGTTGGAATCTAGGCGTGTGGCACATCAAATCAACCAGAAAATCGAAACCTACTCGAATATCAGGCTAATTTATCTGAAACGATACCATTTCGAATTGTTTATGTGTGTATATCGCAATAATTTTCCTTAACACTGACACCATCACACATAATACTATATTATCCACTTTAAACTTTCTAATTAAATTAATCTCAAACAAACTACTGTTTCAGACATCCGAATTAAATTTTAGAAGTAGTGTCTTGAGAGAAATATAATGTGCTTTGCGAGTGGGGGGGGGGGGAAACGACCCTATTAGTCTTGATGGGGGGCAGGAAACGGGCGAGGAGGTTTAAAAACTTCCCTGCTGACACGACACGTATACCTACATAACTTTAAGTATGTTTATACTTTTGTACAAGTTGAATTTTATTTGATATTTATTTTTGACATGCCCGAGGGGATTCCCCACAAGCTTACATGGCCTACTAAGGCTATAAGAAAAAAATCGATTTTCTGTGTCATCCCAGACAAAACTAGTTGAGTTAGGTATCAAATTGCATGGGAAATTACACAGGTAATTAATAATCCCGTAATTACACACCTAATAAATTTCATAACCACATTTGTGTAAGTAATAAATCCAAAGTGCCAAGTTGCCAGACAAATAATGAATGCAATCCTTTCAAGTATACTGGCTTTTGACGTGTATGTTTATATAAAGTCGCAGAAGGCTCTGAGCAATTCCTGAATCATATCGTAGTTGCCTGTCAGATGCGATTGAAATTACGAAAAGCATTTTAGTAAATCGGCAGGGCGATGAAACCGGTAAGTATATGAAGGATATTGGTTTATAGCTTTCTCTTATTTGATGTCTTAACATCTAACCCCCCGCTTGGCCTCCCCCGATGTTCTATTGGAATATACGATTCGAATTTCCACAGTATATTTAAGCAGGAAATATTCTCCATCTCCGGTGCTTTTATATAAGTGCTAGCAGGATCAATAATACACACACACACAAGTAAAAGGTTGTGGACAAAGAGAATTGTGAAGGCAAAAATATAAAATTAGCAAACATTCGTTGGGTTGGCTAGGTCGTTGCAGGATGCAGCAGGATGTAAGCTGGAGTGTTGGAGGGGTTCAGGACAAATTTCCAGCTGAAACTAGAATTCTATAATTCCTGCTCAATAATTCTGTTAATTCCTGCTATTAATTCAATAATTTTAGGTAATTCTTGGCCTAAATTTTGATTAAATTCGTCTAAAATAATTCTATAATTCCTGTTAAGTAATTCTAGGCGTAAATTGTATGGAAAACATTTTTTTAAATTCTACTTTTTATCTAATTCCTACAGATAGAATTAAAATTCCATTGTAATAATTTTTGATACAATTCTGTGTTACGTGAACTAATTCCTGCTTCTTTTCTTCAAGGATTTAAATAGTTCCTGCTGATTCTTGCATAAATCTTGTTGTAAATCAATGTAACAAGAAAGTTCTAACTACTAATTCCTGTTAAGTAATTCTAGTTCTAATTCCTGCTGCAATAGTAATATCAATTTATGCTCATTAATTCTTGCAGCCATGATATTGTTCCTTTAATTCACTTTTGTCAGTTAATGACTTGATCTGCTTTTCGCGTTCATAAAAATAATCGTTCTAAGCGCAGTTTAAATAACTAATAGGTTTTAATGAGCTTTTTTGATTTACTCTGTTCAAAGCCCCCCGAATATTTAAAATCGTTATCCTATATACTTTTCCGTCCTTGTGCCTTGTAAATTTTTCATTTCTTTAAATAATTTATTAATCCACACAACTCTACAGGAAGACTTTTTAATTGAAATTTGTTTGCCCCTTTTTCACCAAAGCATTGGAAATTCAATCATGTTCTGGATATACCCGAAACTCTAAAAACATCGTTAGCGAACGCTAAATTGTAACTAGCGACCACCAACCGCCCCCTGTGAGTACATAAATTAATATTTACATTTACTTTTTTTACTCACTAATACATCACAAACAGCACTATCGAGCGAAACTTGCAATTAACAAGCAATACAAAAAGGAAAATTAACAACTTTGATGAATTCTGGATGAATTCCTAAAATTCCCACTTTCCATATTATACACAATATAGAAACATTCCCTCAACCACGTCGTATTTATCATTTTTGTGGTGGCATTGGAGAAGAACAGAGTGTAAGTGCATAAAACATGGCAGTCATTTCTCAGCGAAAACGTTCAAAAATAAACAACTTTCCACTCCTACTTGCACTTTGGGATGTCTGTTATTTCGGATGGGATAAATTATTTTACAGGCGGCGCACATAACTAATCTTTACACTGGTGGAATTGGGGATGCGAGTGGGACAGCAGGAAATGTTTATTGCGGAAAAATATTATAAAGTGGGTTGTATTCAAATTGGGCACGTAATCTCGACTATATTGGCTGCAAAACGAAAATTATGTTGCAGGAATTAGTTCACAAGTTGCAAAGCAGGAATTAGATCAAGAATTATAACGAATTATATCAAATAATTAGTGGGAATTAATTCAACTTTTGATAAAATTCCCATTTTAACGACAGGAATTAGTTCACAAGTTACAAAGCAGGAATTATATCAAGAATTATAATAAATTATATCAAGAATTATAACGAATTATATCAAATAGTTAGTTGCCAGTGGGAATTAATTCAGCTTTTGATAAAATTCCCATTTAAACGACAGAAATTAGTTCACAAGTTACAAAGCAGGAATTATATCAACAATTTTAATGATTTATATCAAGAATTATATCAAATAATTAGTTGTCAGTGGAAATTAATTCAACTTTTGATAAAATTTCCATTTTAGCGACGGATTTTCTCTCCAAAGTAAGTTTGTTGATGTAAATATGTTAAGGACAGTATTGTCTTGGGACGGCGAATTTTTTTAGCACCCTCACTCAAAATCCCGTCACAAAACAAAGCAACTAATTAAATTTATAGTTTAATTAATGTTATATACCCAACCAAAGTTACAACAATTTAATTAAATTAGATCCGAGGATTTCTCCAAAAGTTTCCATATAACCCTTATATTATGTATATATGGGTGTGTGAAATGAAAGTCCATTGAGCCCAAAGGGCAAACTAACATCCCAACATATGTGAAATAATAATGGGCCTGAAGCTGCAACGAAGTTTCATTGTTTGAATGATGTAGTTTCCTATAATAAGAATCGTAAAAATTGGCGTTAATTAAGAATGTACGAGACGAGTCTAATTATTTGTTGTTTTCATGTACCAAACTCGGCTTTGTTCATACGTAATTCAATTCCAGCACATTTGCTAACTTACATATTTTATTATGGAAAGTTTAACTTAACCACAAACAAAGCACGTTTTACCTCTGGTGTTTTGTGTCCAAACCTTGTGGAACACCCGACGTTTTATCTTGTTAACATCTAGTTAACATCAAAATAGCTGTCTGTGAAGTTGAATAACATACACCTATAGGTATATCTGGTATATCTCCATTGTTGAAACTTTGATCATTCGAAATTAATTGCCAATATCGCTAACAAAGTTCGATAAATTGGATGCAGTGGCTTGGCGGCGGTGAATCGTACAATCGTCCGGTATTCTAAAGTTTTGATGTTCTACCTTTGCTGTCTAAGTGTCTACAATTCCATGAAAATTCGTTTAAATTATGACCCCACAGTTTACAGATCTAAACCTTTTAATTTTGTTTCAGATTTGCATCTAGTGATCCCTGCAGCTTAGTCTAGGTTACTCTAGTAGAACCTTTAGGTGAGTTACTAGTAAGAAAAACTATAAATTTCGGAAATGAAACCACAAATCCCCTAAATAATTCAAACCAACCCCGCCAAACTACTACATAATATAAAATACAATCTCCACATCATATAAATATATAGACCCAAGTCGGTAATTCCAACTTCCTATACAGAACTATAACAAACTAACAAAGCTCGTGTGCCTACATATCATCCAAATTAATAATAATAATATAATTGTTTGGAGCTCTGGTTTTGCCGGAACTACAACCCAAATATCTGTGCATTATAAACAATTGCCACGAAGAGTATCCTTCCGAAGGACCATGGCCCAACGTAGCCCATTATAGCCATCTATGATTCAAAGTGCAACTACTGTGGACCAAGAGAGAGGAGCTCGCAAAAAGGAAACCGTGAATTATTTATGACCACACACACAAATCCACATTAGTGGAGAAATCATGGAAAACGAACGCCAAGAAATGTCGGGGAGTGGGAGGGGGGTTATGGGGTGAAAGCGGACGAAAGGGTCAGAAAATTGTTTTGGGAGATGGAAACTGGTTTAGTTGGGGAAATTGAGAAATTTTGTAGCAAAATAATGATAATGTAACCAAAAATTAGCATTCAATGGCAGTATTAAAAAAAAATGTCAACTGCAACTACGGAATCAATTTTGACATTTTTAACACAAAAAATAAATGAATAGCATAAGGTTTCTTCAAAATTTGTAAAAATGCAAATTTGATGTTTGTAGTCCAAAAAACAAATGAATAGCAAGAGGTTTCTTGAAAAGTTCTGAATTTTTCGAACAATTGTCCCAGTTTCTATTGCCTATAGTTTTGCAACTAGCGCCAGTAGAGAAATAAAATTTAACAAATGTGTAAAGGAAAGTGGACTTAAGCCCAAAATGCAAATTTAATGTTTATAGCTCAAAAAACAAATGAATAGCAAGAAGTTCCTTCAAAAGTTATACATTTTTCGAAAAATTTTCCCAGTTTCTATAGCCTATAGTTTTGCAACTAGCGCCAGTAGAGAAATAAAATTTAACAAATGTGTAAAGGAAAGTGGACTAAAGCCCAAAATGCAAATTTGACGTTTGTAGTCCAAAAAACAAATGAATAGCAAGAGGTTCCTTCAAAAGTTGTGAATTTTTCGAACAATTGTCCCAGTTTTTATAGCCTATAGTTTTGCAACTAGCGCCCCTAGAGAATTAAAATTTGACAAACATGTAAAGGAAAGTGGACTAAAGCCCAAAATGCAAATTTAATGTTTGTAGTCCAAAAAACAAATGAATAGCAAGAGGTTTCTTGAACAGTTGTGAATTTTTCGAACAATTGTCTCAGTTTCTATAGCCTATAGTTTTGCAACTAGCGCCAGTAAAATATTAAAATTTGACAAACTTGTAAAGGAAAGTGGACTAAAGCCGAAAATGTAAATTTGATGTTGGTAGCCCAAGGAACAAATGAATAGCAAGAGGTTTCTTCAAAAGTTGTGAATTTTTCGAACAATTGTCCCAGTATATATTGCCTATAGTTTTAGAACTAGCGCCCGTAGAGAATTAAAATTTGACAAACGTGTAAAGGAAAGTGGACTAAAGTCCAAAATGCAAATTTGATGTTTGTAGTCCAAAAAACAAATGAATAGCAAGAGGTTTCTCGAAAAGTTGTGAATTTTTCGAACAATTGTCCCAGTTTCTATGGCCTATAGTTTTGCAACTAGCTCCAATAGAGAATTAAAATTTGACAAATGTGTAAAGGAAGGTAGACTAAACCCCAAAATTGAAATTTGACGTTTGTAGTCCAAAAAACAAATGAATAGCAAGAGGTTTCTTCAAAAGTTGTGAATTTTTCGAACAATTGTCCCAGTTTCTATGGTCTATAGTTTTGCAACTAGAACTCTTAGGCAATTTAAATGATGCAATATGGTAAAAGAATATATTATGCAATGAGAAAATCTAACTTGACTAATTTTGGATACAACACTCGCATTTTCTTTCCGAACTTCTACTTTAAAAACTTTATAAAACCGAACAGATTTCACTACATATCCAATAAATCCTGCTGGCTTCTCCCACACACAACATCCTTTAATCTCGTTTAAGCATACAAAACAGCATACAAGCGTCCTAAGCCTCACCCTCCACCCCACTACACGAAATCCAGAAATATATCCACGGCACAAGAACCTGATATATTTGTGGAAATCAATCCTGATGATGACGACTACGTTGTTTTGATTGATAAATTAGATTAGACCCCTTCAATTACCTACTGCTACAGCCTATAACAAGTAAACTTTATTTTCTAGGGAGGCTAAGGGTTTGTTTGGTAAATTAATGTATATTTTCATGTAAAATGAGCGATACTACTTCGATATGGAGGGCTGGTTGTTTGTTGTATGTGTGTGTATTTAGTTTAACCCGAAACTGATTCGATTTGTTCCAATGTGAGAAGTGGATGGCGAAAGAGAGAGGAAGAGCGTCTGGATTCTAGAAATTCATTTTCCGGTTTTGTGGACTTAATCAGCGAACCAACGGCGGAAATTATAGAGAATATTTTTTAAATTATTATCGTTACGTTGCTTTTTTTCTGTCTAAATATATTTAAGTTCTAGTTTACAGGTTTTACAGAATGATAACTTCACAGCCTAAAAAATCCTCTATATAAAATACATTTTGTTGGTGTAATTAAACCGTTCGCCGCTCACGAAAAAAAAACAAATTCTGCCGAAACTTAACTAATTACATTTTAATCTGTGTACGCCAGCGACTGGCAAGAGATTAAGATGGCGTGGGGTGGGGGGTATGGAGGTGAAACAGAGAGGACTGTTTATTAAAATTTTGCTTAAAATACTCAGGGAAATTTTTAAGTGACTTGTTATGGAATCCATAACAAAACGGCAGGTTGAAGTTAATGTCAGACGTAATTAGTTTAATTATCTAAAGTTTTTTTTCAGCTCTACGATGGAAGTTCCGTTGTGAATTTAATTAATATGAATTGGATTTATTTTTACTTTAAAAAGTTTTTGCGTCACCATGGTGGACAAATAATGAACTAAACAGCAGTTGGCAACGCCGAAATAATCCTACAGTAAAACCCCCCGAACAAACTTTTGTACAATAAAAGCGCACCAACATTTTCATGAATAAAATTTCCTTAGATGCACTTGACATTCGTTTCATGATAAGAAACGAATTGAGGGTGAATCAACCATCCCGGAGATGTTATCAGCCCTGCGGTGAGATGCCTATCGTAAATTGAGGGCAGGAGGCTGGGAGCTAAGAGATAATACAGAGGGGGACAAGTGGGGAGGTGAAACTCAATCGTGTCATTAGCGCCAAGGTAACTAGATACTGCACTTTGCTGCCAACGACGTCGCCGTCACATGTATATATAGAGGTGCTCATCGCCTTCTAAATAGATTGCATCTAGCGTGTTTAAACAAAATGCGACTGTGGAAGAGATTTTTCTTGTTTGGTGGGCTATTTTACGCTTATACTCTGAAAATCTATGGAATAACAAGCGATTTCTTCAATAGTTATTCATTTTTCCAAGGTGTCGACTGCCTTCTATGACCTGAAGTACTAAAACTAACTGCAATAGGCAGTTCATGTTTGACCATGTTGACTAAGAATCAAAACGTTAATGTAAATTTCAAATTTGACATTTATACTCCGAAAAACAACTGAATAGGAAACGATTTCTTCAATAGTTATTCATTTTATCAACGCATCTACACCCTTCTATGACCTATAGTTTTTAAAGTAGAACCAATGGATAGATAAAACTTGGAAATATTGTAGAAGAATGTAACCTCAATATAAAATTCAAATTTGACATTTATACCTCGAAAAACAATTGAATAGTAAACGAATTCTTCAATAATTATTCATTTTTTCAACGTATCGACTCCATTCTACGACCTATAATTTTAAAAGTAGTAGCGATAGATAGCTGATATTTGGCAATGTTGTAGAAGAATATATCCTCAATATAAAATTCCAGTTTGACGTTTATATTCTGCGAAACAATTGAATAGCAAACGATTTCTTCAGTTATTATTCATTTTTTCAACGTATCGACTCCCTTCTATGACCTATAATTTTAAAAGTAGTAGCAATAGATAGCTGAGATTTGACAATATTGTAGAAGAGTATAACCTCAATATAAAATTCTAATTTGACGTTTATATTCTGAGAAACAATTGAATAGCAATCGATTTCTTCAGTTATTATTCCTTTTTCCAACGTACCGACTGTCTTCGCCATCTTATAACGTACACCAGCACCGAAAGCGAATCTGTACTGGAATTATGCAATAAAGTAGTAATTATAAAGTGATCTAAAACATTCTTCTTCGCTACATGTCAAAATTCCGGCGGGAAATTCAAAAAATCTACAAGAAGAAATCTTACAACAGAACGGAAATTTTTTAAAAAATATATAAATAGCATTTTGTAATAAATTGTACTATAATAAAACAATGTTTTTACGAGTTTTTTAAATAGTTTACTATAGTAAGGCGGGAAATTCAATTTAACTTTCGAATCGAACTCCCCTCTTTAACTTTCTCACCACTCTCTCAATAAACCGCATCACTTTCTCTCCTACAAACATTCCATCGCCTTCAAACCGGAATGAAGAACATGATAAAACAATACCAAAGGCACTACCCCTTCCTCCCCTGCATCCCCCCACACAAACATAATATACTAAAACCGAAAATCGTACACATTAAACCCGAACGTGGTGCCGCTCAACTGCCTTATATGGTTTTATCATAGATGTCGCTCGTTTCATCCCCCAGACATCTAAAATGCTGTAAGGGGGGGTGCAAAAGGGGGTGGTTTATTAATGTATTGTGTTGAGGCCTCGCGGGGGTTTACTTAGTGCAACACACACACAGCAACAGGAGGCTGGGAAAAAACGACCAGTTCAGGATTACAGACGAGACTATTATTGTTTTGGGACACAAAAACAATTGCGGGAAAGCGAGTGGGGCTAAGGGGTGGAAATCTGGTTGTAAAGGGAGTGATTGAAGAATTATCATGAGAAGGGATTTTTTTGTTACGTGTTAAAATTAATGTTGAGAAAGGAATAGCAACTGCTTTCTTCCAAAATAGTAAATTTTTTCCATAACTCTACTGATTTCTATGTCTTATAGTTTTAAAACTAACAAAAATAGAAAGCTAAAACTTGGCAGTATTCTCACAGAATGTCTACTGGATCCAACAAGTCTAATATGGCGTTTGTAACTTGAAAAACAAACGAATAGCAACTGCTTGCTTCCAAAATCGTCAATTTTTCCACAACTCGATTGATTTCTATGCCCTATAGGTTTAAGACTAGCACAAGTCGAAAGCTGAAACTGGGCAGAATTCTCATAGAATGCCCACTAGATCCAAAAAATCTAATACGACGTTTGAAAGTTGAAAAACAAACGAATAGCAACTGATTTCTTCCAAAAATGTCGATTTTTTCCACAACTCGACTGATTTCTATGTCTTATAGGTTTAAAATTAGCACAAATAGAAAGCTAATACTTGGCAGAATACTCACAGAATGTCCAATGGATCAAAAAAATCAAATATGACGTTTGTAAGTTGAAAAACAAACGAATAGCAACTGCTTTCTTCCAAAATAGTAATTTTTTTCCATAACTCAACTGATTTCTATGACGAATAGATTTGAAACTAGCCCAAATATAAAGCTGAAACTTCACAGTATTCTCATAGAATGTCTACTTAAGCAAAAAAATCTCATATGACGTTTGTAACCTGAAATACAAATAAATAGCAACTGTTTTCTTCAAAATCAACACAACCACAAACTTTCTGTTATCTATAGTTCTGTAATTTCTAAGAAGTTTATACTTAGAAATGTTGTAAAGGAATGTTGGGTTTAATGGAAAAATGCAGTTTGACGTTTGTAGCTCAAAAAACCAATTAATAGTATCGAGTTTCTTCAAAATTTTAGCTTTAGTTTGTATTTAAATATAGTACAAGACGTCTTTACCTCTATTTAGACACTCCACACCTGATGTTCTTTAACGCCTGCAATATATATTCCTCTACCCTTTACCCCCATCCTCCCAGATACCCTCAACCTCCCCTCACCCCCGCCCCGATTTAATTACAGTCGTTTATAAGACAGTTTATTATCTGCCAGCAAATATCCCTTATTCCTGCTAGCTACTTCTTATGTACGTGTGTCCGCCGCCTTTTCCTGCACTTCCTCCACTTCCCCCTCACAAAAGATGTGTATAGTAATGGGCAACATAAACTTCGGTTATGAGGTGGTATTTAATTGGGCGGACGAGTTCTAGATGGCGTTGTGGAACATTTTCAAATAGGAGTAATTAAAATGACTTTAATGGTTTCCGGTGTTCTATAGTCTGAGTAGCGAATAAAACCCTCTTTTAGTTTCTACCCCAGATATACCCCCGCGTATGGGGGAGAATTTATCTTTTTAGATATACGAAGGAAAAGGGGTTTTAGAATGTAAGGTTAGGTCATTGTTGGAGTTTTTAAAGTGTTGAGAGATTCGTTTTGTCTTTAGTAAAAAAGTTTTTCAAGTGATTATATAAAGTAGGTTTTTAGCAAAACTACTTTTTGACATCTGTCATTGGGGGATATAGTGGCGCCCTCATTGATTTTCTCCCTCGCATTTTGGTTTTTTTTTTCATGTAAAAGATAAATTTCCAGGAAAACTCCTTCAAACGATTATTTATTGTCTCGCACAAAGCAAGCCACGCCATAATTTATATATTTCTGTTGCATCTTTCTGCATTTCGTGGTTTTGAATAGACAGCCATTTCAAAGAATACAGAGAATAAAATCCGAACACACACAGAGAAAAATATTATTTTTAATATATTATATTCATAACATTCCACGACTGCGAGAAAGCCTCTCCAGCATTTCCTTTTCCTTCCACTCAACAAAAATGTTAATGGTTCATCCCTGTGTGTGTGTCTTTTTATACTACGTCCCTGCCTCCTGTTTCACCCCGCGGCCACATCGCGCTCCTCAGTTTATAAATTATGGATCTTTTGGAATTGTGCGCTTGCCATAAAACCGTTTGTGTTTCCAAATCCAAACGAGGCCACACACAAGTTTTTATTTTAATTTACAAAAGATCTACGGCGCCGACACCCCTCGCCCCCTCCTGGAACTGCCACCCACAGTTTTTGTGATTCCGATAGTGTTTGCACCGCCACCAAGACACATTTATCAATGTTACACGGAGGAAAAACGATGTGATACATGGAGCAATGATATTTGGTGTGTGCGTTTAGTCTACAGGGCCGAACTCGCCCAAAAGTTTGTTAGGGGCTTGGAAAAATTGCGAAACTAAAAGTTTTTGTATTATTTTAAAATAATAGACCTAATTTCAAAATTTTAGGTCTTCAAATGGAGTCGAATTGTTTAAAATTTTGCTAATTTTCGAAGAAAGCAGTTGCTATTCTTTTGTTTTTAAGAATACAAACGTCAAATTTGGCTTGTTAGATAGAATAAACATTCTTTGATAAAATTGTGAAGGTTCCACTTCCTGTTAGTGATAGTTTCAGAATTATAGGTCATAGAAGACAGTCGGTATGTGGTAAGAATTAATAATTTTGGGAAGAAAGCAGTTGCTATTCTTTTGTTTTTAGGACTACAAACATCAAATTTGGTTTTTTAGATAGAATGAACATTCTTTGATAAAATTGTGAAGGTTCCACTTCCTGTTAGTGATAGTTTCAGAACTATAGGTCATAGAAGACAGTCGGTATGTGGTAAAAATTGATAATTTTTGAAGAAAGCAGTTGCTATTCTTTTGTTTTTAGGACTACAAACATCAAATTTGGTTTGTTAAATAGAATGAACACTTTTTGATAAAATTGTGAAGGTTCCACTTCCAGTTAGTGACAGTTTCAGAATTATAAATCATAGAAGACAGTCGGTGTGTGGTAAAAATTGATAATTTTTTAAGAAATCAGTTGCTATTCTTTTGTTTTTAGGAGTACAAACGTCAAATTTAGTTTGTTAGATAGAATGAACATTCTTTGATAAAATTTTGAAGGTTCCATTTCCAATTAGTGATAGTTTTAGAATTATAGATCATAAAAGACAGTCGGTGTGTGGTAAAAATTGATAATTTTGGAAGAAAGCAGTTGCTATTCTTTTGTTTTTAGGAATACAGACGTCAAATTTGGTATGTTAGATAAAATAAACATTCTTTGATAAAATTGTGAAGGTTCCACTTCCAGTTAGTGATAGTTTCAGAACTATAGGTCATAGAAGACAGTCGGTATGTGGTAAAAATTGATAATTTTTGAAGAAAGCAGTTGCTATTCTTTTGTTTTTAGGACTACAAACGTCAAATTTGGTTCGTAAGATAGAATGAACATTCTTTGATAAAATTGTGAAGGTTCCACTTCCAGTTAGTGATAGTTTCAGAACTATAGGTCATAAAAGACAGTCGGTATGTAGTAAAAATTGATAATTTTTGAAGAAAACAGTTGCTATTCTTTTGTTTTTAGGAGTTCAAACGTCAAATTTAGTTTTGTTAGATAGAATGAACATTCTTTGATAAAATTATGAAGGTTCCACTTCCTGTTAGTGATAGTTTCAGAACTATAGGTCATAGAAGACAGTCGGTGTGTAGAGATAGAAGATTCTTTTCTATATTTGGATAAATTTTGAAGAAAACATTTATTGTTTATTTAATTTTAAGGCTGCAAGCGTCAATTTAAGTTTTTTGTCGCAAAACTATAGACCTTAGAAATCCGTTTATAAATATGGACGTACATTCTTTTGAAGCTTCTTGGGAAAAAATCCCAAGAAATTGTGTTATTTACAGAATTTGTCGAGATTCATTCCATTTTCCATTACTGTTGAACCACACGCTTGTCTTTCACTTAAACTCCCGAACATTTTCATTTAAAATCATATTTAACAATTGTGTTTTTATTAAATTAACTTGCCTCTCTGCCACTGCCGTTCGTAAAAGATAAAATTAACCCCTTTGCCCCTTCACTCTCTTTACCCCAACAATGTTTAGGTACCCACCTTTGTTATCACAGATTTGTGTCGTCGACACCGCGCTTTATGTATTTTAAGATTTCGCGCCAACAAAAGAATAATAGGGAATCTAAGGGGGTCTTGTCAGATAAAGTGCAAAGAGAGAGAGGTTTTCTACTCCCTAATTAATCTTTTAAAGTTTCGAGGTCGTCAGGTTCGTGGTCGTCTTCCCTATACCCCGCTCACTCTTCTTGCCATCAAAGCAAAAGATATGAAAATTAATTTTCTAAAAGCCCTACTCTCAGATATAAAATGCTATATAATACAAGGCATCGTGTGTTTCTATGTCGGGTGCACGCGGACAGTTTCAGTGAGAAGGGTGAAGTTTCAAGCGAAAGAAAAAAAAACGGGAAAATTTTCTTTTAGGTGGAGGATAAGGAGAAAAATAAATAACAAAGCTCATCACCATTGCTGCCTCGTATTATCATCATCATCCACGTGATGGTTTATTGGAGTTTTTCATTTCGTTGTAATTATTGTTAAGGGGTACTTTGTTGGGGAAAGTTTTCGCTGCTAATTAGTTTTTCGTACAAAAAATCGCCGATTTGGAGACGAAAATGTTACGATATCTTATGAAAAATGTACAAAAATTGAACTTATAGGACATAGAAATCACTCGAGTTGTGAAAGTAATTGACAATTTTGGAAGAAATCAGTTGCTATTCGTTTGATTTTCAACTTACAAATGTCATATTTGATTTTCTCAATCCAGTAGGCATTCTGTGAGAACAGTGCCACGTTTTAGATTTCTACTTGGGCTAGTTTAAAAACTACAGGACATAGAAATCAGTCGAGTTGTGGAAATAATTAACAATTTTGAAAGGAAGCAGTTGCTATTCGTTTGTTTTTCAACTTACAAATGTGATATTAGATTTTTTTTATCCAGTAGACATTCTGTGAGAACAGTGTTAAGTTTTAGCTTTCTATTTCTGTTAGTTTTAAAACTATAAGACATAGAAATCAATCGAGTTGTGGAAATAAATGACAATTTTGGAAGAAATCAGTTGCTATTCGTTTGTTTTTCAACTTACAAACGTCATATTAGATTTTTTCAATCCAGTAGACATTCTGTGAGAACAGTGCCACGTTTTAGCTTTCTACTTGTACTAGTTTTAAAACTGTAGGACATAGAAATCAGTCGAGTTGTGGAAATAATTGACAATTTTGGAAGAAAGCAGTTGCTATTCGTTTGTTTTTCAACTTACAAATGTCATATTAGATTTTTTCTATTTAGTAGACATTCTGTGAGTACACAGCCAAGTTTTGGCTTTCTATTTGTGCTAGTTTTGAAACTATAGGACATAGAAATCAGTCGAGTTGTGAAAGTAATTGACAATTTTGGAAGAAAGCAGTTGCTATTCGTTTGTTTTTCAACTTACAAATGTCATATTAGATTTTTTCAATCCAGTAGACATTCTGTGAGTACAGTGCCACGTTTTAGCTTTCTACTTATGCTACTTTTAAAATTATAGGACATACAAATCAGTCGAGTTGTGGAAATAATTGACAATTTTGGAAGAAAGCAGTTGCTATTCGTTTGTTTTTCAACATACAAACGTCATATTAGATTTTTTCGATTCGGTAGACATTCTGTGAGTACACTGCCAAGTTTTGACTTTCTATTTGTGCTAATTTTGAAACTATATGACATAGAAATCAGTCGAGTTGTGAAAGTAATTGACAATTTTGGAAGAAAGCAGTTGCTATTCGTTTGTTTTTCATCTTACAAACGTCATATTAGATGTTTTCTATTCAGTAGACATTCTGTGAGTACAATGCCAAGTTTTGGCTTTCTATTCGTGCTTGTTTTGAAACTATAGGACATAGAAATCAGTCGACTTGTGGGAGAAATCGACAATTTTTGAAGAAATCGGTTGCTATTCGTTTGCTTTTCAACTTACAAACGCCATATTAGATTTTTTGATCCAGTAGACATTCTTTGAGTATATTGCCAAGTTTTATGCAATTCATCATAGGTTTACAGGGTGAAGAAAAAATTACATTTCTACGATAAATTGTTGTAAGTAAATAAAAGATAAAACGGGAGCTCAATTAAAAGTTCAAGGTCACAACTGTCATAATTCCCCAAATGTAATTCCCTTTAGCTGTAGCTACTATAGCATCAGCACAACTTCTTGTGCTATTAACTTTAATGAACCACTAAAACGCGAAATTAAACAACAAAACTAACGCTAAAACACCAAAAGTTAAAACAATAATAACCACACACACACTCAGTATAATATTGTTGTTATGTGCACAGAACTCCAGACGATTTTCCACTAATATTATAAAACATATGCATGGCACGTTTGATGTATTATATGAATATTATTATGTGAATAAGTTTGAGTGTGCACATTGTCTTGTGTTTATTGCTCATTTCGTCTGCTGCTGCGAATAATTTACACGGAAAACACACAGTTGATATTCCTGCAACGTTATTGAAGCACATTCCTGCTACTGCTAAAGGTGTCGTCACCAAAAGCATATTAGGATAACAAACACCAAGTAAATAATTGTTGCAAACTGTCGTGGTTTATGTTACAAAGTAGAAATACCACAATACCATACAAGAAAGTAGTATTCAGTTTCTGTAGGGGGCACCACAAGGTTCAATCTTAACCCCCAAACAAGCTGTCCTTAAAATTAAATCTACAACTTTGATTTTCCTCCGCTATTAGAACTTTTGTCACAGTGCCAGCATAAAAACAACAAAAGCATTGTGTTGGAAACATCGCCGGAAGCGCCCCCTATACACACATACACGCATTCTTCTCTATAATTCATAACCCAACAACCACTAGAAAATTCTGTCATCAGATAGTCCATTAAACATAGCATATATGGGTATAAATAGCCCTGGCTTGGCTCTTAATGAATTCATTGCCATCAGCTTTATGAGGGATGGAATTTAATGTATAGTTTAGTCCCTGTGCGCTTTATTTTCATAATACACACTTATATTAGAGCCCCGCTCACTTTTACCCCCCACCAACCACTCGCCCGACACGCCGGCTTCGTACACTCAATATTATAACATCAAGTGGGCTGAGTTGTTTGTTAAGATAAAGGGGTGGGGGGTTGTGTAATCGTTAAGTAGGAGTCCGGCCCTGTGTAAACAACGTTGCGTTAACAAATATTGACCTAATTTCGGTCTTGGTACTCTTGGTATAGGCACGCAGCTGTATGCAAAGTTTACGCGCGGATATATGAAGCTATTAAAGTTTCTTTTTAGGTTATGTTTAGTTGGTTGGTTGGCCTCAGCAAACATTTTTAGGTGTTTGCTGAAATGTTATTTGTAAATAGTTTTGAAATAATGGACAATGTAGATATTGGAAAAATCTAGCGGACAACAAAATGAAAACGCACTTTTACCTTTACAGATCATAAACAGACTTTACAGATCATACATGAGACTGTTTTCTTATCAATATTTCGATTTTTTACAAACAGACTAAGAATGAACGGTTATTGTACGAGGGCAGCTTAAAAATCTAGCGGACAACCGAATAAAAACGCGCTTTTACCTTTACAGATCATAAAGAGAGTTTACAGATCATACATAAGACTGTTTTTTTATCAATTATGACTGTTTTCTTTTCAAATTTCTTACGTTTTTTTACAAACAGACTAAGAATGGATGTAATTGTACGAGGGCAGCTCAACAATCTAGCGGACAACAGAATAAAAACGCGCTTTTTCCTTTACAGATCATAAACAGAGTTTACAGATCATACATAAGACTGTTTTTTTATCAATTTTGACTGTTTTCTCTTCAAATTTCTTACGTTTCTTTACAGACAGACTAAGAATGGACGTTATTACACGAGGGCAAGCCAAAAACCCAGCGAACAAATTTTTTCCAACCGTTTTTTCCTTTACAGATCATAAAGTTGGTCTCATCATTAATTTTTGGCTCATACATCGTGCAAATTGCTATACGAGTAATAAATTATCAATGCCGATGGTAGTTGGATTACAATCAAATTCATTCCAGCGTAAAACAAAGCAAATATACACATACACACACAATTAATTTTTAATTACCAGCACCATTAGTGACGTAATGTAATCAGTTTTGTGTTATAGTCCAGGCTGTGCCTACCTAGCTATAACACACAAGTTCACGTAGCTACGTTGGTTATGTATAGGCAGATAATTAAAGGTAAATGCACGTACGTGATCGGCTCTGCATCCAACCCAATCAATTGATAAAGCTAAAATCAGTGATGGATTAATTTAATCCTAACAGTTAACAGATGGGAAGGGTGGAGGGGAGAGGGTGAAGAATAATAAAAATTTTGTTTTGATATTCACAGATTCACACTCAAACCCCTTTTATACGTCCAAATGGAAATTGATTCATGTTGGAATAGCAGGCGGTGGGAAATAAATGAACATCTCCAACTTTAATTAACATGCCGTTTATCACACGGTTAAATTAACCTTGTTACGTAGTAATAACTTTAAGATTTGATGTGATGCAAGGGGTGGCAACTTAGGACTAGCAGCCATCTCTCATTTCCCCCCCACTACTTTTATTAAAACAATTACATTTGAGTGATTTTTTTGTTTTTAGTGAGGTTAAATCCGAAAGCAACTGAAATTAATTACCTGACCCAAGTGGGTTTTGACCCTGTGAAATTATTATGAGATTTTGTCGCAATGTAATGTAATAATTTAGAGGGCGTTGGAAAGTGACAAACGCGCGCGCCACAGGCGTCAGTTACGCCCTCTAGAGACATTGCTAAAACTAAGTAGCCAAGAAAAAAATCTAATCAAGTTCATTTTCTCTCATGTATACATACAACGTTTGTTTTTTTTTTTAGGTTTGTTCGTTGTTTGCCCCCGTGGCAGTCTATAGACGACGACACAATTTCAATATAAATTTGTATGCAAATTACGCTGTTAAATTTCGGAATTTTAAACAGATATTTTTGTTGTGTTTATCTAATAATAACAACTTTTTATTCTGTTGTGTTTACCTACATCATAATGAGCGAGAATGGCAATGTAGCTGAGATTGTTTGGGTTTGGGTATATGCAGAAAAGTCTCATGAACGACATTTTTAAATTACGTTATGCTAATGGAGGGAAATTTGTAAGGAAAACCATAGACATAAAAATTGCAATTTTCATCTGTAAGAATCACAAAGTCAACTAGTAAGAGAAGGATTCTTATACTTAAAACTACATTCTAGCGAGAGCATTTTATAAAACTAATTTATTGATGTGACCTCGTATAATATACAAGGAACTATCAATAAAACACAAAACTTTTGACGATTAACCTTTAGACTGAATTTTACATAGAAATTCTGAGACATCTCGATAAAAATTTCTATAGACACTTGGAAATTAAGAAAATCCGACACCCTGCATAAAAGTTTATGTTAGGTTAGGTTAGGTTAGATTACGTTAAGTTCGGTTAGGTTACTAAGTTAATCTTTAAATTGGATTTAAAGAAAACTTTGATTAGACACGCCATAATTTCTTCGCGCTAACCTCGTATATCCTACCGGGAGCCACCACAAACAACTATACGCATCTGAAAATAAAACCATTCCAATTATCCCAATTTTTTCCCCTGTTTACTGTCTCTTCCAAACTACTTTACATGTCGAACAGAGATAAAGGGAATGACACAATCATCAAGGGAATGAAATCAAGGGTGGCTGTGTTGGATGGGTGGGGGTTAGAAACTTTTGATGTTGCCAGAATTCCGAATGGGTGTGTGGGGAATTGTGCACGGTGGTGCGGCGCGCCCTCATCCACAAAGCTATAACAGACAGAAGGACCTTTTGAAATTGAGTGCTAGTGAGAATTGTTGCCGCCACCCCGTTAATTCTCACTCGATCTCTCTGTCTTTACTATGGAATTGTCGGAAATGTCTGAATAACACACGAAATATGCTTTTAATTTGATCGTAGGTGCTTCTTTCGATGTGACGATACGAAATACGAGTTCACTGGAGCTACTGTGCAAATAGTATGTGAGGGAAATGATTTACAAACACACAAACCATCAGGAGTATGCGATATATCATGCTCCGCAATAATACATTATGCTAACAGCGTGCACCCAACATTGTAAAATGTAATCTTGACTCTAACCATATTTTAACAGCTGTAACATCATGTTGTTGTTTGGTGGAGGAATACGTATAATCTTTCATCACTTTTGCCTAAATAAACGTGAAATGTACCGGAAATTGTTCTTCCCAAGACTGTCTTTAAATTCAGTTTTATTGATAGCGCCTTGTATATTATATGAGGTTAGATCAGTAAATTTGCTTAAAGATTAAAGATATTCTTGATTCAAACTTTAAAAAAGTCTTTAAATTTAAAAATGAAGACTAAGTTTAACGTTTTCTTGGTGGCGCCTTGTATTTTATATAAGGTTAGATCAACTAATTTTTGCTTTAACATGAGGTTAGATCAATAAATTTTTTTATTAAAATTTCCTTAAGTATGTTGTTACCTAATTAATTTTAATTGTATTGTTGTTTAATTGATTCCTAATTATTTATTATACAAGGTTAGTTCAAAAATTCCATACATATACAAAATGTTCGTTATTATAAATGTGAATAAATTTCCTTTTTTATACCTTCTAAACCCCAATTTCCATAAATACACCGTCGAATAAAATAAAAATTATCAAAAGAAGTATAACGTTATTTTATAGCTCCCGTACACATTACAATAACAAACCACCAAATAGGCAAAAAAACACCTAGATAACAACTTTTACAGCTTTATTTTCCTCACATAGCTGTGCCAGCTTTAATATTGCAATTTTTTGTAGCCCTCTCTTTTAATAGTCGCTTTATACAGTAAACTGAGTGTGTTTCAACACGGCTCACGTACTGTCAGAATAAAATATCCATAAAAATCAATGACTGTGATTTCCGGCGATTATCGACAAAACGCGTTTTGTTTCTGTAATTTCGACACCTGCACAATATTTGGATTTACACAGATGCCAATTTTGTTAATGACATAATTTCTAGGGTAATTTCTAATTTTGTGTGGGAAATTTATTACCACAATTGGTTTAATTTTCTGGGACGCTGTTTTAAAATTACTTAAATTCCACCACCACCACCAACTTTTATTTCGTTACAATTCAACGATTTCACCAGAGAGAAAGAAAATTCGAAATGTGTATAACAATTGATTGCTGGCGAATTTGTTTTCATTTTTCTGGTGTACTCGTGCCCAAATCACACGCGTACTATGTGGGAAAAGCCAAAGCGAAAAAATAAAATGGGGGGTGATGGTGGTGGTGGTAGTGAAAATTACCACACTTTTATCAAATTCCGTTTACAACTTACTAAAAATTTCACTAAGTAGATTTTTATACATTTTCCAGATTTACCAGAATTTTATTTTATCGATCTTACTTTTACATTATATTCCGGTAATTAACTTTGTAACCACTGGTAATAAATATTTGGCGCTAATACCCAATTTAAATCAATTCGCGTCTCCTAAACTCCCTCACTAGGGTGGGTATGGCGCAGAGGTGGAATTAAGGACCTCTACCCTCTACCCCTCCCGCTAAGAACAAAAGGGGCTCGTCCTTTGCAATGCTAAGTGATAGATCAAATTAATAAATACATTTAGTACGTTCACGAGACAGTAAGGAATAATTGACTAAGAGGAACAATTTCTGAAACTCCTCGCACTGTTTGTATCTTTCTCTCTCTCTGGTTCCTTGCAACAGTCGCAATAATAATAATAATACAAAGGGTTGGAAGGAACTCCTCTACCTCACCCGATTTCACACTGTGCTATTGCCAGCGGGGGTGGCTACACACAATTGTATTTCCCTTGTGGATAACTCTTGCCTGGTGCCCCCCAGTTGTGAATACTCTTCCGATAATACGAACGCGGAGTGTTTATCATTGGTACTAGTAATCCTCTGTCAGGGGGTGGAGGGTAAATGCAGATTGGGGGCTGGCTGTATAGACTACAGAATAAGGTTTTAATATATTTGTCATTTAAAACACTTTTATCTAGTAATGAAGCTGTTAACTTGACGTTTGTAAGCTCAACAAACAAATAAAATAATCACAACTGTCTTAAACTATGGTTCTAATAGTAATTTCCTTCATTATAGTTGGTTTTACGAAGTAATTTACACAAAAATTCTATAATTCGACCTCGAATATTTCCAATTTATTGATCTAACCTCGTATAATATACAAGGAGTCATCAGTAAAACCTTGATATTATTTCTAAATATTAACGTTGTCTCGTTTCAACGTTTTCTGTATTACATTAGCACACATGTCACATAAATTCCTGACCACTAGCAGGACGAAACTTGTCTGTGTCGTCGAGTTACTCCAACATACATGCACAGCCCACCTAAATGCTTTCTAGTCCACAAGTGATTAAAACTGAAAACTTTTAAAAGCTTTTAATGAATGTGGAGGGTTTTGGCTAAAAGCAACCACATCCAGGAAAAATATACTTTAATATTATTTTTTTCCAGCAGGAAAACCAAGAAATATTGATTTGGGGCCATCATCTTGACCACGAAGGCGCCGAACACATGTTTCCCCCTCACCAACTTTATAATTAAGAAAGTCCGGAACTGTTGGCGCGTTGTTGTTGTGAATGTGTGTTGGAAGCAAAAGTTCTCATCTTGAAGTTTTTTTTTTCTTAAGTTGTAGTTTTCCTGCTGCTTTCACGGTTTTCTTGTCCGGTTCGACTATAAGGGTTTTATTTTTTCTTATATCATGGTTTAGATGACGAGGGCATGCGGCGTGACCCTAAAAAATACAAAGACATTTTGCAATTTAAAGTTTGCAGGATGTGCTACAGGAAATTTGCTGTTGCGTGTTTGTTTCTTAGGGTTTCAAAGTCAAATTTATGATTTTGTTAACATTAATTACAGGTTGAAAAATAAAAAAAAATGATCGTGGCGCTTTTTCATTTGTTTCTGCGATACAAAAGTAACATTTACAGGATTCGTTAGAGAAATATCAGAGGTAAAAGTGATCGAAAAAATTTTGTTCCTACTGGCAGTAGTTTGTAAACTACAGTAGATAGAAATTGAGGTTATGCTAAAATGAGGACGTTTTGAAATAGAAATTATGCATTTGTTTCTTGGGTTATAAACGTCAAACCTTCATTTTTGTTTAGAGACAAACCTGAAGTACATTTCGGCTAAAAATTATTATTCTACTATGAGTAGTCTATGAACTATAGGGCATAGAAATTGCAACTAATTAATTAAGCCATTTTTTATTTGTTTTTTGGACGCAAACCTCAAATTCATAGGATTCGTTCAAGAAATATCTAAGGTAACTGTGATACTCGAAAAAAATTTGTTTCTATTGGCAGTTTTATGAACTATAGGAGATAGAAATTGAGGTTATGCTAAAACGATGAGGACATTTTAAAATGCGCTTTTCGCATTTGTTTTTAATGTTACAAACTTGAAACTTTCAGCTTTGTTTAGAGATATTTTGAGGTTTATTTCGGAGAAAACTCTATTGTATTCTACTATTAGTTTATCTATAGGAGATAGAAACGAAAAATTCAGAAATATTAAGGTGGTGTTTCCCTAGGCTTAACTTCTAAGACTGTAGAAGAGACAATTTTTAAGTGTCGCTAAAATAAAGGGGAATTTTGCAATTTAAAGTTGCAGGATGTGCTGCAGGAAAACGCTCCTCCTGCAGCGCCTACAACGCACACATAAAACTGCTTTTTGTTCAAGAGTTGAACTTCTCTGATATTAAGAATTAATTACCAGGATGCTAATCTAAGCTTAAGTGTTCGTCCATTTCAACGGAGAGGGCACCAGCAGGAATCCTGCTTAGCTTACTTTCCTTTCCTGCTTGCTTTGCTCGAGTATCCTTGAAATAAAATCCGATGCTCGGCGCGCTTTGAGTTTGAATTATACGAATTCCATCATCAGGAGCGCTTTATTAAATTTGTTATGTGTGTTTGTTACCGTTTGCAGGAACAAAAAATCCTGCAACAAATAAACAAATTTTAGTTTCTCACTGCGAGAATGGCAAACAAGGGAATTTTTACACTGTTTATGTGTGTATTTATTTAATTTTTGAGTGGATTTGCACAGCAGGATTCCATTGGAAATGTAAATCATACTTTTCCTGCAGTTGCAGCCGGTGAATAAACAACGAAATTGTTGCGCTGAATTTAATTGTGTGCCCCCTCTTCAAATATGTTAGCATATATTAGCGGTTTGGGTTTTGCATGTGAAATATCCTTCCAGTGTGGCTTTCCTGCAAATGTCAGGAGGTGGTTGGGTGTGTTGTACTGCTGAAACCAGCAATTCACATGCCAACATGTCTATCCATCTAGTTCGCTTTGGTAACGCTCCATTTGTTTTATGGATGGCTGCTATAGAAAATTACCGCCATTTTTTCCAGTTGCAAATTACTACTATTATTTCCATGAGGTGCACACAATTTATTGACGACTCCCTATAGATTATACGAGGTTAGTTCAAAAAATTTATGGTGTTTTAAGTTTTATTGATGTCCCCTTATATATTATACAAGGTTACTGAGTTAAATATTGAAAATTTCATATTATAGGAATGTCATTGTGAAATCCCAATTTCCTTTAGAAATTCAATTTAATCGCAAAAACTTTATGAAATCCAAAGTTCCCGCTTATTATTAGTAAAAACGTCACGCGTGGCCCTCATCGTTCCAGAATAATTGTAATGGATATTAAATAATCGAATTACAACGTGAACACACAGCGTTATTTAATTTTGCTCTGCACGCCCTCTATCTGCCTCGCCATTTTAAATAACGTGCAAATCAGTTTCTAAACAAAAGCGCGAAAACTTTCAGGAGAGTTGCCCAAAAAACTTTCCACCACATAATGAAATGTAAATATACAATATAAAAATAATTGAGTTACCATCTTGTCTTTTTGTTTTCCAGGCCACGGCACGCTTGAACCTTCTGAAATTAGTCACATACAAAGCGCGCCCCCCAAAGGAACACGAAATGCAATTTCGTTGTTATTGGAGGTTGGAAAATCATCATCGAAAAACAATTTGAATCTAATTACATTAAGAACTTTCCAAGAGTGTTGTGATTCATGCGTGATTATCGAAAGCGCCACATGAGGCGCTGGCTATGACAGTTCTCACCTTGCTGTAACCTTGGAACTAAACAATGGAAAAGGACACAAGTCACTTTTGTTACGACAGCTACCAGAAACAAACGCCAAACAATCACGCGACGGGGAAACCCCCAAGCCCCTCCCACAACACACAAGACACATCCTGCTGTGGTTGTTTTGGAAAGAAAACGCGCACGCGCAGCAAGGCTTTCTTAGCTGGCCTAGCCACCAATCTAGGCATCTGCATTCTACTCTTCGGCTACACCTTAATTGGCTCAGTTATATTCCTAGCCATCGAAGGTGGCAGTAGTTTCCAACATCAAATTCTAGCCACCACTTCCATGGCTACCACAAATAACAGCAACAAAAAATTCCAGAATCACAGTGCGGAGGTGAAGGCGAAAAACGATGAGGCCAGAGCGCGAACTGTAGAGAATATTTGGGATATTACAGTGAGTTTGAATATTTTGTATCGGGATAATTGGACTAGGTTGGCGGCGCAGGAGATCACCAGGTTTCAGGATGAGCTGTTGAAGACTATGGCGGAGGAGATGGCACTGAATCAACCCATGCAGGAGGCGAATGTGGGGAAGAATGGACATGAGAACTATGAGTGGAGTTTTGCCAAGGCGTTTTTGTATTCGCTGACTGTATTGACGACTATTGGTGAGTATTCTAGATTATTCTAGATCTTAAAGGACAGATTATTCTATGTCCTAAACTCGATTTATAGTACCTACAGTTACATACCTACTAGAATCCTTGACTTTCTCGATTAGCTTGAGTAACAATTTACTTTGTCGGTGTTAATAAAACATTCTAGTCAATTCTATGTCATTCTAGATCATTCTATCCGTCGCAAACCACTACAATATATTGTAAATAGTTATTATAAGACAGTTAATTAGTATGAAAATATTTTCTTCGATAAAAAAATTAACGTTTGTGGGATCACAATAAAATTCTAGCTTATTCTATGTCCTTCTATTGTATTCTATTATGGTAATATAGTCGTGTTGCATATCAAATGAACGCAAATTATTTTTTCTATGTATTGCTGTAGTCGTCAATAATATATCCACCAGTCCAACAAAAATTAATTACAATTTTCCACACCCTGAATTTTCGTTCGATTTCCGGTCTATAAGCCGATTGTGCGTTTCCAAAGCCAAATGTATTTTTTCCGTACATTAAACTGGCGTTCCCATTGTATTTGCGTCCATTACAACTACCAAAGGTACAGTAAAAATATATTCCTCCCCCTTTGACTGTTTCAAGTTGCAACTTCACCGAACGTTCGGTTTTCGTTCTCCTGGTTTTTTTTTTCGTGCTGATGCAGGAGTAGGATATTTACATATTCTCTTTTCTTGCCCGTTCTTTAGACGACTTATATATATAGACATTTTCCGCCGGTATTTTAGCTTAGCCCAGCAACACTGTAGTGCACTTAAACGCCTTTTCCACCACCACCACCACCATCACCAAGTTTATTTCGTTACAATTCAACGATTTCACCAGAGAGAAAGAAAAGTCGAAATGTGTATAACAATTGATTGCTGGCGAATTTGTTTTCATTTTTCTGGCGTACTCGTGCCCAAATCACACGCGTACTATGTGGGAAAAGCCAGAGCGAAAAAATAAAATGGGGGTGGTGGTGGTGGTGGTGGTGGTGGTGGTGGTGATGGTATAAGATTGCTTCGGTTTCATCAATTTTCATTAATGGGTTTTCCGCTTTATTTTTAGCATTGCATTGGCGGAAATATATTGTTAAATTATTTACAGTATTCGAAGCGAGCTCAAGATAACTTAACTTGACATCTTGATTATTCTAGACTTTTTTATTTATATACCATGAAATTTATTTGGAAATTCTTAATTATATCTAAAATACTGCTACTATAATTAATTCTAGATTCTAGATTATTCTAGCATACGCATATAGTAGAATAATCTAGAATCTATTGATGAAAAGTTAAGTGTAAAACTTTCTGCACTTCGACGTTTTGAAAGGAAATATCAAACTACATTAGAAGCTGTGTCCATCATCCAAGACAGCCCTTCGCGCCTCCCTCCCTCCCCCATCCGTCCCAAAACAAACTTGCAAATTATATTTTACAAGTTGCACAAGAATTTTAAGTACGTATACTATAACCATGCAGGAATAACTTTTGAATATATTGGATTCCTTATATATATTTTCCAATGCTGAAATTCCGTGACTTGAAAATCAATACATTTGTCTCTGTTTTTCTACACTATACATCCGCACAGCCCTCTTGTTTCATATAGTAAATAAAGGCGACATTGGCAAAGGAGGCGCACCAAAGCACATTCCCCAAATTCTTATTCTGGTAATATTTGTTTTTTTTTCTGGGTGGACGTAGGAAATCCGAAAAATTTACAGGATGAATTTTATGCAGGGATAGCCGATGAGGGACTTTATTATAATACATTGCAAATGCCAAACGAAATTGATACTGTTTGATATATTTAGTTATTAGAACAAACCGCTGGAGTTAATTTCGCATATTATGTTGCAGTTTGCGGTTATTGTCATCAATAATATCTATGCGCAGATATAATTACAGGATTATATTATTATACAGGGTGTTGTTCAATTGTTTTTCGACTAGAAATTTATGGCTGTGTTTAGAGGAATTCCTAAGGTAACTTTTAGCACAAAAATGAAGTCTCTACTGTCAATAGTTTGGGAATTATACGAGATTCAAATTGAGGTTACGGGAAATAATCTAACTATTAATTGCCGCATTCATTTGTTTCTTGGGTTGGAAACGTCAAATTCACGGGTGGGTTTAGAGAAATTCTTAAGGTAACCTTCAGAAAAAAATTAAATTTCCACTGTTAATATTTTGGGAATTCTACGAGATTCAAATTGAGGTTATGGGAAATTGCCGCTATTCATTTGTTTCTTGGGTCATAAACGTCAAATTTTCGGATGGTTTTAGAGTAATTCCTAAGGTAACTTTTAGTAAAAAATTTAAGTTTCCACTGTCAATAGTTTTCTGAATTAAACGAGATTCAAATTGAGGTTACGGTTAAATTAGAAAGCTAATGTATTTGTCAACACTAATTTTAAACTGTTTTAACCGACTTTTGTTGTGTATAAGAATCCAGTAGGCGTTAGGTATATAAACAAAAGCATATTCTGTATTTAACTGGATTTTCCTGGATATATCTGGATAACTTTTTTGTTTGTGAATGGAAACTAACCTTGTTGCATATCAAATGAAAGCTAATGAAATTTCTTGTTCAACTGTTTTAGTGTAAACAAATTTCGCTGAAAAACAATGTCAAAAACATTAAATATAATTTAGTTGGTTTGGCTTTGAGAAGTTGCCAGATTATTTATTTGTTTGATCGTCTTGAAAGTGTATGGAAAAGTGAAAAAGTTTCGAGAGTTTTTTTTTTGTCAACGAAATGAATTTCCATGAAAATATTTATGTATGAATAATGGAAATGAAATGATGTGTATAGGTATGTTTTTTTTATTGTTTGAGTTTTTTAGTTTCTTTTCGATGTTTCCAGCAAAACAAATTTTGTTTTGGTTTATTTAATAATGATTAATAATCGAGTGTGCATACTGAATATAATGATAAATTTACACGAATGGCACAAACTAATGGATTCGATTCGCATCATTATTTATTCGAGAAAACACCAATTTAAATTCGGACCAGTAATTGTTGTTAATTTTTGGGGGAGAAAGCCGAAACAAATAACCAACGCCATTAACCGAATTGAAAACAAAACGCATAAATTCCACTGTAATTTCCCATGAGCACGAAATTTATCAACGCGGATCTAAATCCAATTGATTGAGCGAATTTTTTTGTAGGTGCTTTTACTAAGACTTAATTTCGTAAGTTTCGGTAAAGAGAAACGAGGAACAAACGCTTAAAAATGCAAATTGATTTCCACTGATGGTTGACTCTCGTAAACTAAAAGTCAATAAAACAAATTCCAAGTTTTTTCACAAAAAATTTCATTCCGATATGCAGTGAGCGTGACGGTTGTTGACAAATAAACTGCGAAATTTTTATATAGCAGTAGACATGTGCGTCACACACACTCTATCTTTATCTATCTTCCTCTGTCTATCTATCGCTATCTCTCTCTCTCCTAAGATAGAAATAAAGGAGTACAAATACAAAATTTTGTATGCTTTTTTCACTTATTATTTCAATCCCCCCCCCGCTCTTGATTTACGACCAGTTTTCCAATTTCCCCCAAACAAACAAACAAAAATTTACATATTCGTTATCCATTTTTTCTATTTCAAAGTCAATGGTTTAATTTATGTTGTTAAAACACCAAACTGTTTCACAAAAAAGATAAATCCAGAGTGTGCTGCTCCTCCTACCCCTACCCCTCCTCCCCAATATATTCCCACAGCTGGTGTATATCACATTTGACGTTTTTATTCGTCTGCAACAATTTATTTCCGATATAAATATTGTGTTAACGACCATCCACTAACTCAAGTGAACAACCACCATATAGAAAAAGATACATACACTTGATAAATCTGTAATATTTCTTGTAGACTACAATAGAAGTGTGGATATGAATGCGAAATTAAATGTGGTGACGTCAGGGGGTTCTAGAGGATTCTATGTGGTGAATAGGGAGACGATTTCACAGTAATTTACTTTTAAATTTATCAAAAAGTGTAGGGGACGAGGCGGAATTATCTTAGAATAATCTAGAATAATTCTAGAATAGTCTAGAATTACCAGACAAATTATTTTTGCTGAATTTATAGAATTCATGGTTATTTTAAACAAGAAACAAACAAAAAATATTCCAAATTATAAAAATAACATAAAGCGATGTAGAATTATTCTAGAATCTAGAATTTTCTAATAAGCAATCTTAAATTGTAAGATGAGCTTCTATATTGACATCGTTTGTTGTTTCTGATCTAAATTCCTTGTAAACTATAAACTTGATAATTAGCGCATAGAATTATCATAGAATATTCTAGAATATTCTAGAATTCTCCTGGTATATGCTGATGATAAATCCCTACTTAAGAATTTCAGATTTGTTTAAAAAAAAATAAACTAGACCTGCCAACTTTTCTATATTATTTTCCCTCACTAGATTTCCCACGTCTGTCCGTTAAGTTCAAAGATAAATATCGAGCCACTACAACCTGAAATATTATCCCACTTTATGCACTCAAATGTGTCAAAATCCTGACAGTCGCAACACATTTCCGCTTTTCACCGCCTTCTCTTCTATGTCTTGTATAAATACATGTCAGTGTATGTGTGTGTGTGGCAATTTTCCATTTTCTCTAAGCCACCACACACACACAGCGGTATTCAATTGTTTTTCTTGTGTCACATAGAGAAAGAGGACGACCGCCTGCCAAGCCAAGCCAAGCTCTCTTTCCTATATTGAGCTCGTTTCAGTTTTGTTCCAATCATTGCTGTCTGGATTTTCGGTTGCTTTGAATTTCAATGGTAATTGTCGCGGTTATCACCCCCTGCCCCCACTCCCGCCATCTATGCAGTGGGAAACTGATTCGTTTGTTTTTTATGGTGCAGAGGAAACTGAAAATTGTTCGTTTCGGTTTTTTTTTGTCGTGATTGGTTGCGATGATGTTTTAGATAAATGGAACAAACAAGAAATTAAATTTGTGTTTGTGGGTATAAAAAACGTTATCCAGAGGGAGCCAGGTGTGTCCTGGAAATAATTAGATTGAGTTCTGTTGACTATATTTCAGACAGTAAACACTAGAGGATATTGAATTTTTATCAGAATCTACACCTCAGTAATTTCTGTAAATAAATTTATCAACATTCAAAAAACTTAATTTCATATTTTTTTCTAGGTTACGGCAGTATCGCCCCTCGTACCTCCCTAGGCAAGGCCGTGACCATGGGCTACGCCATGCTGGGCATCCCCCTAACCCTGCTCTATCTCTCCAGCGTGGGCTCAATCTTAAGCCGGGTCGCCCGTGGCGTTTTCTCGCGCGCCCTCTGCTGCTGCCTCTGCTCAAACTGCGGCTATTGTTGCTACGACGAAAAGCGCATGGCCGAGAAAGAGCGCCGTATGAAGCGCAAGCGACAACAAATGGAACTACAACAGCAACTCGGACTGCAGGAACCGTTCTATGTCCGCTCCAACTCGAATTTTAGCAACAGTTTGCATTCGCCGAGTAAAGACTTGGATAGTTTGAGTTGTACGGATAATGAGAGTAAATCGTCGATGCACGGATGGAGTATTTTAGCGCCGATTTTGTTGTGTTTGGTTATTATGTTTGTTTATATTTGCTTAGGGACTTTTGCGTTGTACAAATTGGAGAATTGGACGATGTTGGATGGGTTTTATTTTTGTTTTATGAGCCTGACTACGATTGGGTTTGGTGATATGGTACCAGGAACTGACCCTTGGTTACCATTTGATTCCTCAACAACCATCTGGTTCTGTTCCATTTATATCATGTCAGGAATGGCGCTGACTGCCATGTGTTTCAACGTAGTACACGACGAAATCGTCCACAGGCTCAAACACCAAGAACAAGAGCGCGATCAGCATCATCGCCTGCCAAAAATTGGCTCTTCCAGTTTTCCCGATGAGCTCAATAACGTCAATGATCCATACAATATGGCTGCCTCATGACAGTTCAACTCTTCAAGTGGCAGTAATAAAAACTTTTATCATCGGAATCTCACAGAGGAGACGTTGTTGAGCACTGGAACGCCTACTTCGATAGATTTGGGACAGCATGAGCTAGTGGCAGTGGGGGCGAAGATGATGCCTGAGGTTCTGGAAGGACCTGTGATGACTGGGGTTTATACTCTGCCGGAAGAGCCGGAAATTGAGGAGAACTCTGAGGAAAATACTGAGATGTAGAGCGAGGGTAACATATCAGAGTGTTTTTAGTGGGAAGTTGACTCTTTAATCTCAAAAGAACTGTCTGCAGTGTTAGTAGAGAGAATTGGAACTAGACGTGTGTACTAATAATTCCCGCCATATTTAGTTCCAATTCCCTAAAAACGAAAATACCGGTTTAAACAGTGGACCTATAAGCTAACTTGTATAAAATATGATAGTCCATTGTTTAGACAAACCAATTTTGTAAAGTTTCTTCTACTGTACAGAAAACCCAAAAATCCAAGGCGTCGTTTAATAATCTAGTACTTATTGTACCTACTATAGTTTAAAATTCAAGATGGTGGAAGTACCGCCAAAAAAACTGTTAATGTTTGATAATTATTTGTACGAAAACTAACTCGAAATATGAACGACTTTTAGAAATGCATTTAAATTTAATAATAATAGATGATGAAAAATATATTAAAGAAAATGTCTCCGTCTCCTCCTCCACCTCCTAGTCCTCACTTACCACCTCTATCTCTTTGTCTTTCTGTACTTATTCATAATAAGAGTGAATAAAAATTCTAAGACTGGAGCTGGTTTTATTGTTATAGTTCGGACTTTTCCTTTCAAATTTTTTTTAGTAAATCTAGTAGGTTCAGCCATCTATGTGCCACTAGCCTAAACTGTGGAAGATGTAGAAATAAAAGAAACCTACTTATAGTGGTTGCTTAACTTTGTATGCTGGCTAATAGATGGCAGAACCATACACAAAAATATATTTCAGTAACAAGTAACAGCAGTGTAGAAACTATAGATGGCGACAGCGTACAATTTTGGCGGGTGTTAACACTGAGAAAATGGCAAAAAACGAAATATTGTTTTAAATTTTGGTGGATACGCCGGGATTGTCACTTAGAATTTTTTAACGCGCCATGAATTACTTGGAGGGAAATTTGAATTTTCAAGATATAAGTAAGCAAAACCTGCAAGATTTTACTCCTGATATCAAGATAACAGAAGAGAGATAATAAAAGCCATAAAATTGTATAAAAATTTTTATTAAAACGCAATCAAAAATATTTTTTTTTAACAATAAATACAACAGTACATTTTGGAACAAGTATACTTACATAATATCTACATTATAAATCTGTGATAATAACATAATTTTAAATTTGATTTAACAAAACAAAAAAAAACCCTGATAATAAAATCAAAAATAAATAAATCCGCTTTGTCCAACAACAAAACCTCCTCTGACTAGATTAAACCTCTTCAAGCTTTCGACACCATCAACGTCGTACTAGCATCCGTTTCCTTATCCACTGGCTCCTTCACATCGTTCACACTAACCGTTTCTACATTGTGCTGCGGAAGATTCCCACTGTTGGCATCTTCTATCGCCTTCCGCAACTCCTTCAAACCCACCACACCCACCAGTTTCCCAATTGCTGTTACATAGGCGTGATTCACGCCTACCATGGAGAACAACGAGTGCACTTTGAGTAGACTAGTACGCTCAACTAGCTGGAAGGGAGCTGGGTCGATGTGGCAAGGACCAAAGTCCACGCTGAGCTGCATTTGCTCGTCTTCCCATTTGCGTTGGTCTTCAGGTGACATGTCGCAGACTCGCTCTCTGGGCTAGAAAGAAGAAAATTAAGCGGGATAGATATTTCGAAGAAGTATCTTCAAAAAAATCGTAGTTTCTTCAGTAGAATTTCTACTGAAATAAGAAGAAAATTGTGTAAAACAATAACATATCGCTTACTAGTTGGACTTTTTTAGAAGTGATGGGACTCATGGGCATTATTTGAGGTTTGCCATCCATCAACGAACCACTGCCTAAAACCTGTTGACTTTCGCTGTTTTCTACGTCTTGTAATTGAGTCGATTTTCTGAAAAGTAAGCACAAAAATGACAAAATTTTATTGATGCGAACACACCCGAGCTAAATAGAATGCCAAAAAAGTAGCTCACCTAAATATCGCTTCGAAAGCCAATCGTATCCGACTCTCGGCACCCGTCACCGTCGTATACGGCGTGGACCCAGGACTAGTCGACATAAACGGTGAAAAACCCTTCAACGTGAACGAATTCGTCTTCTTCAAAATCGACTTTTTCGGCTGGCTACCAAACACCGGATTATAAGTCGGCTGCTGATCCAACTGGTTCTCGCTCATTTGCTTCTGCAGCATATCGGGAGCGGGTACTACTTGGAAGCGACTAGGGCGCCGCTTTCGCTCCTCGGCTTTCCTTTGCGCTTCTTCCCTGGCACGTTCTTCGGCTTCGCGTTGTCGAATTGCGGCCACTTGAAGACGACGTTCACGTCCGATGTGCTTGTCGATTAGTTGGATGAGCTGCAGGCGCTGAATGGAGCCGAGCAGTACCATGCTCTCGGGTTTGTCCACTAGGGGGAAGCTCTGTAAGCGGCGGTTTTCTTTTAGGAGAGCTTTGAGTTGCTCGTAGTTCATGCTGTAGAAGATGTACTTTACGTCGCGGATCATAAAGTCCTCCACGTAGATGTTGTACATACCTATTAGTAAAATAATAAAATATCATCGAGTACCTAAGGAAATTAATCACTCTGTATATAAATATTATTACACCGCCATATTATAGCTCAAGTAAAATACTAAATATTATGTTTTGGAATTTTTTTTCCACCACCAATACTTTCGGAGATAACTTGAAAAAACTAGATTATACAGGGTGTTCTAAAATTCCTTTTGCTGATATCTCGGCTATTCCTACAGCTATAAGGCTGATCTAAACGTTAAATACTAAGTTAAGGTTTAGGCTATTGTATAAAATTTATTTCTAAACTAACGTAACATCACATCCAAAAAAATAATAACAAAACTGTTTATTTTCTAACTTACCACTGCTACTTGGCAACAAATCCGGAAGATATGGCAATTTCTTAATTAAAATAATGCTGTCATAAATACTGGGCGCCAATAAACTGGCAATCGCATTAGATATCAACACGGCAATCATAATCGGTATAATATGCGTAATTTGTCCCGTCATTTCGAACACTATCACAGACACGGAAATTGTATGCGTCACCGAACCACTAAACGCAGCTGCCCCGACAGTAGCATAACCACCCGGTATAATTTTCGCCACTTTGCCACCATAGCGCATGCCCGTGGGGAACCACATGTGCATCAATTCGCCGACGATTCGGCCGAAACCGGCGCCAATTTTGAACACTGGTATGAAACTGCCACTGGGTACTGGGACTGTTGAGCAGATTATGGAGAAGATGAACTGGAGGAAGAAGAATAAGTAAAAAATATCAGTGCACTAATGCTTACTTACGGTAAACGCCACATAACACGCCAGGCTAACGTACACCCCCGAATACTTGGTCTGCCAATGATTCAAAATCTCCTGCTCCGCCACTGTTAAATTCGTATTGGTCCACGTAAAATTACTAAACAAACTGGAAACTTGATCATGCGTCGTCAAATCCCCAGCAAGAAACTGTCCAGTGCCCAAGGGAAACGAAATAGTCGAGACCACAATGGCCACAATGCCGGGGTAGAGGAACCGACTGCAAACACAACCAGACTAAATTCACACAATTTACTCTGAAAGCCGATCCTAGTCGGCCACTCACTTTTTCTGTAGGAAACTGTTGATGGTTTTACTGTTGCGCATAAACATGACGTATTGACGATGGACCCAAACGTAGAAGGCACCGCCAAGTCCACAAACAGCTCTGCAAACCAAAAAGTGCCCAAAATTTTCGGATTTGGGTTCTATTTATTATTTTGCACTTACCCTATTAGTGCGAACACGAATAGTTCTTGTGGATCAAATGGAAAGTCCATGAAGAAATTCGTTTTGAACACAGCTGTAACTGTGTCGGCCCTTTGGAACCAAACGGCCAGTAGGCGAAACGTCGTGGCACCACAAACAGCCGCAAAGAAACCCCGCCAATAGTTTCGCACAGCGAAGTAAACGGTCGTTACCTCGATACTGAACAACACACCTATGAGATTGAAGAAATTATTTTGAGCACCTTTCGAACATAAGTTTAGGCACTTACCCCCTACTGGTGCAGCAAAACAACTCGCCACGCCCACTGCACAAGCCGCAGCCAACATTTCCGTCGTCCTACTCTCATTTTCATAAATCCCCTGGAAACCTGTGACTAGTTTACTGAGTAAAGTCGCCGATATACTAGCAATATGCACAAATGGACCCTCTTTCCCCAATGGCATACCACTACCCAAAGTAGCAGTTAGCCCCACTACTTTGGCAACCAACGTACGGAATGTTAGGTATTCTTTTAAGGCCACTCCACGAAGAATAGTCTTCATTTCAGGAATACCTGAACCTAATCATGGAAATGAATAAGGTAAGGGTGTTTTGTTGAGGTTGTGGTTGTGGTTGTTACCTATGGATTGGGGGGCTACGAGATGGACGAAGCCTGCACTGAAGAGTATTAGGCAGACTGGGAGTGAAACCCAGGCGGCGTATTGGGCTGCTGGTTGGTTTGTTAGGTCTCTGAAGAGCCATATTTGGGCTAGGAGGAGGAGAAAAGTCAAACGGTGTATTTTATTGTAATAGGAATAGTAGACTAAGTATAGGTAAGTCTGAGTACTATTGCAAAATTTTTCTCTTACCTTGGTTACACATGGAAATCCCTCTATCCATGATGAAACTTAATATAGCCATGATGACACCTAGAAGGGCCAAAAAGACCCAGTCCTCGCCCAAACGGGCAAATGTGTGCTTCCATAGGAAAGAAACAGTCTTTGCTATTTTGCCTATGAGAAGAGGAAAAAATTTTGAACTACTAAATTCTTTAAGTCACATTTGCTTTACCTTGGTAACCACGCAACTCTCGTTTTCTTGCACGTTCTTCTTTTAGTCGGCGTTTTTCGGCAGCCTTTAATCCCTCTAATTTTGCAAATTCTCCTAATTGCCGGCTATACCGGCCATACATCTACAAAAAATTGAAAAACTATTAGCACACTTCCTTATTATTTCGTAGATATAAGAAAGTAAAAAGCGACAAGTAAAAACAATTTGAAGTTTGGGAACGTTAATATAAATCATGTTGGCGCCAAAATCCTTACAAGAGTGTTATAATCCTCCTCCTGTGGCGGTGGACAAGGATAAAACGCCTGCTCCTGGCGGTCCCGCCGCTTCTTCTTATCCACCAACTTGGCAAATTCCTCCCATTCCCTATCCACCGCCTCTGGGTTTTCCTCGCCAAATTGCGCTTCGGATTGAATCTCCATTTTTACACCGCTCAAAACCGATAACTGAAGAATTTTTAGCCCCACAATTCTTACAAGAGAATTATCTTGCGAAAGCCGCGACTGTCTGTAGATAAATCGCGTCGTTTTTGATTCAAGTCAAGTTTAGATAAAATTGCAAAACGGATGTCTTAGTTTAGTTTAGTTTGTAACTTGGATGGTTGGTGATTTACCACTTGTATGCGAGCTCGGATATTATCCAATTTATTCAAGTGTAACAAATTAAATGAGTGTCTCCACAACTCAATTTACAGATGCGAGAAAATCTTAGTACAGAAAATACTATATACAAGGTGTGGGTGTATTTTAAAATAAATGGTTCTCTAATTTCTTTTACGTACAGGAACTTATTAAAAGCAGTACCTAAATTCAAAGCATTTCGACTACAGTCTGTATTATTTACAAAACATACTTACTTTATACAGTAGTTTTTTCTGTAGGTACTATTTCTTGCAAATTAAACAAACTGAGATTTTTTAATTTGATGTCTTAGGTAAACTTTACCGGAAGTAGGTATGTACACATTTATAATTAAGTTTACGCAAAAATATTGTTTTTGGCACAATGCCAACAACGCTCAGTATTAAAATTATTGGGATAGGATAGATTTAATTTTAACAATAATCCTGGGACATAGAAATGGGAAAATATCTATGGGAAAGTTCTATGACTTATAGTATTAAAACTACTTTCCATAAACAAGTGCAGTATACTAACGCAATGTTTACTGTAACGAATAAACCAAATTTGACGTTTCTAAGTGAAAAAACAAGTGACTTTGAACGTTTTTCCCAAAATGCTTTCGATTTTTTTCTTTTTTTATCTCTTCTACGAGCTATAGAATAAAAACTACTTTTCATAAACAAGTGAAATTTTGCAGTATACTAACGCAATGTTTACTGTAACGAATAAACCAAATTTGACGTTTCTAAGTGAAAAAACAAGTGACTTTGAACGGTTTTCCCAAAATGTTTTCGATTTTTTTCTTTTTTTCATCTCTTCTACGAGCTATAGAATAAAAACTACTTTTGATAAACAAGTGAAATTTTGCAGTATACTAACGCAATGTTTACTGTAACGAATAAACCAAATTTGACGTTTCTAAGTGAAAAAACAAGTGACTTGGAACGTTTTTCCCAAAATGGTTTCGATTTATTTCCTCCATTTTTATCTCTTCTACGACCTATAGTATCAAAACTACTTTTCATAAACAAGTGAAATTATGCAGTATACTAACGCAATGTTTACTGTAAAGAATAAACCAAATTTAACGTTTGTAAGTGAAAAAACAAGTGACTTTGAACGTTTTTCCCAAAATGTTTTCGATTTATTTCTTTTTTAACTCTTCTACGAGCTATAGAATATAAACTACTTTTTATAAACAAGTGAAATTTTGCAATATACTAACGCAATGTTTACTGTAACGAATAAACCATCTAAGTGAAAAAACAAGTGACTTGGAACGTTTTTCCCAAAATGCTTTATATTATTATTATTAGTTTTAATGATCTAGTATACTGTTAAAAAAAATACCGCCAAATTAATAACCATTCAAATGTCGGTAAACTAGATGCCTTCCTACGTTACACCAAAACTTATCCAAGAGATGGCGCAACCTACACTTTTAACAATTACGTAAATTTAAGCCAAATTATGTACAGAGAAATCTTAAAGCATCCAATTTCTATTCCAAATCTACATGCTACATCCGCAGTCTGAGAATAATTTGAATAATAATATAGTGACTTCCCAAATTAGTTAGCGTTTAATTACAATAACTGACCTAGACAAATTCGTTGCCCAAAACCAGACACAATAAAAAATGTAAACTTGTAATAATTATTATTTTATTACATAACAAACATGTTGCATGTGTTAATTGCATTTATGTGCATCGCATGCTTAAAACCAGATGAAAAAAATTGATGCTGATTGATTCATTATCGCCAGAACTTAAGTGCCCTTCGCCCCCACCCTTCCCACTAGTATTAAAATATTTAAATAACTTTTATTATGCAATAAAATGCGTGACCCATCATCGCCTTACATATAAAACGCTAATTAATTCAAATTCACACGCAAGGTTTCCTCAGTGGGTAATCAATCACAGAATTCAAAATTGATATAATTTTATGGTCTTGATTTGATTGATTGATTTCAAATAGAATTATCGCTGTTTTTTTCGGATTTTAGTAGAGATGATATGATGATTTAATAAAAAGGTTTATTGGATTAGCCAGCGTGAACCGGAAATTTTATCATTGATGGTTTTTGTTTGTTTTCGTATAATTTATAGCACGAGTCATGTGAGGCTATGGAAAATCTTCCGCAATTGGCGCTTATTTGATTAAACAATCATTAGATAAAAAAAATTCCAGGGTACTTTGATTAGCATAAAATTATAATCTAACATTTTTTTTATAAATTTCTAATCGACGGAAACTTTTCTACAGAAAATGGCAAATAAATAAAATACTATGGTTCAAGCATTTTATTTTAAAAATATGACACACTCGCCCATTCTATACTTAGATTATTAATGTCAAATCGTTCATCATTTCCCTGGAGAAAACAATACAATTTGTTTCGTTTGATTAAGCCATATAAAACATTAACAAATTCGGTATTGTTTGATAAAAAAACGATAGTTTTCCTACTTTTTTGCCTCATTATAGGAAAACACGAAAAACAATAATTAGTAATTATATCATACGAGTACGTAAGTAAACAATGCGCTCTGTCAAGGCTGCGAATTGACATAAAAAATTATTAACTACTACTCCGTTTAATCAACAATTATTATCAAAATTCCGACATTTTTCCAATGGCTGCAAGGTTTCTTCTTCTAGTCTCATTCATCCCAAGTCAATGAATTCGAAACGAACCGGTTACAACTGGTTGCACAAGAAAAAAACAGTGAATAAATAATAATGTAATTTGTCAGATTTATTTTTATTTTAGTTCCCTGGCATCATAATCGTAAAATTCAAACACTTCTCAACAGGTTTTTATTATTTTGTGCACAACAATCCAGAAAAAACGAATTATAGTAGGCTATGAAAAAGGACTTAACATCTAGAATTTGACATTTGACAAATTAGTCAGTTTTTGTGTGAATAGTGTGATAGTTAATTAAAGTCGAGTAGCTATTAGGTTTTATGAGCTATAAGTTTTAAAAGTAGCCACTTTTTTTGAATTTTCAGAACACCTATATTTATACTAGAAGAACGTTTACTAAAATTAAAATATAAAATTTGACGTTTCTAAGTCAAAAAACAAGTCAAAAAAACGTTTTTCCCAAAATGCTTTCAATTTCCTCTTTTTTATCTCTTGTACGACCTATAGTATCAAAACTAATTTTCATAAACAAGTGAAATTTTACAATATACTAAAACAATGTTTACTGTAACGAATAAACCAAGTTTGACGTTTCTAAGTGAAAAAACAAGTGACTTGGAACGTTTTTCCCAAAATGGTTTCGATTTCCTCTTTTTTATCTCTTCTACGACCTATAGTATCAAAACTACTTTTCATAAACAAGTGAATTTTTGCAGTAGACTAATGCAATGTTTACTGTAACGAATAAACAAAATTTGACGTTTCTAAGTGAAAAAACATGCGACTTGGAACGTTTTTCCCAAAATGGTTTCGATTTCCTCTTTTTTATCTCTTCTACGACCTATAGTATCAAAACTACCTTTCATAAACAAGTGAAATTTTGCAGTAGACTAACGCAATGTTTACTGTAACGAATAAACAAAATTTGACTTTTCTAAGTGAAAAAACAAGTGACTTGGAACGTTTTTCCTAAACAGATTTCGTTTTCCTCTTTTTTATCTCTTCTACGATCTATAGTATCAAAACTACATTTCATAAACAAGTGAAATTTTATAATATACTAAAACAATGTTTACTGTAACGAATAAACCAAATTTGACGTTTCTAAGTGAAAAAACAAGTGACTTGGAACGTTTTTCCCAAAATGCTTTCGATTTCCCTCCATTTTTATCTATTCTACGACCTATAGTATCAAAACCAGTTTTCATAAACAAGTGAAATTTTGCAGTAGACTAACACAATGTTTACTGTAGCGAATAAATCAAATTTGACGTTTCTAAGTAAAGAAACAAGTGACTCGGAATCTTTTTCCTAAAACGCCAGCTTTGGAAAAATTTTCCAGAAAAATATTTTGATTTTTTCCTTATTCTATTCTACGACCTTGAGTTTTAAAACTAGCGCTCCTATACTAAGCAGCCTACTCTAATTTACAGTAACGTCACCACCCCCTCTAATTGTTACTTGTTTGTTTTTCCCGCGAACATTTTAATTTATTCAAAAAACACTAATGCTAAATTATGATGTGATTAAACAACAAATATTTGCAATGCATGATAAGACAATATATAAATCAAAGCGAAAACAAAAGATGTTAATTTAATTATTATCCTCCAATTGTTTGCGTTAATATTCAGCATGTTGTATTATGTAGGTATAATAAATGATGTTTATTATGTAAGACGAAAATTTTTGTAGAAGGGGGGGTCGCATCAAGTAAAAACCCGAACAAAAAACCGTTATTATGTCAAGTTCAAGTAACCAATAAATGTTTAGCATAAAGTTGCAATTTAATTTTTTTCAAGTAATTATACGGGGCTTTACTCAGGAATTTTTCTGTTGTAAGGTGCAACTTTCTCTCAAATTAAACATAATCTAGTATGTCGTGGTACAATGCCTAATCTGAGATAAGATAAACAGATTTTGTTTTGAGTACTCAAAGAATTTCCAAAATAATTATCAAATGGTAAACCAAAAAAAAAAATTTGTGGTTCTACAAGGTCCCCGTAAAAATTTCCTACATCAAGTGGCCAGCACGCTATCCAGATCTGACACCATTTATCCAAACAATTAACTTACTAATAAGTAACCTTCACATCTAGATGAAATTTACTTAGAATATAGGACAAACTTTCGATAAAAAATATTTATCATTATAATAACGTATTTGTTTATTTATTATAACGACGTCATCATCGTCATGTGAGCATTAAGTTCAACTTATAGTGTGATGATAAATGTATCTCCACAAAAGTGAATTAATTTAATTATTAACAGGTTTATTAGCACGTGATTTGGTTTTTTTTTCTCACATACAAATGTAAATGTTGTCGTTTTGCCACCAGTGACGGAGGTCAAGTTTAGAGAGGTTTCTCTCCGATATCATATGATATGTAAATGCCCCCCCAGGCGACATTGCTCTCAATTTGTTTATTACATTTGCGATTACGAAATTTGGTTGATGGTTTTGTGTCAGATTTATACTTTCTGGTACAGGATTTTAGATCGCCCTGTATACATCATATTTTATGGGTAGTAATTCTAGGAAAATTTAAAATGCTACTACAGTTTGCTAGAAAACTTGACACATAAAATTTTGGCGTTTGTAGCTCAAAAAATAAGTGAATAGCGTTAAATTTTCGAAAAAGCCAAAATTTTAGGTTAGATGACTTTTACCTCTACTATATCGCGTATACTACTTCGAATAGAGATCTAAACTTTTAACAAAATTTAAATACAAGTTTCCACTACATAATAAACAAATTTTGACGTTTGTAGCTCAAAAAACAAGGGACCATCGCCAGTGTAAACAATGTCAGTATATTTCTGTTAAAATTAGAACTGTTGTAGTTTTTCAATAATAAAAAAATGGAGGCAAGAAATTGACAGGACTTAGGAGTTATCAAGGATTCCTCAAGGTTCTATTTTAGGCCCCTCAAATTTTTTTCCAATTTACACAAAGAAAATTTATGATGAAAAAAAAATACTTTTTGAGAATTTTTGTAGTTTTACAATATTAAAAAAAATAAAGTAAAAACAATTGAGCAGAACTTAGTATAGTGTAACTTGTCGCTTCCTCAAGGTTCTATTTTAGACCCCTCACATTTTTCCCAATTTCCATACAATGGAAAAAATTTTTCTCCGCAAAACTTCAAATTGTTTTAAAATCTAGATACCAAAAACTCACCAACGTATTCTGATATCCCAGTCCATATTTTTCGTTGGGGCGCTCCTCCACCACATCAAGTTTATCCATCGTCATTTCCGATTCGTTTCAGCCCCGGAGAAAATCCCACGAAAATCACAAGCGCATTTTTTTGGGTTTACAACATTTCACACACACTCGCACACTTTTATCAGCCGGCATTCAATATAAATGGCGATTTTCCTCCACAGTGGCTTCCGTTGTACACAATTAACACCACAGCACCGTCGTCATCGTCATCGGCGTGTTGTGCTAAAACGAATAAAGAGCAAAGCTATAAGTATTACATAAATAAAAAAAGATACACCGCACTGTCTACCTGTGTGTATTATTAATTAATTTTATGGTTGTGGCCAAGACCAAGACCAAGTCACAGAACACAGACTGCGGTTTGGGAATTTTTTTTAACCCAACGGATGAATATTTTGTAATATGAAATCGTGAAAAATAATTTTTAACTTTGGATTTCGGATTCTAATAAAAATCGTGTTGCGTGGGAAGGTTTGTTCCTTGAACGAGGAAAATTGTTTTAAATGATTGTTGCATCATAATTGTCGGTCGAATGTTTCGTGCACATATACAGGGTGAAGAAAAAATACTAAACTAAAATTTATTATAAAAAGTTCGCACTTTTAAATGAAATTCTTAGATACTATAAACATCCAACGATTTTTTAAATATTTTAACTAATTTGGAGATAATCTAACATAACCTAATCTAACCTCACAATCCGTAAGATGATCTAACCTCCCTTAACTTAAATTTAGAATTTTTGCCACTTTTTATACGAAAAATGTGGAAACAATCTAAATTAATTTTTTCACAACATTTTAGTTGACAATGATAGAAATTATACTAAAGACGAAAATAGAAACCATAACCTAACTCATCCACTAAAACTACAACTATATAAACCAGCTAACCTACTTTTCAACAGGTACTTACCAGAAACTACAAACAAAGTTAATAAAAAACACTTTGATGTACTTAAATTGATAACAAATTTGCCACTTGCAGTAACTGTTTTATACTGAAGTCTAAAGCCACTAAAAAATTACAAAAATAGATAATCCAATCTCGCTGTGATGTGCAGACAGAGCAATTGTTTAGATTTGGAGACAGTCCAAGATATTTCGGACAATACCTTATAATAATATAGCGAGGTGGCACTTTAGTTAGGAAGATTTTTTTTAGATAGCAAGACGATTTTCTCATGGGAAAATTAAATAAGGGTTTTGAAATTCCCGCGTTGAAGCAAATTGGGAGTATGACGTTGTTATTTAAGAGGGAAATTCAAAATTATAACTTTATGCATTTTAAAAAAAATTAGAAGAAGTAGAAATATACCCTTCGCGATTTTTTCTTGTATAAAGACAGAATCAGGCTTTGTATTAACGCAATTTTGACAAAAATCGGACCAGTGGTTCCAAAACAGCAAAATTATAAACGACCTTAACACAAAAATGTCTTCAAATCGGAATGTCACTTTGTATATCTTTATAAAAGTAGAGCAAGTAGAAATATACCCTTCGCGATTTTTTCTTGTATAAAGACAGAATCAAGCTTTATAATAACGCAATTTTGACAAAAATCGGACCAGTGGTTCCAAAACAGCAAAATTATAAACAACCTTAACACAAAAATATCTTCAAATCGGAGAGTCACTTTGTACATGGTCATAAAAGTAGAAGAAGTAGAAATATACCTATCGCGATTTTTTCTTGTATAAAGACAGAATCAAGCTTTGTTTTAACGCAATTTTGACAAAAATCGGACCAGTGGTTCCAAAACAGCAAATTTGTAAACGAAGTTAACACAAAAATTTCTTCAAATCTAACTGTCACTTTGAATATGTTAAAAAAATAGAAGAAAAAAGTATTTGTACAAAATTAAATTTTGAAATTATGCAAATTTTAATAAAATTAGATAAAATCAGCGGTACTAAAACATCAATTCGAAATTTGACAGCTTTATTCACGATTACAACATTTTTATCAGAATTAAAATATTTGAAATTCCCGCGTGAATAAAGTGGCAATATTCTAGCCAATGGATCTTTACTTAGTTGTTGCGTCATAGTTCAGGCGGGAAATTCAAACTTATAACTTTGTTAATGGTGAAATTACGAAAATTTTGCGACTTTAACTAAATCAAAATTAATTGTAGCTACAAACAAACAAACTTCAATGTTTCTAAACTATAAATGCGTTGTAAATCAAAAGGTTTATGTAATAAAAACCGAGTTTGTAATCAATTGTAATTAGCAAAGCGTGCGCGCTTTGTATATTATTTTTGTACATTTTACTGGCAGGCACTTAAAATCATTTTAATTCCCATAGCAAAAATCTTAATTAACTAAACTATCTGTGTGTACAAATGGTAAAAATTACGAATATGAAACAAGTGGAGAATTGTGATGTACTAATAATAACCCAACCCAAGACGAGATTTTCGCTTTTAAAATAGATAACTGGGACGTCGATGAGACACCGAACAAAATATTCCGAAAAAAGGCGGAAAAATCTTTGTTTATAATTTTAATAAACTTACCTCTAAATTCTACGGTAAATGTTTGTTCTAGAATTATTGAAAATCTTTCGACATCGACAGTTTATCAATAATTTGTTTTGTTTATATGGCAGAAAACTGAGTGTTGGGTTAAATCTGTGCGCGTTCTCTTAGTTGAACCGATAACAAACAACTTGAGAAACTGATAAAATGAAATTAAATCCACTGTCTTATCTTATTCTAGCTACTTACTCGCTAGTTTATATCAAATATCCATTTTCCTTCACCACTTTAGCATCACTAATAATAAACGCGATAAATTATTTACATCAATGTCAGAAATTTCATATAAAAGTAGAGTTTTTAGGTAGATCAGGAAAATCTACGTCATTTCATTTTAGTACCTATTAAAAATTAAATAACTGGGTAGACGGTTTTTTACAGAGTGACATAAGAAATAACGAATAATTAAAACTTGGCAATAAATAAACTGCACTAATAAGCAAATTTTTGAATTTAAATGACTTTTCGTGGGAACATGTGACTTTGTGAAGTTATGCAACTTCTATACAACTTCTGTATATAATTTCTGTATTACTGTTTGCATAATTGAAGGTATTCATCCGAATTTTATTATTAACATTTAGCTCTGGGATCGATTTAATGTTGGCAAAGTATTTTTAAGAAAGTTCAACATTTTAGAAAAATAACTGCTGATTTTGTTCCTTCACTTAGAAATGTCAATTTTTCTTCATGATCTTCAGAATCAATTTTTTTAAGCACTCCAAAAACTATTTTTACTTTATTTGTAACATTGTAGAACCTACAAGATGTAAAAGTGTCATTTTAATGAAATTTCGTCTTCTTTTACCAAAAAAGCCGCTGTACTTTTGTTTCTTCACTTAGAACTGTCAATTTTTCTTCATGATCTTCAGAATCTATTTTTCTAAGCAGTCCAAAAACAATTTTTACTTTATTTGTAACATTGTAGAACCTACAAGATGTAAAAGTGTCATATTAAAGAAATTTCGTCTTTTTTTACCAAAAAAGCCGCTGACTTTTGTTTCTTCACTTAGAACTGTCAATTTTTCTTCATGATCTTCAGAATCCATTTTTCTAAGCAGTCCAAAAACAATTTTTACTTTATTTGTAACATTGTAGAACCTACAAGATGTAAAAGTGTCATATTAAAGAAATTTCGTCTTTTTTTACCAAAAAAGCCGCTGTACTTTTGTTTCTTCACTTATAACTGTCAATTTTTCTTCATGATCTTCAGAATCTATTTTTCTAAGCAGTCCAAAAACAATTTTTACTTTATTTGTAACATTGTAGAACCTACAAGATGTAAAAGTGTCATATTAAAGAAATTTCGTCTTTTTTTACCAAAAAAGCCGCTGACTTTTGTTTCTTCACTTAGAACTGTCAATTTTTCTTCATGATCTTCAGAATCCATTTTTCTAAGCAGTCCAAAAACAATTTTTACTTTATTTGTAATGTTGTAGAACCTACAAGATGTAAAAGTGTCATTTTAAAGAAATTTCGCCTTTTTTTACCAAAAAAGCCGCTGTACTTTTGTTTCTTCACTTAGAACTGTCAATTTTTCTTCATGATCTTCAGAATCCATTTTTCTAAGCAGTCCAAAAACAATTTTTACTTTATTTGTAACATTGTAGAACCTACAAGATGTAAAAGTGTCATATTAAAGAAATTTCGTCTTTTTTTACCAAAAAAGCCGCTGTACTTTTGTTTCTTCAGTTAGAACTGTCAATTTTTCTTCATGATCTTCAGAATCTATTTTTCTAAGCAGTCCAAAAGCAATTTTTACTTTATTTGTAATATTATAGAATCTACAAAGAGTCAAAGTGTCATTTTAAAGAAATTTCGTCTTTTTTTTACCAAAAAGGCCGCTGTATTTTTGTTTCTTCACTTAGAACTGTCAATATTCGTTCATGATCTTCAGAATTCATTTTTCTACGCAATCCAAAAACTCTTTTTACTATATTTGTAATATTGTAGAATCTACAAGGAGTCAAAGTGTCATTTTAAAGAAATTTCGTCTTTTTTTACCGAAAAAGCCGCTGTGCTTTTGTTTCTTCATTTAGAACTGTCAAATTTTCGTCATGATCTTCAGAATTCATTTTTCTAAGCAGTCCAAAAGCTCTTTTTACTATATTTGTAATATTGTAGAATCTACAAGGAGTCAAAGTGTAATTTCAAAGAAATTTCGTCTTTTTTGGAAAAAAACCTGCTGTGCTTTTGTTTCTTCACCTAGAACTGTCAATTTTCATTCATGATCTTCAGAATTCATTTTTCTAAGCAATCCAAAAACTCTTTTTACTATATTTGTAATATTGTAGAATCTACAAGGAGTCAAAGTGTCATTTTAAAGAAATTTCGTCTTTTTTGGAAAAAAAGCCTGCTGTGCTTTTGTTTTTTCACTTAGAACTCTAATTTTTGGTTTGAAAAAAATATATAGTCTATATAAATCATACTTCAACATAACTTTTTAAATTTTTCCCATACCCAGCCAACTTTCTTGTATAAAGAAATATTTTCTTTGCTAAAACTGTTATTTTGTAGAACAAATTAACTACAAAACAGAAAGTTATGTAAAGAAACAATAAACCTCGCGCATTATTTACCGATTAAACTATGCAAAACTCCATGAATATATTCGAAATTTCTCATTATACCCAAAAGTCCATTAACCTATCGGGTTAATCACATTCACTGTGGAATTTTGAAACAATCGATAGCTAACTAAAGTCGCATTGTAATTTTCATTTACTTGGTAGTTAGTACACAGTGAACAGTGCAGAAAAATGTCGCAAATTATCGTCCCATCTGTAACCATCCCGGAATGGTTCGCTGGGAAAAATATTTTCATCACAGGCGGCAGTGGATTCATGGGAAAAGTCCTCATTGAAAAACTGCTGAGGTCATGCCCAGACATTAACAAAATCTACATATTAATGCGCGAGAAAAAGGGAGTGAATCCTAAGGAAAGAATCCGAACCATGACGGATTTACCTGTAAGTATACACTATACAGGGTCTCTGAAAAATTCCAGCTATAACAAAAATATTTCCAGTTGTTTGAGCGGTTGAAAAACGAACAACCCAACGCCATTGGGAAGCTTGTACCGATTTTAGGCGACGTAGTCCAACTCAATCTAGGTAAAACAACCTTAAAACCAAATTTTAGGTTATGTTAGGTTATATTAGGTTATGTTTCTCTTAGGTATAAGCGAGGTGGATCGTCAATTCCTAATCGACAACATCCATATAGTTTACCACGCTGCCGCATCAGTCCGCTTCGACGATCCCCTCACCGACGCCATTATGCTAAATACGAGGGGCACTAGAGAAGTCGCTAATTTAGTGCGGGAAATGAAACACGTGCAAATTCTCGTGCACGTGTCAACGACGTATTGTAACGTGGATAAAATCGTGATTGAAGAGGAAATGTATCCACCGCATGCTGATTGGCGGGCAGCTATTAAGATTGCGGAGGAGACTGACAGACACACTTTGGATGTGTTGACAGCGAAATTTATAGAACCGCTGCCAAATACGTATACGTTCACTAAGTCGATGGCTGAGCATGTGGTGAAGGATTTGTGCGAGGGGGTGGTACCGGCGGTGATTTACCGACCGTCGATTGGTAAGAGAATAAAATAATTTGTTTTGGAATTTTTTTATAAAATTATTTTTAGTTATCTCCACCATGTCTGAACCGATTATTGGATGGACGGATAATTTTAATGGACCAGTTGGGCTTCTAGTAGCCGGTGGTAAAGGTAACTAACCTACAAATTCAACAGTAGGCAGATTTAATAGTATTGTCCTTTTAAAAGGACATCTATCTTTCTGTTTTTGATTGTCGATTAGCTGGATTGTTGATGTTCTGTATATATTTTCAGGTATATTAAGGGCAGCTCTGACAAATCCCGATGTGAGCCCCGATTTTATGCCAGTAGACGCAGCTGTAAAAGGTCTAATCATCGCCACATGGAAAAACGGAGCCTTCAAGTAATTTTTCGAAAATATAGTAGTGAGATATTTCTAAAAATTTCTTATTTTAGCTCCCCAATGGACGAACCTAAACTGGCAGTTTATAATGCCAGTAATAATCGCACTCAGCACGTGAGCAACAGACGTATGGTGGAAATTGGGATGCAATTGTGTTGGGAGACGCCACTGGAAAAAGTGGTTTGGTATCCGGACGTCAAAGTGACCAACTGTCTTTATTACTATTATTTTATGGTGCTGTTTTACCATGTTATACCAGCAATTATCGTGGATGGGGTGCTGAAATTAACCGGACGTAAACCAATGTAAGAAAAATTTTTAGGAAAATCAAAAATTTCTAAAAAAATTCTTCCAGGTTGTTAAAAATCCAACGTAAAATCTTCATAGCCAACTTAGCGTTGTATTACTTCACGGCATCTGAATGGAAATTCCTCAACGAAAAAAGTTTGGGTTTGGAGGACGAGCTACTGGAAAGTGACGTGGAGGCCTTCAACTTCCAACGAAACTCCAAGTTGGCGGAGCCATATGAGTATTTCAGAGGCGGCATGGTTGGAGGTCGGAAATATTTGCTGAAGACATACAATCCAGATCCAAGTGTTGCCAAAACACATACTAATCGGTAGGGGATGTAATGTTAACAGTGGCGTACTTACCCATTCAATTTTTTTTAGGATGTTCATCCTCGCAACTTTGGTTCGTTGGATCTTCTATCAGTTTGTGGCTTATGTGCTGATATTTAAGATGGATATTATCGGGATTTTTTGGGGGAAATATGCGGAAGTGCAGGAATTTTTCAATGTGGACGCCGAGTTATAATTGGCGGGTGTTATAAGGGGAACAGTGGATTAAAATAAAAAAAGCCGTGTATAATTGTGTTTTATTTGTATAACTTCCGCCCGGAATCATTTAAATCACTTTGAAGGAAAACCAGTCCAAGTAAATAAGTTAACTTATTTAACCAAAAGCAATTTTATTATTCTACTTCCTAAGATGGGACCATCATCTGCTAGAGCGTATAAATTTTTATAGAAAATTAATTATGCAGATATCAAGGTTAGTTGTTAACATAACTAGAAAATTTCCAATGATACACAGCCAGTTTTTCAAGAACCTTTTGCAGTGGTACAAGTCAACACTCAAGAGAATTTAGTTTTTTTGTTTGTTGTTTGTCTGTGGTTTCGTAATTATTGGAAACATGGTATGTAAATTAATTCGGTTTTAATCAATTGTTTCAAAGTCTAGCTTAATTTAGCATTTTTTCGAATCAATAAAAGTTTCGAGTAGGCTGTGATGGACTTAAGGAGGGGGGAATTCGCTCCCCGAGTTAAAATTACCAGCTACTTTATTAAAAATAAAAAAATTTACATCGTTTTTTCTACATTAACCAGTTTGCAATTTCCGCGTAATAATAATTTCATGTTATGACGTTAATTTTCATCATTTGTTAATTATAGAAAATTATTTATTAGTTTTTCTTCATATTTGTGACATTGACTAATAATTACCTTCAATCTTCAATGCTACTCCAGCTAATTTTATTGGTTTATGATAATTAGAAATTATTTCATTGGACAGTGTTATTTTATTGTTGTGGTACCACCGGTACCTTTAATACGGTAAAGGCTAATTTATGTCTATTCAAAATTACTGGTTATTTAAAAGTATCAGATATACCTACCTAATTCCTCGAGTTATAATGTCTTTGCCCGCAGCAGGATATTAAACTAAACAAAATCGGCGTTAACTATTTTAATGTAGTCCCCTCCTAATAGCTAGTTGCTATGGAAATTTCAGTAACTTTAGTTTGAGGTGTAACACGACTACAACAAAGTTGTACAGGGTGTTTGTAAAACCACGACCATGGTAATCTAGAACAGAAATTCAAAATGGGGTTCTAAACAGTAAAACATTCACAATTCACAAAAAAATTTAAGGATGTAAATGCTTATTTTTCGTGATATCTCGTTTGTCAATTGTTTTGCAACAGTCTACGCAAACCAGTTACAAGGCAAATTTAATTACCTTTAATTTGAGGTGCAACATGACGGGATTCGGTTGGGAATTAACAAAGTTATACAGGGTGTTTTTGAAATGTGGCCCACGCGCTAACTCTGTTAATATTCCACGTAGAACAAAAATTTCAACGGGAATTTCTCACTGTTTCTAATGCAAACATTCCAAGATTATAATATTTAATTATAAAAATTTTTTTGTTACAGGTAGTAGAAAATTCCATTAGTACTTACTTCATCCCTCCAAACGAGCACCAATTATCTAAAATTACCAAAGAATTGGGGGATGAAGATCGCCTTAACCACATGGAGAAACTGCTAATCGACTGGATCAATCATCAACCCGCGTTTCCAAAAAACTACGGTTAATATGAAGTTCAAGTCGAAAAAGAAACTGTATTTTAATTTCGAGTTGTTTTTTAGATAAATTTTTTGTACGAAATACTCTGCGTATATCGAAACAAAGTCTGGAAAGGACGAAGAAGAAACTGGAAAATTTTTACCGGTCTAGGTATTTGTACCAGCAAACCAATCCTATAGACGAAGATGTTCTAACGTCTTTTGATACAGTGTGAGTAGAAAAATCGTGAAGAGAAAAAATGTTTGTCCAATTTTTTTTTATCAGATTTTTATTAAAAAAAAAGTTTTCTAAAGTTTAAGATGGTGCGTTTCTTTAGGAAAAAATCACGCACCTTGTGGAAGGTACTTTAGAATAATTGTGGGCCAGTTTAAATTATCAAATTTTCCAGAACACACCTAGTGTTGCCCAACCAGTCGCTCAACGGCCACCTCCTCCACATCTTCAAACTGAAAAATCCCAACATAAACGCCTTCAACTTAAAAGCACTGTTCAAGGCCATCATAATGCTAGGTTATTTCTATATTTAAGCCACGCCCCCCAAGCACCTCGTTAACCACCATTCTATCCACAGTTGACCTCGTAATGACATGTGAACATCCCCATGCTGGAATTGTGATCATTTTCGACGCCACCAATTTCACTTTTCAACATTCCCTCAAACTAATGTCTGCAGACATGATGAACTTTATACGAACTTTACGTCAGTGTTATCCGTTACGGGTATATGAAATGCATGTGGTGAATGGGCCTGGTGCTATCGAGAAAATCGTGCAGTATTGCAAGCCGTTAATCGATAAGAAACTCCACGATAGGGTAAAATTGTTACTTTGTATCTAAGCAACTAAAAATATTTGGCGCGTTAATTAGATCGGCTACTTAACGATCAAGTTAACGTATTAAATTTCCCGCCAAATATTTAAACTACAAATTGTCTCCACCCAAAAAATGTTCTGTATATATTTTCTAACATATTTTTATTTTTTCTTCTAGATACACATTCACAAAACTCATAACGATTTATTGGAGCACTTTTCCGGTGTTAATCTACCGGAAGATTACGGGGGTAAATTGAAGTCGATTAATATTTTAGTGGAGGAATTCCAAAATATTGCGAAAAATAATGTGGAATGGTACCGGGAGCAGTCTACGTGTAGAATGGAAGATTTAGACGCCCCAGTCGACACTAAAGGCGAGTTTAGCACGTATTATGGAAAAGATGGCAGTTTTAGGAAAATTGAAATCGATTAGGTTAGAAAACACAAGAATACTTAAATATTTTATTGATATAAAGTAACAGGTTAATAAATAAATTTACAAACTTAAATTTACTTAAATTTAACCTAACCTAACCTCACTTTTATATTTTACAAGTTTATTCAGCTAAATAAGTTTAAAATATTTACTTATGGTCCTTTAACTACTTTTCTAAACATCGCCGCTTTAAATCAATCGATAAAACGTTAAATCGAGATTTTCTGTTTAATTTTGTTGCACCCTGTAACACTATACTTCGCCATTTTTAAAGTTTGTTATTGTCCCTAGCAACCACAAGACATCTACTAGCAACCAAACATCGGTGGTGTATTTTGTGTTGCCTAACACAACTTAAACAATAATTAACGCTTTCCATACAATCTATTTAAATAATTTAGTTATGTATTAAATTAACTCGTTAGTTTTTAGTAGTTGCTGCGATTTTCTATGGAAATTTACTTGTTTTAGTTGTGTAAAATTATTTTAGTGTTTTTTGGGTTGCCTAGTTTGGATATGCTAAAAGGGTGGACAGTGTCGCCACTACAACGCAGCGAAACCCCCCAAACTTAGTTATTTTTCTGTCACTGTCATCTTTTGTGTATATTTCGGTAGAAATAGTAAATAATCTGTAATTAAACGTAAATCCCGGAATATTTCCCTGTGTTTTCCACAAATGGAAAGTCGTGTGTGCGTGTTTTGCCGGTTTTAATTTTGTTGTGTAGTTTTGCGTTTGTGTTTTGAAACCAAACCGGTATTTGCGAACTTTTGCCCCATTAACCCAGGATTAGTTTTATTTATGGTTTGTGAATTTATCATGCAGTGGTTTTTTTTATCCCCACAAGACTATGCACTAGGAGGATAATGTTTTAACGTGTGTGTTAAAAATGAATAGTTTTGTTTACTTTGGACTTTGTTTCGTGGTTTTTGTGCATTATTCTTATGGTAAGTCTCCAAACATTTAAACTACAACCAACGTAACAAATTTATTTAAAAAAATACATAATACTTTTGTATAATAACGTATAATAATTATCATAAACACCCATTTCCCCAACACCCACACCATGGTAGTTTTTCCGAAAGTGGCACATTATTCGACAACGCCGACATTTTCCTGTGGTGTGTGTGAACCGTCTCACAACTACTCATACTCGTGTGCTCCCTATCCGAGTAATCATCATACAAAAAACTGGATCCCATGCCCAGTCCCATCGCCAAACGGCTCTCCATCATATTAGAACGATCCGTACAAACAGAGTAGGATCTTTCGCGTACATTTCGCACATCCAGACTGTTGAGGGTGGCACGACGTTGTCTGCAACGGTCCGAGGAACGTTTGTGTTTTTTGTGCTTTTTACCACCTGGAAAATGCGGAAAATTGGTGAAAATTCGTGGGGATGTTTGGGGGTAGTTAGAGGAAGGTTTGGGGTTGGTTGTGGTGAAAACCGCGTGAAAATACGAGGGTTCTGTGGGGAGTTATAGGGAAGAAACTGAAAATTCTATAGGGTGCAAATCGGGGAATTCTGGCGTACTTATACACGACTTTTTTACTTAAAAAGCCACAAGGAAGTTGACAATCAAGTAGGCAGTCTTCTTAAAACTGTTTACAGAACATAAATCGGGTAAACCTGCGGACCCTAGCAAATTTTTTAATAAAATAGAAAATATTTTTTAATTATTCTCATTAACTGCTCTAAAAACAGTATAAAACAGTTGAGAATCAAGTGCAAATTCTTCTTCCTCTCGGCCTTATAGAACAGTTCTCTGAACAGTCTATAGAACACAAATCGGGTAAACTTGCGGAACTTAGCAAATTTTTTAGTCCAATAGAAAATTTTTTTTAATTATTCTCATTAACTGCTCTGAAAAGAGTATAAAACAGTTGAGAATCAAGTGCAAAGTCTTCTTTCTCTCGAGCTTATAGAACAGTCCTCTGAACAGTCTATAGAACACAAATCGGGTAAACTTGCGGAACGTAGCAAATTTTTTAGTCAAATAGAAAACATTTTTTAATTATTTTAAATATTAAGAAGAGTATAAAACAGTTGAGAATCAAGTACACTCTTCTTTTTTATAAAACAGTCAGTCTATAGAACACAAATCGGGTAAACTAGCAAATTTCGAAACAATTTGAAAATATTTTCTGTAACTCCTCTAGAAAAAGTCTCAAAACTTCCTCTTACCTTCCTCCTTAACATGCACATGCTTCCTATCAGGACTAACCGACACACTCTTCCTATTCTTCTTCTCATTTCCGCTTCCGCTCACTCCCACCACATTCTTCTTATCACAATTATTACTCGTTTTACTATCGGAGCTGGTGGGCGTTTTCGCTTCCACGTTGCTAGTTTCCGTTGTGGATTTCCTCGATTCCAGACTGGGTGTCTTCTGATGCTGTTGGTTGAGTTTGTTGAGCTTGTCTTTGGGCACCTCGTGGAACTTAATGTCGAACAGCGAGTGTTTTTTGTCTTGAGGCGTTTTGGGTTTTTGGGTGTCTTGACTGCTGTCCAAGCTGAGCTTTTTGGTTTTGTCCTTTTTGCCTTTGAAGTGGATGGAGACTTTGCGACGGATGCTTAGTTTTGGCGATTTGGGTTTGTCGGGTGTTTCCGGTGGTTTTAGTTCGGTTTTCGTTGTGTTGAACTTGAGGTTTTCCTCGTTTTCACTGGAAAGTTGTTCGGTAGATGGTACTTCTAGTAAATTCGGGGACTTTGGTGCATCTACAAACAAACACAAAGTAAAAATCCCTTTAATCCCCCTCAACTTATTCTTACTCCCATCTTTATGACTCAACTCCTCCTTACTACTGAAGTTATCCGGATTATATCGGATGTTAAAATAATCGGAATGCACATAGTTATCCTTGATATTTCCGAAGAAGAATGGATTACTTTCCGAGGGTTGCTCCTGAGTATTTGTGATTTGGATTAAGGGAGTGTCCTCGGCGAAAGCCTGTGGAACAAAGTGTTGTTCTTGGAGTTCTTGGGGAGGTTCGCTAGGTGGAATGATGCACAAATTTTGCTGGGATGCCGACATTTCATCCAAAATTTTCGAGTTAATGCTGTCGAAACTCCTGTAAATGAATTTGGACAAAATCATTGTAGAATTTCTAGCTCGCAACTCACCTTTGAATATTCCTGTACTTATCAAAACCAATCAACGGCATCGGATTGGGCATCAACACCACACTCAACTCACTCTTGTACGGTTTCTCCCCCACTTGCCCAACGTCCTCCACCACAGCATTCTGCAAATACGTCACATCCTCCCGCTGTAGCTTCTCCATAAAATCCACTTCTTCCTCCTGTCCATCACCAACGCCATTACAGTTGCGCTGTAAATTCGTTAGCTTCAGTATATCCTACATTTTGGGAAGGTAGTTTGTTTACGAATATTTTTTTTGTTAACACTACCCACCTGTGAAATGGACTCGATGTCTTGGAGTAGCTCCTCCAAATTACCCCCATTGCTAAATGTGCTGTGACTCGAGGTGTTGCTGAAGAGCAACTGGCGATTATCAAAATTGCAGTTGTCTAGTTTCACCATGAGATCCGTGGAGGTTTTGTCTTCAGCTACTGGGATGAATTGGAGGTTCTGTTGGAAGGAAACCTTGGGGGAGTTGAGGTTGTGTCCAAAACAACCTTCGGGTTTATTGTAGAACTCCCCCGGATACAAAGTGGAGCGATCCTCGAAACTCTTGCTGATTTTTATTGGCGAAAAAAAATTCCCAGGTGTCTGAATTGGAAGAGTCCTTGCTTTAGGGTAACTTTGATCCGCCTTAATCACATCCAAATTCCACTGATCGTTGGGTAAACTCGCGCGATTCGATGTTTTGTCCGAGTTTTCCGTGCTGTTCTCCTCTGGAACCACTGAAAGATGGTCAAAGTCCCTTTGGAGTTTCTCCATGTTGGTTTTCTGGACATTCTCCAGGTTCTGTGAGGTCTCCACTTGGTCAGATTCCTCCGAGCAGGAGCTGCAGCTGTCCTAAGAGACAATTCGTAATGGAGTTGGGGTTTGGGGGAAAAGGAGTTGCTTACAGTGTCGCTGGTGCTGCTGCTGCACGTGGTGGAGGATGAGGAGAAGTCGATTTTTTTTTCTTTGAGCAGTTTGTCGAGTTTGTCGTACTCGTCGCGTAGGCACCAGATTTCTTTTTTTAACATGTCGTTTTCGCGTTTCAGCTTTTTTATGTCGGATTGGCCTGGAAATTTGGGGAAAATATCAAAATATCTCAAATGTGTCAGTTGAGGTTTGCAGAAAAGGAAAAAATTGTTATTCATTTGTTATTTTACATTTTTTATCATCATGGAAGGCTTTGTGTTAACACTAACTTAAAATTGTGTTCATCTACCCTTACCAGATTAAGAATTGTGGAAATTGAACTCCACGTTTTAAGTAAAGAGAAGTTTTTGGAAAAATATTTAAGGTAATGCGAAATTTTGGAGGATGACGCACTAATACGACACAAATTATTTGACAGCTGTCCGTTCGTCATCGCACACCGTCCTAGCCTACTTCGCTAAAAATATTGCGTGCATAAATTTGGGGGCAATTATGTTTTTCAAGTGGGTTTCGACGATGTTTACAGAGAGAAAAAATCTCAGCCAACAACTTTATGAATTAAATTAAATTGGAAACCACTCTAAAATTATATTACATTTTATATTTCTGGAAAGAAGCTTATAGTTTGATATATTTTTTTCGTGTATAAGGCCACGACCGTGACACGAATTGACAATATTTGCGTATGCCAAAAATAACAAAGCGATTTTCGTGGTTATTAAGCAAAACCTACCTCGTTCAATTTCAGCATTAATATTAATGGTTTTCAGTCGTAATTCCTCGTTTTCATATATCATGCCCCTGGACGACTTCCTGTCCAATCTACAAGAACAAAAAGAAAATTATTTGGCTTAATTTGCTTGATGGTTTCCCCCAAATTTAAAAATTAAATAAACAAATACGGAAAATCTGCATCTAAACTCCAGCCTGAAGTAGTACGAGTACTAGTATTCCAAAAGTAAAGGAACAGAACAGAGGGCGTTAGTGGTTAGTGTAGCAAAAGCCATTTCCAAACTTTTGAGTAAAACTATCAAGAAGACCAGAAACAGGAGAGCGAAGTCACAAATGCGCAGTACTACAATTTAAGAGTGGCGATTGAGAGGGGAGTTCGCTCTCCTGTTTCTAGTTTTCACAATCATGATTTGTTTATATTAGTTTTTTTTGTGTGAAACCCATCAACTTTGTTTGAAGTATTTTGGTTGATCTTGGTCTCGATACAAAGCGCTAAAAAATAAAACTAAAACCGACTGACCTTGTCAACCTGGAATCCCTGTAAAAATTAACAAACAAACAAATAAATGAAAAAGTTTCAAAATTATCACGCTGATGATGGAATTTGATGATTATGATGATGGTGGTGTGCGACTTGGGATGATTGTTTGTGCTGATGAAGTGCGATTAGAGACACATTTTTGAGTTTGTGTAAGTTGTGGTGATGGAAAGAGTATGTAGGTGAATTACAATAAAAAAATCCGCAAGATATTCGTAGACTTAGACATGATGTTCCAGCTAACTTAATTTTGCGTCTGTTTTATTTAGATTTGTGATTTTTAAAATCGGCCTATTAATTATGTCTTTGTGACCTTTTAAATTGACTGTTTTTTTGTATAAAATTACAATCTTCAACGTTGACTGTCTAAAAAAAATATTAGCAATTATCCTGTGACGTCCTTGATTTTTTTCAGTATTCTTCTAAGCTTTTTATTTTAAAAACAGTCGGGATTATTAAAATCGGCCTATTAGTCATGCGTTTATGACCTTTTAAAGTGACTGTTTTTTTGTATAAAATTACAATCTTCAACGTTGACTCTCTAAAAAAATATTAGCAATTATCCTGTGAGGTCCTTGATTTTTTTCAGTACTCCTCTAACCTTCTTGTTTTAAAAACAGTCGGGATTATTAAAATCGGCCTATTAGTCATGTTTTTATGACCTTTTAAAGTGACTGTTTTTTTGTATAAAATTACAATCTTCAACGTTGACTGTCTAAAAAAAATATTAGCAATTATCCTGTGACGTCCTTGATTTTTTTCAGTACTCTTCTAAGCTTTTTATTTTAAAAACAGTTGGGATTATTAAAATCGGCCTATTAGTCATGTTTTTATGACCTTTTAAAGTGACTGTTTTTTTGTATAAAATTACAATCTTCAACGTTGACTGTCTAAAAAAATATTAGCAATTATCCTGTGACGTCCTTGATTTTTTTCAGTACTCTTCTAAGCTTTTTATTTTAAAAACAGTTGGGATTATTAAAATCGGCCTATTAGTCATGTTTTTATGACCTTTTAAAGTGACTGTTTTTTTGTATAAAATTACAATCTTCAACGTTGACTGTCTAAAAAAAATATTAGCAATTATCCTGTGACGTCCTTGATTTTTTTCAGTACTCTTCTAAGCTTTTTATTTTAAAAACAGTTGGGATTATTAAAATCGGCCTATTAGTCATGTTTTTATGACCTTTTAAAGTGACTGTTTTTTTGTATAAAATTACAATCTTCAACGTTGACTGTCTAAAAAAATATTAGCAATTATCCTGTGAGGTCCTTGATTTTTTTCAGTACTCCTCTAACCTTCTTGTTTTAAAAACAGTCGGGATTATTAAAATCGGCCTATTAATCATGTCTTTATGACCTTTTAAAGTGACTGTTTTTTGGTATAAAATTACAATCTTCAACGTTGACTGTCTAAAAAAATATTAGCAATTATCCTGTGACATCCTTGATTTTTTTCAGTACTGATCTAAGCTTTTTATTTAAAAAACAGTCGGGATTATTAAAATCGGCCTATTAGTCATCTCTTTATGTAGGTGAATTACATTTTTAAAAAATTCAGTAGAGATTTCTGGTGAAATTATAACATTTCGAAAAATGTTTAAAAAACAGTTTTGGGACTATAGAAGGCCTATAGGAAGAACAGTTTGTTGATCGACAGAGAACCCCAAACTATAGTCTTACCTTCTGTTGGGCTTAACATTGTTATCCCTTCGTCTAGTCCGCAACATATTCGTAGACTTAGACATGATGTTCCAAGTAACTTAATTGTGCGTCTGTTTTATTTATTTATCACTTAGACGATTTGTTGGACAGTGACATATTATTGTTTGAAAACCACTGCAAGTTAACGTAAATATACTTCAGGCGTGTCTTTCAACTTGTTTTAATTACATTACGTAGGTACATAGAGTAGAACGAATTTGGACACGCGAAAAAAATTACGGCTATAAATTGAATTGTTTAAATATTGATTCAAACACACAAAAATATAAAAGAACTAATATACAAAATGACATGATGTTAACGTAAATATTTATACCGTGTTTTACTTGTGGTTTATTATTAGTTTTTATGTCACTTTTTACCCGGGGATAATCCGTAACATAACCCCACTTTATTTCGGTGTTAACCTCACTTTTCCCGTGTTATAATATTTGAGCAGATTTTCCGCCTGCTTGCTACAGTTTTACCTCGCACACTGCGCTTTTATTAAATGTGTGTGAACGATACTGTTTATAATCCGAAAATCTAAATATATCTAAACTTATTTTGAGAACGCCGATTTCAATTGGGCGGACCGAGTCGGTGGCTATAATCGACTTTATTCATTCGCGCACTTACAGATGGTTTTGGTGTGAAAGGAAATTTTCGCAATTATTTTGCATGTTGTATTAATGGGATTTTTTTTATGTTGTATTTACACATAATATTTTTATGGGCTGTTTGTTTGTGTATAAGTTGGGGAATTTGATGGAAAGTTGTTGATTTTAGCGCCTATTACAAGATGATTCATGATGGGAACAGTTTTGGTACCACTGCTTGAAGTTTCGTCATGGTACAGTCCATTTTTAGTAGGAAATTTGGACTGGGAATATTTGGCGGGAAATTTAAAATACACTAAATTCATTTATTTTAAATTTCCCGCCAAGTATTTTTAGTTCCAATTCTCTTTATGACCTTTTAAAGGGATGGTTTTTTGTATAAAATTGCAATCTTCAACGTTGACTGTCTAAAAAAAATATTAGCAATTTTCCGGTGACGTCTTTGATTTTTTTCAGCACTCCCCTAACCTTCTTCTTTTAAAAACAGTCGGGATTATTAAAATCGGCCTATTAGTTATATCTTTATGACCTTTTAAAGTGACGGTTTTTTGTATAAAATTGCAATCTTCAACGTTGACTACCTAAGAAAATATTAACAATTATCCTGTGAGGTCCTTGATTTTTTTCAGTACTCCTCTAACCTTCTTGTTTTAAAAACAGTCGGGATTATTAAAATCGGCCGATTAGTCATGTCTTTATGACCCTTGAAAGTGACTGTTTTTTGCATAAAATTGCAATCTTCAACGTTGACTGTCTAAAAAAATATTAACAATTATCCTGTGAGGTCCTTGATTTTTTTCAGTACTCCTCTAACCTTCTTGTTTTAAAAACAGTCGGGATTATTAAAATCGGCCTATTAGTCATGTCTTTATGACCCTTGAAAGTGACTGTTTTTTGCATAAAATTGCAATCTTCAACGTTGACTGTCTAAAAAAATATTAACAATGATCCTGTGAGGTCCTTGATTTTTTTCAGTACTCCTCTAACCTTCTTGTTTTAAAAACAGTCGGGATTATTAAAATCGGCCTATTAGTTATGTTTTTATGACCTTTTAAAGTGACGGTTTTTTGCATAAAATTGCAGTCTTCAACGTTGACTGTCTAAAAAAAATATTAGGAATTTTCCTGTGACGTCCTTGATTTTTTCAGTATTCTTCTAAGCTTTTTATTTTAAAAACAGTCGGGATTATTAAAATCGGCCGATTAGTCATGTCTTTATGACCCTTGAAAGTGACTGTTTTTTGCATAAAATTGCAATCTTCAACGTTGACTACCCAAGAAAATATTAACAATTATCCTGTGAGGTCCTTGATTTTTTTCAGTGCTCCTCTAACCTTCTTCTTTTAAAGACAGTTGGGATTATTAAAATCGGCCCATTAGTTATGTCTTTATGACCTTTTAAAGTGACGATTTTTTGTATAAAACTGCAATCTTCAACGTTGACTGTTTAAAAAAATAATTATCTGTAATACCAACATAATCTTATGCTGAGATAGGCGCGAATTTTGAATTTCTATATATTTTTATTGTATATATAAATTTTTTTCAGTTAACGGAACCAATTCCAATGACTACGAAAGCAGCGACGAGGATTACGAAGAATTTTCCAACACAAACTCCTCAACAAACGGTAAGTTTTACGAAAACTGGTTAAGATTACCTATAAAAAAATTGTTGTTTTTGCAGCAACCTTGCAATTTACTTTAGGTCTGAAGAACATAACACGTGATACAGGCAAAACAATAAAGCTTATATGCGAAGTACAAAATTTAGACTTAAATAATACGAATAATGTTAAGGTTAATTTTATGTGGCGACAAAACGAGGTGCCTGTGGAGCGAAGTAATCGAATAAAAGTTAAAAATTCCAAGGTGATTAATCAATAAGTATTTCGAGTTATTATCAGTTGTCGAAACATTTTTATTTACCAGGTTGAAGAAAACAAATTTCGAAGTACTTTGCGTATAGTAAATTTCGAATTGTTCGATCAAGGTTTTTTCGAATGCATAGCAGGCAATGGTGTGGATAAAATACGGTCGCATGGGTATGTAAGGGCGACACCAGATGGCAGTAGTTTCGGTATTTCCCCGACTGTACTAGAATAATTGTAACCATTTGATAAATAATCATTTCTAGGTAGGGCACCAGTTAACACTTTGGAAATCGATAATGTGCCACATTCTGAGAGGTATCTACTAAAAAATAAAATAGTAGACTAGTAGGTGGTAATTGAAATAATTTGCAGTTTTGGTGAAATCACAACGTTTCTACCAAACGCCATCACCAAAACCAGCCAAACGGATTATCTATCGACGATAACCAAATCGCAGACTTTTACACCTGAAATTGAGTTTGATTATCATCCGATTAGTAAAATCGGCGAGGTGATACCGATTTATAATGGCAGCGAGCAGTTCTGCCAACTGTACCAAGGGCAAAGGTGTAGGAATTATTTTGGGAATGTTTTTGTTTTTATACAGCCCCCGTATACACAGCGGGAGATCGAGGAGAAGCTGGACGAATCGTTTAAAGTTATCTCTACGTCCAAGTAAGTTGCGGGTTTAAGTGTCAAAAAAGTTAAAATGGCCAATTGATTGAAATTTCCCTCTCCATAGCGACATATCATCGAGTTGCAACAAATTTGCTCAACCCAGTCTCTGTTTTTCCGCATTTCCAATATGCGTGGACCATAACAAAATCAACGCCTACCAAGTCCACAACATGGCCCAATTAAAATCCATAACCGATCGTCGTTTGTTCAAAACACTTCGCACAAATCTAACGCACTCGTTACGAAGAATCTGCCGTGACGAGTGCATGTTGCTAGAAAATGAGTTGTGTAGTAAAGAGTACTCGATAGCCAAACGACATCCTGTTATAGGTAAGGTGGTTAAAGTTACGTGGTGGTAGTGGTTAATGTTTTATTATTAAAGGTAAAACAATGGAGCTGGAGGAATGCGAACATTTACCACTTGACACAGACCAAGCCACGTCAGATTGTCTAACTTTGGGCGTTGGTGATCTGAAAGTTAATAAAGGTAGAGAGGTTAGGTGAGGTTATGTTTGCTTTCGATGTAAACTGTCGATTTTTCAGACGAGAAATGTTACTGGGATACAGGTAAGTTATACAAAGGCGTCCAAGATAACAGTTTTACTGGGAAAAAGTGCCTGAGATGGTCGCATCAGTTTCATTTTCCTCCCTCGGATTATCCGGAGTTGGCCGGGCACAACTACTGTAGAAATCCGGGGGAAACGGAGGATGAGCCATTTTGTTATGTTGATCAAAACAAAAAAGAACTTTGTGGGATTAGTAAATGTGGTAGGTTTGATTTGTTAACGAATGTGGGGGTGGGAAACTAATTTTACCAGTTGCAGTACATATTTTTGGATTGTATGTTGTTGGATTTGCCCTTTCGATGTCCATTTTTGTTGCGTCTGTGGTGACGCTTTGTTATTATATGAAGCGGAAGAAAATTGCAAGAAATTTGCAAAATGTAAGTATGGGACTTTTGAGTTATTAAAAAATATAGACAATTATGCTGTGACATCCTTGATTTTTTTTAGTACTCCTCTAACCTTTTTCTTTTAATGACAGTCGGGATTATTAAAATCGGCCTATTAGTCATGTGTCTTTATGACCCTTTAAAGTGACTGTTTTTTTGCATAAAATTGCCATCTTCAACGTTGACTATCTAAAAAAATATTAACAATAATCCTGTGAGGTCCTTGATTTTTTTCAGTACTCCTCTAACATTCTTGTTTTAAAAACAGTCGGAATTATTAAAATCGGCCTATGAGTCATGTCTTTATGACCCTTTAAAGTGACTGTTTTTTTGCATAAAATTGCCATCTTCAACGTTGACTATCTAAAAAAATATTAACAATAATCCTGTGAGGTCCTTGATTTTTTTCAGTACTCCTCTAACCTTCTTGTTTTAAAAACAGTCGGGATTATTAAAATCGGCCTATGGAGTCATGTCTTTATGACCCTTTAAAGTGACTGTTTTTTTGCATAAAATTGCCATCTTCAACGTTGACTATCTAAAAAAATATTAACAATAATCCTGTGAGGTCCTTGATTTTTTTCAGTACTCCTCTAACCTTCTTGTTTTAAAAACAGTCGGGATTATTAAAATCGGCCTATGGAGTCATGTCTTTATGATCCTTTAAAGTGACTGTTTTTTGCATAAAATTGCCATCTTCAACGTTGACTATCTAAAAAAATATTAACAATAATCCTGTGAGGTCCTTGATTTTTTTCAGTACTCCTCTAACCTTCTTGTTTTAAAAACAGTCGGGATTATTAAAATCGGCCTATTAGTCATGTTTTTTATGACCTTTTAAAGTGACTGTTTTTTGCATAAAATTGCAATCTTCAACGTTGACTATCTAAAAAAATATTAACAATAATCCTGTGAGGTCCTTGATTTTTTTCAGTACTCCTCTAACCTTCTTGTTTTAAAAACAGTCGGGATTATTAAAATCGGCCTATTAGTCATGTTTTTTATGACCTTTTAAAGTGACTGTTTTTTGCATAAAATTGCAATCTTCAACGTTGACTATCTAAAAAAATATTAACAATAATCCTGTGAGGTCCTTGATTTTTTTCAGTACTCCTCTAACCTTCTTGTTTTAAAAACAGTCGGGATTATTAAAATCGGCCTATTAGTCATGTTTTTTATGACCTTTTAAAGTGACTGTTTTTTGCATAAAATTGCAATCTTCAACGTTGACTATCTAAAAAAATATTAACAATAATCCTGTGAGGTCCTTGATTTTTTTCAGTACTCCTCTAACCTTCTTGTTTTAAAAACAGTCGGGATTATTAAAATCGGCCTATTAGTCATGTTTTTATGACCTTTTAAAGTGACTGTTTTTTTTGCATAACATTGCAATCCCCAACGTTGACTGTCTCAAAAAAATTTTGTTGACAGTATATTGAATAATTTCCCAATTTCCACTAGAAGGACTTCCCCGTGGCCAGCAAAAACATCTACGGCAACCCCGGCCCATCATCCCCGATGGAAATGAACTCCCTTTTACCGCCCCACATGCCACCCCAACGCAACCACCACAACTCCAACAAAAACGGCTTCCAAAACATGCCGCAATACACCTACAAAGAGGTGCGATTCTTGGAGGAGTTAGGAGAGGGTGCTTTCGGTAAAATCTCGCGACCCAAAAAAATAAACCAAAACAAACCTGATATTTTCTAGGCAAGGTATATAAAGGCGAGCTCAAAACTAAATCGGGGAAAATTTTCGTTGCCGTCAAATCGTTGAAGGAAAACGCAAGCGCGAAAACGCAAGCGGATTTCCAAAGGGAAATCGAACTGATTTCCGAACTGAAACATCCGAATATTATTTGTTTGTTGGGGGTGGTGATGAAGCAGGAGCCAATGTGTATGTTGTTTGAGTTTATGTCGGAGGTTAGTAAGCGTGGCTCATATGCAATGACGCGCTGATTATTTGCGTGTTTTTTAGGGGGATTTACACGAGTTTCTCATCGCCAACTCCCCCGAGGAGGGGAAATGTCTAACGCACGATCAGTTCTTGCACATTGCCATACAAATAGCTCAAGGTTGAGTAGACTATAAGAGTGTTAAGTAAATATAGTTAGACAAAAAATATTTTTTTAGGGATGGAATATCTTTCGGGAAATCACTACGTGCATCGTGATTTAGCCGCGAGGAATTGTCTCGTGTCGAAAGATATGGTGGTGAAGATTAGCGACTTTGGACTAAGCAGGGACATGTACAGTTGTGACTATTATAGAGTACAGTCCAAGTCTTTGTTGCCTGTGAGGTGGATGCCACCTGAGTCGATTTTGTATGGAAAATTCACCACGGAAAGCGATGTTTGGTCTTATGGGGTGGTTCTGTGGGAAATCTACAGTTATGGATTACAGGTAAGTAGTACTTCTTTTGAGCAAGAGTCAAGTATTGACCTAAAATAATCCAGCCCTACTTCGGCTACAACAACCAAGAAGTCATCAACATGATCCGCTCGCGAAAACTCCTCAACTGCCCGGACGCCTGCCCCAGCTACTGCTACTCCCTCATGGTGGAATGCTGGGCGGAGCAGGCCATGCGTCGTCCAAACTTCAGCGAAATCGCCCATAGACTTAAAGTGTGGAAACAAAGCGGCAACTCAAACGGTCAGCATGCGAAAAACTAAAAAAGTTGAGTAGGTACTAAATTTATTTTTAGGTGCCTATTATAAAACTCCCAGCGGCTCCACCCAGCCAACTCCTCAAAAGTACAATTCGAGATCCTCCGATAATACAACTGGCGCCCCCTCGGAGCAATTCGCTTGGGAGCAGAACCAAAACAAACGGCTGCATGACAGTCAGAGTAGTTTGACGTCACGTACGTCCAGTTTGGGCAACAATACGCAAAGTACTAGCGTTAGTAATGAGGCGAAGCGCGAGAGGCGCCACAGGCGGAACAATGTCGACTCGTTAGAGCGACTCAATCCGAAGAATACGGTGGTGAATAGTAATGGGGAGAATTTTGAGACGAAGATTAGTCAATAGGGGGGTAAGTTTTGGGGAAATTAAGTCAAAGTCAAACTATGCCAAATTTATTAATTATTATTATGGATTAGTTTACTAGTTTGTAGGGGATTTAATTTAATTTTAATATCATTATTATCCATTTTTAATCATTTTTTTAGGGTTTTTTGTAATATACAAAAACATCAACCCGACGTAATAATTTTGTTACATTTACATTATTTATGTACGATTTTCTTTGTTTAATGTTTGTGTGTGATCGAGTGTTTATATAAAAGAAATTAACGTAAGCATCACGTATAATTGTAATTAAGAATATAAAGGAGTTTTTTCGTAAAAAAATTGTTTTATTTGGTTTATTAAAAAAAAATATTTTTAGGATGCCTACGCGATCTATGTGTCGACTTTCAAGATAAAACACATTTCTGTACCAACAACAGTAGTTTGGCTACTAACCAACAGATGGCCAGGGTAAACTAATTTTCTTATTTTATTATTAAGGATGTAACATGTAACAAACATGTATTTTAGAATTGATGTCTTTAAAACTGTCATAAAAATTCGAAAAATTGACAGATTTTCTTGTGGTTTGATTTTTTACAAAGGACTAAGGTTGTTCTACTAGAAACTTCAAACATAATGAATATCCGTCGAAATTTCCGAATTTTATAGCCTACTATACGCTCGCTTAAGAAATTTGTTCAATTTTAGACTTGGTGTCTTTAGAACTGTCATAAAACTTCGAAAAAGTGACAGATTTCCTTGTAGGTTGCTTTGTTACAAAGAGCCAAGTTAGTTGTACTAGAAACTTCAAACAAAATGAAAATCCCCCTAAAATTATGGATTTTATAGCCTACTATGGACTCACTTAAAAAAATCGTCCAAATTTCGTCATTGTATCCTTAAAACTGTCATAAAACTTCGAAAAATTGACAGATTTCTTTGCGGCTTGATTTTTTACAAAGAGCCAAATTAGTTTTAGTAGAAAACTCAAACAGAATAAAAATCTGTCAAAATTTCCGGATTTTATAGCCTACTATAGGCTCACTTAAAAATTTGTCCAAATTTCGTCATTGTATCCTTAAAACTGTCATAAAACTTCGAAAAATTGACAGATTTCTTTGCGGCTTGATTTTTTACAAAGAGCCAAGTTAGTTTTACTAGAAATTTTAAACAAAATGAAAATCCCGCCAAAATTCCGGACCTAGGAAATTTGTCCAATTTTGCATGTAATTTTTTTACCACGTACGTTTTTTCAGAACCGACTATTAAAATTTTATGATAAATAAATAAAACACTCGTTTCTTTTAATGTTACTCATTTATTGTTTCTGTTTTGTCTAGAGACACATAAAAACCGATCAAAATCGGATGATTATTTTTTTTATTTCTATTAGAATTACTCACTATATTTACACATAATAAAAATTGTCATTTATTTGTGAACAAAACAATTATACAACTCAAGAGTTTTTATTTATTGGATAATATTGAGATAATATATTATTTTTATAATTTGTAATATTTTTTTATTTCTTCCAATTAATTATATACAAAATAAAATCAATATTATTTATTTACATTTTTAGTACGTTTGAATTACTTCGCCAAAATGAACATTAATTAACTATTATGTACAAAAAATAATCGAAAAATATCCGTAAAATCTAACATAATAATAATAATAATACATGATAATAATAAAAAAATTAAGTTAAAGTTAATACATATTTTTTAATATTACTTTTTGTATTTGTAGCCTTGCTTTTTCTAAGAGATCTAAGGTCATATTTGGAGTAGAGGAAACAAATTTAATAATATAAAACGCGTTCTCCAATTACCAACTGAAGAAAACTAAAAATTACTTTCGCCTAGGTATGTAATAGGCCATGGGACAATACCTTTGTCTGTTTTGAATAATAATAATAATAATAAATAAACTGGTTTAAAAAACTTAAAAAGCACTAAATTATTGGTTTGAGTTGGCAGTACTGCCAACCAATACAAACTTTGAATTTGACATAATCGGGAAATGGAAATACTGTTTTAAAGTTGTATGGTGGTTGTGATGTGATTTTAGGTTAGTTGATGTTTAAAAATAAACCAGAGGCAATCAACGGTGATTAAAAAATATTCCATCCAAAATCCCTAATTGTTTCAATCATTCGTTCTCTCTCTCTCTCTCTCTCTCTCTGTCACACACACACGCGTCATCTAAAACTCAGTCAGCCCCCTTGGATTTTATTGTTTTTGTTGGGGTATACGTGTTTCCAAAGCCCACTAGCTAGGCCGTGGTGATGCTGTACTGACCACCACGACCGGCTTGACCAAATACTGTGCCAATGGCACCACTTTGCCGTTGATTTGTTGTGGTGTTGTGATGAAGTGCGTACTGACCAGCGGCAAGTCGCTGAGACCTTTGGTTGGCACCAACGCCACTTTCTGGATCACCACGCCTTGGTTCACTGGGTAGCTCATGGGCAGCATCGAGAGGGCGGCGGTTTGGACTGGCTGCGACACCTGCAAACAGAAGGCTATAAAATCCGGAAATTTCGACGAATTTTCATTCTGTTTGAAATTTCTAGTAGAATAAACTTACTTCTTTGTAAAAAATCAAACCGCAAGAAAATGTATCAATTTTTCAAAGTTTTATGATAGTTCTAAGGACACAAAGTCTAAAATTTAACAAATTTCTTAAGTGAGCCTATTGTAGGCTATAAAATTCGGAAATTTCGATGAATTTTCATTCTGTTTGAAATTTCTAGTAGAATAAACTTACTTCTTTGTAAAAAATCAAACCGCAAGAAAATCTGTCAATTTTTCGAAGTTTTATGACACTTTAAGAACACAAAGTCTAAAATTTAAGAAATTTCTTAAGTGAGCCTATAGAATACTATAAAATTCGGAAATTTCGATGAATTTTCATTCTGTTTCAAATTTCTAGTAGAATAAACTAACTTCTTTGTAAAAAATCAAACCGCAAGAAAATGTATCAATTTTTCGAAGTTTTATGACAGTTCTAAGGACACAAAGTCTAAAATTTAACAAATTTCTTAAGTGAGCCTATAGAATGCTATAAAATCCGGAAATTTCGACGGATTTTCATTCTGTTTGAAATTTCTAGTAGAATAAACTTACTTCTTTGTAAAAAAATCGAACCGCAAGAAAATCTGTCAATTTTTCGAAGTTTTATGACACTTTAAGAACACAAAGTCTAAAATTGAACTAATTTCTTAAGTGAGCCTATAGTAGGCTATAAAATCCCGAAATTTCGACGGATTTTCATTCTGTTTGAATTTTCTAGTAGAACAAACTTATTTCTTTGTAACAAAACAAACTGTAAAGAAATCTGTCAACTTTTCGACGATTTATGGCCGTTTTAAGGACATAAAGTCTAAAATTGAACAAATTTCTTCAGTAGGTTGTAAATGTCGGATTTTTCGCCTGATTTTTTTAGGTTAAATGCCAAACTTACGTCCTTGATGGCGTTTGTTGCCACCGCTTGCGTGACAACTGGAATCGCAGGCGGCTTAGCCAAAATGGGTATCGCGACCTTTTCGCATCCATTCGCGTGTGCCTGGCCAACTGGACTGGTATTGGTGGTGGTATCCGACAAGTGATCGGTAATGGTACTGGTGCTAACTTCAGAGCTAGTGGTACTGGTCGCTGCAGGTCCCTCGTCCTCCGGCAGAAGTTTCTTAAAATCCACTTTGGGAAATCGAGCTTGCACGTCTTTTTTCAACACAGCTATGCGTTGTTTATGCACGATTTTCTCCCTAGCCAAACGTTCAAGTTCCTCGTCCATTTCTGTAGCTTTTAGTTTGAGTAATCGGATGAACTTCGTCGCTTCGTGTAAGATCGTTAAGTTAGAGGATTTCTTCTCGTGCTCCATCGTGGGGACTTGCCGCTTGAGCATATCGAAGCACTCCTTGAGCTGCGCGCGCCGATTCTTCTCCAGCTTGTTGTGGACTTCCCTAGTGCCGGCGCGGAACACCAGAGGGGGCTGTTTCCGTTTAGTCTCGCCGCTCGCCTCGTCGATTATCAACGGATTCATGATGTCAAAACTGTTGTTTAAAATGCGGCGTGGATGCGACGGGGCGATGGACGCAGGTGGAGTGACCACCTCTTTTTTGATGACAGGCGTGGCCAACGTGATTTGTCCTTGGAGTAGATTGGAGGAGGATATGACCACGTGGTTGTTGGTAGTGGCTGTGATTGGCTTGGTTTGGGTGATGGTGATTGTTTGGGCACCGCTTGGTGTGCAACTGCTTGCAGTTGTGGTTAATGGTCGGATGGTGGCTAGAGCAGCTTCAACTGTTGCACGATGGTGGTTGTGTTGTTGTTGTTCTTGGAGTTCGAGGAAACGGGCTGCTTCGAGGAGGGTGTTGAGACTGCTCATTTTGATTGGCTTGGTGGATTTAGGGGTGGTGGTCGGATTTTTTTGATTGTGCTTCTAGAATAAAAAGACAATCAACTATAAACACCCTGTATATTATTATTACATAATATACAAAAAGAAGAAATTAGTATTTTTGTAGTGAGCTTACAGTCGGCAATAACATTCGGAATTTTCGAAGGATTTTCATTCTCTTTTAAGTTTCTAATAAAACTATCTTGGCTCTTTGTAAAATAGCAAACCGCAAGGAAATCTGTCAATTTTTCGAAGTTTTATAACAGTTTTAAGGACACAAAGTCTAAAATTGAAGAAATTTCATAAGTGAGCCTATAGTACGTTATAAAATCCAGAAATTTCGACGGATATTCATTCTGTTTGAAATTTCTACTAGAATAAACTTGGTTCTTTGTAAAAAATCAAACCGCAAGAAAATCTGTCAATTTTTCGAAGTTTTATAACAGTTTTAAGGACACAAAGTCTAAAATTGAACAAATTTCATAAGTAAGCCTATAGTACGCTATAAAATCCGGAAATTTCGACGGATTTTCATTCTGTTTGAAATTTCTACTAGAATAAATATGGTTCTTTGTAAAAAATCAAACCGCAAGAAAATCTCTTAATTTCTTGACGTTTTATGACAGTTTTAACACAAAAAACAACTTCCCCGTCCCAGCCACAGAGAGAAAGCACAAAAAACTTATTGACCCAGCCCCGTACAAACAGCAATTCAACAAACCCAGCCGAGTCAGTTGCGCAACAACGCCTGTCAACCGCGCCAACCACGTGTTACATTTATTTTCCCCCGATGCGTGCACAGCCAACTGCGCACCATGCACAACCTGGCAAAAGCCAGTCTTTTGTTCTTTCTGGGCTTGCTTGGGCCAAGGCAAGCTTGCTTTTATTTTTTTTTACAATAACAAAAGACTTAAAAAAGAGGGGGCTGTAAAATAATTTACGATAAAAGGGTTTCGGTTAGGATGCGAGGAAAATGAGTCAAGACGTCTGAAATAAAATTTAGTTAGGATAATAATTTAATTTTCCGTTTGGTTGTTGTTATAGGGTTTTTGATAGGCTCTAAGTTGCGTTTTTCTTGAGTTGTCTTTGTTTTAAAACAAAATCGAGGGTTTATTGTGGTTGTTTCTCCAAGGAGTGGCTTGATTCTTTCGCTGTTTCACAGTCGATAGACGACCCGGCAACGTTGTAGCAACGTCGATACAAGTTGGGATTAAATCCAACGTGTCATATACTAACGGCTTACTACGATCAAACTTTTCACTATTTTATAATCTAGTTTAGTATGTAATTGAAGGGAAATTCAAATAAATAAACAAAGATTGTAATATGGAGGACGTGAGGGGGAGCACGTCACGTTCGCTTAGCCAATCACACGGTCGCACATGCTAACGTCACGCGGATTGCAGCCCGGGCCATTGCCCTGCTGGGAAACCACCCTGAAAAACTTTTTGGTTTTCCTACCTTGAGGTTCCTTTGTAATTTCCAGTGGGTTTTCATTCCAGATAGAAGAGCGGTTTTTTTTAAATATAGCTGGCGTTTCCTGCAACTTTCACTTGTTTCACCTGCGGAATAGCAAAGCCAACTCGATTGCAAATCAGGAAAATATTTTTGAGTAATAAAACGAACGGAAAGTGGAGTTTACGGCTAAGATTTGGATTTTAGACACTAGACAGCCACATCACGTGTATGGTTTGGCTGTATCGACCAATGATTGCGCGCGTCCACAATTTCCCCGTGTGAATCAAAAAGACACTTGCTGCGAAGCCACCGCCGTGTGTTTCCCCGCCCCTTATCGTGCGTCTTTTGTTTATCAATCTACCACACGGCGGTGTAACAACCCAGCTAACTAGATTTTCCTTCTGTTCAAATTTCCAAACAATAAAAAAATTACTTTAACACCAAATCATGACCCGAACGCGACCTTCTCTACACACTCACGGTTACACGAATGGCGAGCCTGGAGGGGGTGGCAGAGGGGGCATGTGTGTAAAAGTGACTGCTGGTTCACAAACCGCGTGCCTAGTGTGCCATGTGTGTGGTGCGCAGTGGAAATGCGCAGCGATGTTCCGCGTACTAACCAGTACAATGCGGTGTTGTCGCATTGGTCGAAGTTGCAGCTTTTGGGGGCGAGTCTAGGTCATGTGTAGTAGGCGCATGCGTTCTATTATGGCAAGGCACACGTAATGATGCATTTTTCGTGTGTGTGTGCGCGTTTTTTTCTGGTTGTTGTTGTAGTTTGGATGTACGAGGTGTGGTTAGAAAAAAAAAATTCACAAACTTCGATTACCATTTTTAATATAGAATATTCAAATTTCGACGGATTTTCAATCTGTTTGAAATTTCTAGTAAAACTAACTTGGCTCTTTGTAAAATAGCAAACCGCAACGAAATCTGTCAATTTTTCGAAGTTTTATAACAGTTTTAAGGGCACAAAGTCGAAAATTGAACACATTTTTTAAGTGAGCCTATAGTAGGCTATAAAATCTGGAAATTTCGACAGATTTTCATTCTGTTTGAAATTTCTAGTAGAATAAACTTGGTTCTTTGTAAAATAGCAAACCGCAAAGAAATCTGTCAATTTTTCGAAGTTTTATAACAGTTTTAAGGGCACAAAGTCGAAAATTGAACACATTTTTTAAGTGAGCCTATAGTAGGCTATAAAATCTGGAAATTTTGACGGACTTTCCTTCTGTTTGAAATTTCTAGCAGAATAAACTTGGTTCTTTGTAAAAAATGAGACCGCAAGAACATTTTTATGGCAGTTTTAAGGACACAAAGTACGAGGTGTGTTAGAAAATAAAAATACCCCAACTTTGATTACCATTTTTAATAGAATATTCAACAAACAAATAACATTAAAACGAACAAAGAAACTCAAACATCTGACACCAAAAAAAAACAATCGCGTGCTACGTTATTGTTCTTTTGTACAGTTTATCTTTTTACACAAAGTTCAAATCAAAAACAAGCAAATTAGAAAAAAAAATAAAAAATAATAATTATTGTAATGTATTATTATCGTCAAAAACATTGCCATTATTTGCGTTGTTGTTTTGTTTTGCTTTACTTTGGGTATTTATTATATAAAAAAAAACTATTGCATTTTTACTCTAGGATTAATTTTAACAATACAAACCATGTTCTACATAATAGAACAATCCGCATTGTTGGCACTTGATGGATTTCCTAGTGGGTCAAAATTGAAGGGCGTGTCCACATCTCCCACTAGCTCACGTGGGGGTTGTCCGTAATCTTGTAACTTCTGCATCAACGCCAACACTTTGGAAAACCGCTCACTCTTCACCTCGGCCGAGTCGGCCTCCTGCTCCTTATTCAACTCCCCCAACACCTCCTCCATCAGCGTCTTCTGCTTCTCGTACCGCTCCACATCGGCCGGATCCAAAGTGGCGCGATTCGCCTCAATAAAACCAGGCAAGCGTTCGACGAAATCCTGCAAACTGGGTCCTAGCACCTCTTTGGATAGTAGTCCGTGCATCATGCTTTGCATGAATGGTACTAGATTGTTGCCACCTTCCGATTGGCCAGTGAACAATCGCATGAAATCGTCTTCGGAGAATGGGGGCGCTTGCAGACCTTCCGTGCCTTGGTTTAAGCCTTGGATCGCTTGGGAAATCGTCGTGGCGAAGTCTGTAGTCGACGGCTCAGTGCTTGGAGTGGACATGACTTGTTGGGCAGCGTCTGTAATTATTTGAGGTTATGTTGTAGTGACTAATTTATAACAAAGCGTTTTACTTTACCGGTCATTTGTTGTAGTTTCTCCTGGAGGAACTCGGGTGTTATTTCAGCGCCATTTCGATTGCCGCCAGGCGCTGCCAACATGCTGGCGAAGTTCGCCTCGAATTCACTAGCGGCTTGTTGGATGAAATCCTCCGACCATTCTGCGACATTATTGTCGAGACTGTCGTCAGCTTTCTCCGGTTTTTCAGTCTTTTTGTCGTCGGATTTACTCGTGGAAAAATCCTGCAGGGCACCTAAAAATCAAACTCTTTCCAATACGAAAAACTAGGTTAGGTTATTGTACTGTCAAGTAGATCTGCAAGCTCTTCGTCCACTTTTCCAGGTTTGGGGCTTTGGTTTTTGTCGTCGCTCATTTTGCTTACTGCTGGAATATTCCCACAATAAAAAAATAATTGTTATGTAAAAAGTGGTAATTATTAGGTTAGGACTTACGGTGATTAAATTTTATTTCCACCGAAGGTTGTTTGTGGTGCCGATTGATTTTATATGAGGAAACGCTGGTTAAAACACCATTTAAAAACGTAGAAAATGTTTAAAAGTATGCAATAAATAATTAAAAATGATCGCATGAGTATGACGTTTTAACTTTGGGATTTTTCGTTTCGTATCTTGGATATTGGCAGCAGTGTAACGTGAAAATTTATGAAGATGTATATTTGGTTGCATAACTTTTTTTTAAATGGACTCTTCTGCAAATAACTTAAGAACCATTGGTTTAATCACATATTTGTAAGTGATGAAAAAGCAGCATTTTTAAATGTTCTTTCGAATATAATTCACGCGATTTGCCCAAGTATACTAGGTGATGAAAAAAATTGCATTGAAACGAATTTTCACGTTTATACCCTTCTACTGCCTATAGTTTCGATAGAACTTCCCATAAAACTGTCTTTTATTTAAGATAGAGCTTCAGTTAAAAGTTTTTGATTAAAAATTTTTTTCCATCCTGGCGTAACAACTGAATTATTCGAGGAAAAGGAAACAAACGATTTTTTCTACTATTATATAATTAAAACTAATAAAACATAATTAATATACACTTTAAGACAACTTTCATAAATCTCTCCCACGTACTCTTCAATCCACTATCAGTCCTAGAAAAAAAATCCACCATTAAACCACCCCAAACCTACTTTATTCCCCCCACTCACCTCACCACATCAATTTCCATAGCACACTGCATATACGCCTGCAGAAACATTTCCAAATCCTGAAGGAACCAATTCCCCTGCCGGAAAAACTCCATAATTTGCGCAATTTCCACAAAGAAATTCTTCATGTCACGTGGGCGATGCAGTGTGGTGGCCAGAGTTAAAATGGGGCGGGAATACATGCGGAAATTGGCGTCCATTTCCGCGTAGGTTTTCTGCAGCATTTTCGGTTTGAGTTGGACGCAAATTAAACTGGAACATTTGGTTTTTTATGGGGAAATTATGGTGATTAGTTGACGTACTGTTTGTGGTCTTTTTCTTTGTCCAAAAGGATTTTTAGTTCGCGCAGTTCCAGGAGGAATTCTTTGTCCATTTCCGTGTCGTAGTATTCGGGACCTTCAAGTGAATTTAGAGGAATTAGGGTGAAAGTTGTGCGCTTGCGTCGATTATTATTTTTAATAATAATAAGGAAATGTTCTAGTTATCAGTTTAATTATTGTCTTTTTTGTTGGAAGTTCAGCTATATAATTTCAGGTATTTATTTATACTCTAAAATTGTTTTATTAAACAAATTTCTAAAAGAAATATTTTCCATAGTTTTGTAATTTAAGGGAAAACGCAGAAAATCGAAAGAAATTTTGTTTAAGTCTCTTCTGCAAATAACTTTGAAACCACTGGTTTAATCACAAATTTGTAAGTAATGAAAAAGTAGCATTTTTAAATGTTCTTTCGAATATAATTCACGCGATTACCCCAAGTATACAAGGTGATGAAAAAAATCGTGCTCAAACTGCTACATCGAATTTTCACGTTTGTACGCTTCTACTGCTTATAGTTTTGACTAATATTATCCCAAAATCTTCTGAGATCATTCAATACACATTCTTAAAACACAATATTGAAATTTCAACCAAACTAGTCTGATTTCCAACGCCTACTTGGACGACTCGTGTGAATAGGGAATTTCACGCCATTTCTATTAGAATTCCTGCATAAAAACCTTCCAATCCGCACTTTTTGCATTATTTCCAATTAGCTGAGTACCTGCCTGTAAATTTGTACGTCCAATGTTCCAAAATCAGCTCACAGCACACTTTCCAATGGTTAAAGGTTAAATGGTTGAGTTTCTTTTTGGACGTTTCAAATCGTATGCAAGCCAAGAAAACAATACAAGCGTATTTCTTGGCTACGTCCTCCGATAAATAAAACAAATTTTGTATGTTTTGTACAATGGAACCGGGGAGTTCTTCCACCATTTTAAATATTCGCTTAACATTATCGAATTGCCGCCTGGAAATTTACTTTTTAGTACTTGGGCAGTTTAAGGATGTTCCTAAGAGTAATTAACCTGCAGGATTTGAGGGGCACTCCGGTTTTCTCTGACACTTCATCCAAATCTTTCCGGTGTTTCGACGACAATTTCTTCCCCAGCAACTCTCGTATAACCGTGTCGTTAAAATCGTAATATCTACAATAAAAAACCTCTAGAACCAGTTCCACTACATTCCTATTACTATCCACCGTTCTATAAGCAATAATCTCGTCTGTGGCTCGATTTGAAACGCCAATTGCTCCTGGAGTTTATTCGGGCTGCTTAACAACTTTTCCAACAGCGAATAAGTTCGGTAGTGGTCAAGCACATCACTGGCGATTAGCTCCAAGGAAGCACCAGTTATCAGCCCCAAACCACGCTGGTTTAGTATAGCTACAGCCTCGCTAGCTACAAAGAAATAAAACGTAAACAAATTTTGAGGTTAGGGTTGTTGTGGTTGTACCTGTGTGGCCTTCTATCCACAATTCGTAGATTTCTGGGTCGACTAGTGTGTAGTTGCTGATGAATACGTCGATTTCTGTGCCCATTTTTACGGGATTTTGTTGTTAAATTGCATAAGATTGTGTGAGGAGTGAAGTTGCATTTGGTTGATGTGGATGCGCAAGCGTCCTGGTCTAGGGGATTTTTGTTTTGTGCAACAGTCGTTTTACGCGGGAATTTATGAATTTCTTTTCGTTAAAAACAAGTAATTAAAGTGTAATTAAATAATGGAAATTTCACAGAGTTGTTAATAAAATACAATAATTAAAAGTCTTGTTGATTTTGGTTTAAAATTCACTATAAAATTGTCATTTTTATTTAGATTTTAATTTTACTCGCTTCTACTGCCTATAGTTTTGACAAATTTTGCCCTGTAGCTACTTTTTACAATAAACAGTGTTGTAATCATTAATTTCTTATAAGAAATTTTTTCCATTGCTCTCCTGCTTAAGAAGTTATGTGACGAAGAAGCTGTAAACCTACAAAAAAATTTTTAGGGTCTCTTCTGCAAATATCTTTGGAACCACTGGTTTAATCACAAATTTGTAAGTGATGAAAAAGTAGCATTTTTAAATGTTCTTTCGGATATAATTCACGCGATTTCCCCAAGTATACCGGGTGATAAAAAAAATTGTATTAAATCGATTTTTAGTCGAATTTTTACGTTTATACTCTGCTACTGCCTATAGTTTCGACAAATCTCGCCTTGTAAATATTTTTTACAATAAATAGTGTTGTAATCATCAATTTCTTATTAGAAATTTTTTCCATTGCTCTCCTGCTTAAGAAGTTATTTGAGGAAGAAGCGGTAAACCTACAAAAAAATTTTTAGGGACTCTTCTGCAAATATCTTTGGAACCACTGGTTTAATCACAACTTTGTAAGTGATGAAAAAGTAGCATTTTTAAATGTTCTTTCGCTAAAAATCTACGGTAACACTAGAAATATACGGGGTATCGCAAAATCTACTAAAACAAATAAAATATAAAAATATTCGACGCCCTTGATAAAATCCCATAATACAGTTAAGTGTAATCACACGCATTATACATACAAATCCACTTAATAACAAACAAAAAACAGTCATTCTCACAGCTACATATCCGTCGTAATTATTATCGATTTAGTGCTGTGGTCTAGAATAGCGTCGCGACGCTCTCAATTGCAACAGGCGAATTCAACAGGCGTCAGTCGTATTTCCCACGCAGGGCTGTGTGCAGCACCAACGCACAAAAACCGGCGTATAATAATTGTACGTGAATATATTTTCGTAAAAATTTTTTATAAAATAAATTATAAATAAAACTTATTTTTTTATAAAAGCTGTAATTATAAGGATATTTTTTTGGTTGCACGTTTTATGATTTTTTTAACACACCACAAGTTTTTTGTAAGTAAACAATGTTGATTTTTTATTTATCAATTCCGAACATATGGAAGTTTTGCTATAAATAATTTATTAATTTGTTTGTTTGGTTGCCTAACTTAAAATTTTTAGTTTTGTTAGTTTTGGCTCTGTATTCTACTCACGTTTTTGGCTTTGCAGCTTTGCTTATAAAAGCTATTTCCAAAATCAACAAAATATAATTGGATTCCGGCAAAATAAAACTGACAAAAAAAATGTATTAAATTCCTCTGTTTATTTTTAGTTCTATTAAAAAATATGGTTGATTGTGGATCAAACAACTCAAACACTAACCGGTTTGTTTGTCCAAACGACAGGCAATTGGCACTTAGAGCTAAGTAAGTACCACTTTTTATCTGTTATTGCCTATTTTTATCTGTATTGTTTGTTTATCGAGGGATTTCAGTTGCATTTGTAATAAATTATTTTCGTGCGGAATTTCCAAATTTAGATAAACAAAGCCAACTTAAATTTATAATATTGTTAATTTATATGTATATAAGGTGCCTATTTTTCGAAAAAATCGACTAAAATTTTAATAATTTAGTACGTTTTTTAAATGATATAAATCATAGGCTGGCATAAACTCATACTATTCAATTGTTTTTTGAGCTAGAAATGTCAAATGTGGTTTTTTGTAAAGTTAACAAATTAAGTGAAAGTTATGCAAAATTTTTGTAATTTATTTGTAGCGCTTAGGAAACTATAGGCCATAGAATACGATCAAAACTAGAGAAATTTGCTAAAAATTGTGGGAAAACCGATATTATTCTTTTGTTTTGTGAGCTGGATTAATCAAATTTGGTTTTTCCTAGAACCCAAAGTGTCCTACAGTATTTTGCAATGTTTGTATTATTTACATGTAGCTAGAGAAAAACTGTAGGACATAGAATGGCACAAAAACTAGAGGAGATATGATCATAGGCTGGCATAAACTCATACTATTCAATTGTTTTTTGAGCTAGAAACGTCAAATTTGGTTTTTTGTGTAGATAATAATTGAAGTGAAAGTTTTACAATTTTTTTCTCATATATTTGTAGTGGTTAGGAAACTATAGGCCATAGAATAGGATCAAAAATAGAAAGAAATGTTAATGATTGGAGAAAAATCGATACGATTCTTTTGTTTTTTAAGCTAAAATGACCAAATTTGGTTTTTTATAGAACCTAAAGTGTCCTTAGGTATTTTGGAAGTTTAGAACTATCTACATGTAGCTAGACAAAAACTGTAGGACTTAGAATCGGATAAAAATTGCAAAAGACATTTTGAATTATTTTCCTATGTCCTCTACTTTGGAAGAACTGTTCCTATTTTAATGTTAGTCTTTATAAACTAGTATCACACACAGTAAGTAGATAAATAAAAAGTCAATCAATATCAGTTGCTTTCCCCGCTCAGCAATATAAAAAGGAAATTGGCTGTAAACCTCCCTATAGGAAATAAAAATTGAATTGCTCTCCTCGATTAACTGCTACAGTGTTAGATTGTGTGTGAGGGACAATTCAATAAAAACACGCACTGTATAATATAATTTATTTACTCCTCAGACAAAAAAAGGTGTTAAAATAACTTTTCCTAATTGTAAGTAATGGAAACAATTAAAAACGTCGACAAGTTTGTTTTTGTTTGGTGATGCCGCCAACGAGGCGTAAATTATTTATTGATTGTAATTAATACAAAGCAGCCAAGTGTTTGTAGACTACAAAAGAAAATAACACGCAAAATCAACGATGGATAGAGAAATTAATTAAAAATATTTCCCCACACTACGTATGTATAACCTACAGATAATTATTATATCTATAACACAAATATTATCTTTACGTGTTAAATTGGACGTAATGAAGATGTGATAAAAGGCAATTATCGTGTTTTGTGTTTGATTTGGAATTTCGATGGGTGATGCATTGGAAAGTGGAAAATCAATAGCCTTTTCTAACCATTTATTGTAGTTTTGATCGTATTCTATGACCTATAGTTTCCTAACCACTACAAATATATGAGAAAAATTTTGTAAAACTTTCACTTGAATTATTATCTACACAAAAAACCAAATTTGACATTTCTAGCTCAAAAAACAATTGAATAGTATGAGTTTATGCCAGCCTATGATCATATCTCCTCTAGTTTTTGTGCCATTCTATGTCCTACAGTTTTTCTCTAGCTATATGTAGATAATACAAAAATTGAAAAATACTGTAGGACACTTTGTGTTCTAAAAAAAACAAATTTGATAACTATAGCTCAAAAAACAAAAGAATAATGTCGGTTTTCCCTCAATTTTTAGCAAATTTCTCTAATTTTGATCGCATTCTATGGCCTATAGTTTCATAATCGCTACAAATAAATTACAAAAAATTTGTATAACTTTCATTTGATTTGCTAACTTTACAAAAAACCACATTTGACATTTTTAGCACAAAAAACAATTGAATAGTATGAGTTTATGCCAACCTATGATCATATCTTCTCTAGTTTTTGTGCCATTCTATGTCCTACAGTTTTTCTCTGGTTACATATAGATAATACAGAACTTGTAATAGTTTCCGAGAGACTGTTAATTGAAAATTTTTCCAAAAATCCGTCATCATAGCCTACTGAGTTTTAGCGATCTAGTTATTAAACTAGATTTTCAGTAGTTTAGTATTAAAAAGTAGGATATTCCTCTTTACCATCAAGCAAAAATATTTGGAAGCGTACCACTTAGTACCACAAGTTTCACATTTAGCCACCTTAACAAATTTCCAGACTAAAAACAGGATGGAGTATGAAAACCGCAGCTTTCGGTTACCCACCCGCCCAACCACCTCAAACCAAACCACTAGATGAGAAAGAACAGGCGGCCATCGTTGAGGTCATCCAACGTGCTGAAAAAGTTGACCTCACCGAACAAGAACGAGTAATTAGAAAAATTAATGTAAATCAACAAAAAAACTTACAAATCGGTTTTAAGGTGGGGCGACTAGTAGAACGACTGGAAAACCTACGAAGAAACGCCTTGGGACGGAATCCATCCCAATGCTTGCTTTGTGGCGATGGTTTTGGGATGTTGGGGGCTCAGAAGGTGATTTGTATGGATTGTAAGCGTCTGGCGTGTACGAAATGTGCTATAGAATCGTACACGGGGAGGAATCAAAGGTGAGAAGGGCGAAATTTTTCCAATTATAGGCTTGGAGTACGAAACATCAACGGATTTACTCCCAACTCTCCTTTCCAGTAACTCCAGAGACCACTGGCTCTGCATGATCTGTGCAGAAACCAGGGAAATGTGGAAGAAAAGCGGTGCATGGTTCTTTAAAAGCATCCCAAAATACATCCTACCTTCCGAGGAGGTTGCCACCATCCCACCTTCATCCTTCAGACACAATCGCAGTATGCGAATGTCGCGTAGTGGGGGAATTCGTACGTTTCGTGGACTTCGTAAGGCCGATGATGAGGATAGTAGCTCGGAGGAGGAGAAGAAACAGCATGGTAACGTGTGGAATAACCCACGCAGGAACTCGAGTACTGAAAGTATGCACGGTAAGTTCGAGGAGTAGTACTTAGAAGAAAAGCGGGTGTACGTATTTGGAAATTTTTTTAGCTAGTCGTTTTGCGATTGTGTTGAGAGTGCATCAAAAATCGAAACCAGAGGATAGAATTAAGTTGGAATAAAAAGTCTGTCAATTAAAATTTCTTGTAATAGTGTTATTTTGAAGAATTTTATTTTTACTAACTGTCGAAACCCTGACTAACTTAACTTACTTGAGACTTGAAATGGAAAATTTGTTTTAAATTTGGTTCTGAAGATTCAGAAACGTCGCTTTGAATCGCTTCAATCGATTTTACAATATAATCCAGTTGTTATTTCGTTTACCCACATTTTATTTGTTCAAGTCCAAACTATTGATTGTAAATTATAAAAAAATATATTATTATAGAAGCCCACAATATTCAGGTAGGTACTAGATGATAAATACGTTGACGGTTCTAAAACCTATCATTATTCCTTCGATTATTCAAACTAAACATGGCAGTTTCCCACACTTAAAAATTCATTAACTTAACTTCTATTAGAAAAATAAATTTCTCATTCCAGACCTGCAAGTACAACCACCAGCACAAGACCAAGACATATTTCCTACCATGTCCAACAACTACAGGTAAACTAGATTAACGACTAGAGTTCATTTTTGAATTTTTGGTACTTAGTAGGCAAACTAGCTCAAGTGAGTCGCAGCTTTCCAAAGATTTGGAGCCATTACGAAGCTACATGGGCTCAGTAACTCTGAGCGAAGTGAAAAGTTGGGAGGATTCCACCAGCGAGAACTTGGAAGTCTCCAGGCGGGAATCCATGGCCAGTTGGAGCGAAGACAAAGTCTCGCCTAGCAGCTCCAGCGCGACCAGCAGCGTTTTCAAGGTAAAAACCCCTAACCACTTAATCTTCCAAAACCTTCTTTGGTCTTCCAGGAGGATTCCTTCAAACCCATCGATAGCTCCACCACAATGGGGATGATCGAGTTGAGTTTGATGTACGACCAGATCACCAGCACTCTTCACTGTACGATCTACAGGGCGAAGAATTTGATCCCCATGGATATTTCTGGATTGTCTGATCCGTTTTGTAAGCTTAACATTGTGCCAGATGCTAAACCTTCGACTAGATTGAGGACGAAAACCGTTCACAAGACTAGAAATCCCGAGTTTAATGAGAATTTGACGTTTTATGATATCACTGAAAGTGTTTTGGGGAAGAAATCGTTGCATATTCTCGTGGTGGATGACGATCAGTTTGGCCATGATTATATGGGGGAGACTAAGATTAGTCTGGGGAAGCTCAAAGTGCAAACTACCATTTATGTGAGTTAATTTATATAAATCTAGGTCGCAATTATAGATCGTTCTGCTTCTAATCAATTTTTTCACATAGTTAACAGTGGCTTTGGAGAACCTAAGGATAGAACAGAAGGGGCCACTTCCTGCTCCCGAGTTGAAGGAGTGGTTCGATGATCTGTGGTCACGTGGACAGATATTATTGTCCTTGTGCTATAGTACGAAAAGACGTTCGCTGTTGGTGACGGTGTTGAAATGTGCCAATTTGCTGCCGATGGACAACAATGGGTTTTCTGATCCGTTTGTTAAACTGTAAGTAAATTTCGCTATTATATAACGGAATTAAAAAAAATCTAGAAATTAGAGTTTCTGCTGTAGTTCCTAAAGTTTTTAAGCTGGACCTGCCAGATTTGCTGTGGTACTCTAATAGCCTTTCAGGAAGCTTATTCCATCATTATAGTAGTTATAACTTGAGGTTTTCTTGCAAAAATTCGCAGAATTAAAAAGATGGCAAAATTTTTAAAACTAGAGTTTCAGCTGTAGTTCCTAAAGTTTTTAAGTTAGATCTTTCAGATTTACTGTAGTACTCTAATAGTCTTTCAGGAAGCTTATTCAATTATTTTCGTAATTATAACTTGAGGTTTTCTTACAAGAAATCGCTTTTATATGGGGAAATTTAACAATGCAAGATTTTTTGGAAATTAGAGTTTCTGCTGTAGTTCCCAAAGTATTTAAGTTAGAGTTCTCAGATTTTCTGTAGTACTCTAATAGCCTTTCAGGGAGCCTACTTAATCATTATGATAGTTATAACTTGTTGTTTTCGTGCAATATTCCACTTTTCTATAAGTCGTATCACATTTTCTGTGTTGCTAGAATCTTCTTACATATTTAAACATTCCAAGTAAACTTTCCAACTTATAGCAAAGCTTCTTTAAAAAAAAATTTCTAACTTAATCCTCTTTCAACCACATTTCTCTTTCTCCCCCCAACAGCCAGCTACACCCAACCACCTCCAACAACAACAAAAAACATCGTACAGGCGTCAAGTGGAAAAATCTCAATCCGGTGTTCAATGAAGAGTTCGCTTTCGACACTCGCCCCAACGAACTCTACACACAAAGTCTTTACATCACGGTTTATGACCGTGACTATGGCAAAAGCGACGATTATTTGGGAGGGTTGGTGTTGGGAGGGGTAGGGTCGAAAGGGCAACGCTTGAAACATTGGTTGGACATGATCCGGTATCCGGATCATCGACACGAGGCCTGGCATAATTTGACGGAGAGAACGCTGGAGTTTAAGGATATGAAGGAGAAGAAGGAGCAAGGAAGTGGCGGCTCCAAATTGATGTAATTTATTTTGTGTTAAATGTTGTACCTAAATCACGATTATTTAGTTGTTGCTATTTATGTGTAAAGTTCTAAATAAAATAAACTCTTATTTTACTAAACACTTGGTTTATGTTTCCTGCAATTTTCTGGTGTCCTTGAAATAACACCAAAACAATAAAGGGACGTCTGACCTAGTATTTTCCGGTACATTTAACAGAATGAACAGTGAAAGTGTTTGGGGTGATGTTAGGGGAAATTATTTGGGGATGTGGCACAGATTTCACTTGGTAATGTTATTGACATGGTTGTTGTTTCATTTGATTGGATTCTTGTATTCAAGGACAAATTTTACTCTTGGAAATATATCAATATCTTTGTTGAAATTTAATGAATAATAAATTAACGTGGAAAATTTCCTTTATTAATTTAGGTTTAATGAAGGGAAAGACGTGGAAAAACAGTTTATATTTGGATGAAATCTTGTCATCGGGGATTAAATGGGTAAAAAAATTCATAATTTCTTAGTGAGATTCTAGATAAAATAATCTTTCTTCTTTGTAAAAAACGAAATCTGAAGAAAATCGGTGCGTTTTAGATTTTTTATGACAATTACATTGGAACTTAGAAAAATATCAAAGTGATATTCTAGATTTTACAATAATTGCATCATTTTCTGACAGATCTTTAACCTGTTTGAATTTTCCAATAAAATGATTTTTCTTCTTTGTAAAAAACTAAACTTGAAGATAATCGGTGCGTTTTTTGATTTTTTATGACAGTTATACTGGAACTTAGAAAAATATCAAAGTGAGATATTAGATTTTCCAATCATAGCATCATTTTTTGACAGATATTTATCCTGTTTGAATTTTCCAATAGAATGATCTTTCTTCTTTGTAAAATATTAAATTTGAAGAAAATCGGTGCATTTTTCGATGTTTTATTACAGTTTATATCGGAACTTAGAAAATTATCAAAGTGAGATTCCAGATTTTGCAATAATAGCATCATTTTTTGACAGATCTTTATTCTGTTTGAAATTTCCAATAGAATGATCTTTCTTCTTTGTAAAAACCGAAACTTGAAGAAAATCGGTGCGTTTTTCGATTTTTTATGACAGTTATATTGGAACTTAGAAAAATATCAAAATTATGATCCTAGATTTTGAAATAACAAAAAAAAAACCAAATAATTTAACTTGTAAAACTTTATTTAATCGACGAAAAAGTCAAATAAAACATATTTGCACAAAAAAAAACTTAACATTATAACATTGCACATCAAAAAAAAAACTAAAATAAACTAACAATAAAATTCAAAAAAAATATTGCACGTATTTATATTGCACTTAGTTACGATAAGAAAATATCACTAGATAAATTATTCATCTAAAAGAAACACCAATGAATTGTCCGTAAATAAAAATATATAAACAATTTTGCACCCCTCAAGAAAAATCCTTGTACCCTCCCCAAAAAAGAAACCTCAACGAAGCAAAAAAAATAATAACGATTGAAAAAAGTTTATATGGCAGTGGAAATAAATAATACTTAAATAAATTGTGTTTTTTTTAATCAAGGTAGATACCCCAAGGAATTTTCCAAACTACTACTGACATTCTTGTTATTCCTCACCAAAGCATGTTGAGGAAAATTCGGCTCCAACTCAAAATACTCCCGATTACTGTTGTTCCTCTTCCCCTCCCCACTCAAACTGGACCTCCTCGACTCGTCCGATTGGCTCTGAATCGTGTACAAACCATTCTTAGCACTGTACATTAAATTGGCGTTATGAGCCCGTTGCGGGCCGCTCCTTGTGGCATACAGCGCATTCTGCACGATCCTCTGGTGGCTGTAGTGGTTGATGGCCTTGATATCGGCGCTTCGGTTGTACTTGGAGTTGGAGAGTTTGTTGTAGGCGTTGCGGGTGATTAAGGCTTCCATGTCGGGGTTCCTAGGGGCCAAGTGGGTGATATCTGTGGTTTGGCTCAGTTTTATGTCGGCGAATAGAGCCGCGATTTCTGCGGATTTTTTTACGGAGAGGGCTTCGGTACAGGCGCCGGAGGAGATGGCGGTAGATTGGACTGTGCGACCAGCTGAGGGAGAAAAATAATATTATTTACAACTTTTATGACAGTTTTAAAGGCAGAGGTCCAATAATGCAAATTTTTCGAAGTGTGCCTATAGTAGACTATAAAATGCTGAATTTTCGATGGATTTTCATGCCGCTTGAATTTTCTTAAAGAACTGACTCATCATTTTATAATAAAGCCAACCGTACAGAAATCTGTCAATATTTATAATTTTTATAGCAGTTTTAAAGGCAGAGGTCCAAAAATATGCAAATTTTTCGAAGTGTGCCTATAGTAGACCATAAAATGCGGAATTTTCGATGGATTTTCATGCCGCTTGAATTTTCTTGTAGAACTGACTTGTCGTTTTATAACAAAGTAAACCGCACAGAAATATGTCAATATTTACAACTTTTATAGCAGTTTTAAGGGTAGAGGTTCAAATATTTTATAAGAAGGCAATAAAATACAAGTTTTGTACAAAAAAATCAAGTTGTATATGACATTGCGTTAATTATTTAGAAAGTATATTTAATTCCTAATAAAACTGTGCAAAAAGTTTGCAAATACATCTTGTAGTTCAAGAGTTATTCAACTTTGAAATATTACATAGTCACATTAAAAAATAAGAAATATTTTATGTCAATAAGAAAATTATAATATCGCGCGTTGCCATGGAGATTTACCCCAGTTGCCATAGAGATTGTTTATAGAGCTAGCGTTTAGAACATAATCAGTGGCACCTGCCTAAATTCACTCCACTTCCCCACAAAACAATCATTTGTTTCCTGATTTGTATTCATTTCACCTTTTCACTAAATTAACATGCAACAGATGTTTAGACAGCCAGCTAGATCGCTTCGTAAACAGCAATTGTTTCCAGAGTTAAGCTCTGGTAAATCGATTTTAACACTACATCGTCATATATATCAGAGGGTGAGTATAAGTGACTGTTTTGTAAAGTTTTTGGAAAAATATCTAGGTTACGCCAATGGTGGTTGTGGAACACAGGACGACAGTGTTTCCTTTATATATAAAGAGAAATCTGGGACTCCATGTAATTATTAAACTGAGTTTTCGAATGACAAAACATCAAAGGTTCCTCTTTGATTCCCCGCTAGCTTTTAGTTGGAATTCTCGTCGGGATCGAACGTTATTTTCTAGTGTATTCAACGGATACCCTTAAAGGGACCACAAGACAACAAGTAATTTAGTTTATTAGGTAAGAAAAAATATCCAAAATCGAACTATTGCGAAAACATACGAGGTCTGCTCAAAAAACACCAACTTACTTTTCGATCCGTATCTACTGGAACTAAAGCTGCGCACTGATGCCTGCTTATGCATTCCAACTGGCACACTTTCAGCCAAACTCCTAGCATACAAAGCTCGATTATGCAAATTCCTCAAATCGCCATTGCTAATCGTAAACAGCTCATAATCCAACGCTAAATTATCACTACTGAAACTCCGTTGGGTCCTCAAACCTTCAACTTGAACCTCCGACAAATTCTTCACTGATCCTCTCGACTTCGACTTGAGTTTCTCATAGTAAGTCTCGCTAGGATTCGGCATATACTCCAAACTACGCGTACTTTTCGTATTGGAATTATTTTTGCAGACTTTCTTATGATGTTGCTTGCTCAAAACACTCTCAGTGCTACCCTGGATAAAACCGCGTTGTTTCAATTGGTCCAAAATTGAGCTGGACGTTTTTGAAGTGCGTAAACAGTAGCACTTGTTACTCTCCGTGCAACTATCAGTGTCACATCCGCAAAAAGTGAGCGTGTTGTCCGAGGAGCAAAAGCACTTGTCTTTACAGATGGCGCTGGAGCATCGCGCTTGAGGTTTTTTGAGGAAATTCTTGTGGCCTCCTAGCGAGCAGTAGCATTTATCTGCCGAGACGCAAGTACACGTGTCCGAGTCGTAAGAGCACTCGGAGCAAGACACGTAGCCACTAGACGAGTTCCGGTTTTGAGTGTTGAGTAGATTGAGGGATTTTTGTTGTTTGCGCCGTACGGAAAAAAAGTCGCTTTCTTCGCTGGTGCTTGTGCGGTCTCGTCGGTGAAGCCCCGAACTCGGCTTCTTCCTATAGCTTTGCTTCCGATGCACAGCCTGCTCTTCCTTTGGACGAAACTGCCGTGTGTCGTAGGACGAAGTCGATATCGAACTTTCCGGCAGCTTTCCCTCAATAACTCCTCTACTATCAACCTCAACTGGAACCTTAGGCGCCTTTTCTTGAGCTAAACTATGCCTCAACACCCTCAATCGGAAATTCCTTTGGAATATATGCTTCAACCTCTTAAACTTCCTACTAACCAAAACATGTCTAGTACTCTTAGTGTTCACACTACTGTTTCTATGCAGTATCTTCTTTTTTTGGCGGCGCATTATTGATTTGGAACGTTGATATAGTTCGTCTTTTGTAAGGGTGACGGAGAGTTTTAACAGGAATTCCTTGTAGATTGGTTTGAGATCGTTGAAGGACATGCCTTCGGGGTCGATGATGACGCCCAGGATGTCGTCCATGGAATGGAGGCCTTCTTGTAGGCTGAGCTCGTTGAAGATTTCTTTGAAACCGAGGGGGGAGCCGCCAGTCGCTTGTTCGTTGTTTCTGTGGAGGGAAACATTAAATAAATAAAGATCGAATAAGGGTCGAATTTGATACTAATTCGTTTAATGGGACTCTAGCCATGCAACTTTGAAATCTATACCGTGCCGTTCTTTGGTTTGTAATCCCCCCAGTCCCCAGTTTGAAACAAATCAATGCGCCTAAAAACTAAATCCCGTAGACGGGACAATTTATTTTCTGTCCAAACCTTCGATTATTTTCCTTTATAAATAAAATGTTGATGTTGACTATACTTGAGAATTAATTTTAAATAAGCAGTCGATCTTTACGCAATATGAAAACTCGTGTAAAAGGATATTTCCGGTTGATATCCCCGTTCTTTGCATCGTCGTTATCTAAAAAGGAAGTTTAATTAATGCTCCCTGTTCTCTCTTAGCTTTGCTTATTGAAACGATGAAAAGATTATTCATACATATTTTTTATCTTAAGCTATTCACCGTATACCTAATTTTATAACTTTACTTTTGAAAGAAAAATTGGATTTGCTTTCTCATCAAAACTCAATTATGTTTACAAGACGATGTTTCGTTTATGCATTAAATTGGATTTTGTTGTATCCCGCAAGGTTCCTACCGTGAGACTTTCGATTTGTACCGTGTTAGTCCACCAGTGTTGAGGAAACTGCCCGATCTTGGAATGGTGACCTTAGTTAAGATGTCGCCGGAATTTTCTTTTTTTCTTATAGTCTCATCGTTCCTCTTTCGCATGCTTTGCACTCGCTTTAAGCCCTTGTTGCTGCTTTCGCTCATCACTTGTTTTATTTCCGCGGTGATTTGCTTTTGTTCCCTACTCATATACGTGCTAATTTTATCTAGAAAAACAAACAAAACAGTCACTTAAGGTTTGTTTTTTGAGAAAACTTTGTGGTACCTGAAAAAGTTTTCGGTTTAACTTCCTCCTCCGCCATCTTGGTTTGGATTGGCTCCTCGTAGGGTAAAATTGCGTCCAGATCCAGGGTTGGTTTCGGTGGTTCGGGGGCCTTAGGAGCCCTTCGGGTCTTGGTGCTCTTTTTTGGAGGCTTGGACAGAAGTGGCTGGGTGTCCGAGGTCTAAAATACAAATCAGTTTAAGCTACAAAATTTTTTTTTGAGGTAAGACCTACGTTTAATCCATCACTTTCGCTTATAATCGAGGAGGTGGTACTGCGTTTTTTTCGTGGTGGCCTCACCGGTACCACTTTGGATGTTGTGGAAGCGATGGACATGCATGTGACTCCGTTCTTGTTTTTCGGCTTCTTCTCCTTGGCTTTCATGTGGGCTACTAGGGATTTGTATAAGGTGGCTGCGATTACTATAGCATCTTCTGAAGTTTGACAGACGAAACTACACAAAGAAAAGATTCTTTAGTCCCAAACTAAATGATTTCGAACTAAGTACTCACCCATGGCACTCTAGTTGTTTATGGACTCCAATTTTCCGCATTACTACAGCAAACAAAGGAGAATGCGCCTCCTTGCTTATGTACTTCCGTTCACTGTCATCTAGATTCCGAAACAGTGACTGCTTGTCGATGTTGTCAGGATCTGTAATCAAAGGTAAGAAGGCGTAGGCGGATTTTGGACTGTCATGTATCACAAATTTCACAGCTGACCACACAGCAATCGTTGGAAACGAGTTGAGTTGTTCCAGGTCACCTACACATAGAAAATAGTAGCAGAAAAAATGAAATTGAAGACAAATGGTGGTACCTTTTTCCCCTTGGTACTGCACCTTAAGGCCTCCACTTGAAATCTCCAAACGTCCAGTGAGCGCCTTCCGCAACTTCGTAATCTTCTTATACGCAAAGTACAGTTCTCTTAGTGGATTCTGCAACCCAGCTAAACTAGTGACTTTCTCTTGTAGTGGTACCGAACCCAAATAGTCAACGGAAAACGTGTGCACCCCAATATCATTCAACGGTATTCCATTATCTTTAGCCACGTCACTAAACATCTTCTCAATCTTCGCCTGCACACTATTTTTGGTACTGCTCGAGTCCGATTCGAACATTGAATCGATTTTTTGTTTATACACACTGTAGACACTGCCAGTGTCATCTTGGTTTTCCATTAACAGTCGGAAGCCTTGAGATTTCTGGCTGGTCTTACTACGGATGCTGGGGTTGCGAGATGGTGGCTTCTTTTGGGGTTTGTGGAGGAATGGTGGGGGAGGTGGCGGTGGTACCAGAGGGCTGATGGGAAGGGCTGGAGGGCGGGGTATTGCTATGTTGTCCATGTTGCACATTACCATTTTGGGGACATTTGGTGTCATCTGGAGATCATTGGGAGTAGTGGTTGGTACGAGGCATTTGCTGTGGGCAAAAATTGACTATTTAGTGTGGGTACTTTAGTACTACTATCACTAAGATTTCGGGGGTTTTTGAATTTTTAAAATTTTTAAACCTTTAAGGCCTCTGTTATGGGTCCTTAGGGAACTCCAATAGTTACTGTAGTGTTTTTGAGCTATCTTCGATAGTACTCTGTTTTTTTCACAGTTGGTTAAGCAAGACAATAATTAGAAACGCAATGAGTAGTATTTAGGTTAAGTGAGATTAGTTGAAACGATGTTCACATCGATTAGTAGAAGTAATTATAAAAAAAGATGGACTAATTAAACTTTTACTGGAAAAAAATCGTGTTATTATTCAAATGTAATTTAGTGATGTACATCAGCTGTGATTTACGTTTTTCTAATAAAGTATTAATTAAGTTTTTGTAGGGATTAATAAATAAAGCTTGTTTGTGGCACGAACCAGAGCAATTTTTTACAGTTACCATCCGCCGACGACCTTTACAAGATTACAAGTCACTAACCATTTAATTGTGATCAGCTGTCATCATCGAAATTTGCGTGTGTTAAAGCTCGATTCTTACATAATATGAGGAATTTGTTCTTATAGGCGAGGTACAAAAGTTAGACTATAACCAATCCCAAGGGTTTTATAGCGGTTAAGTGGTTATTTTCTTCTGGGAAATTTCTTTCGCCTATTTACAACTTCGCAATAGCGAAAAAAAAATAGTTGAAGTATAAAGTACAAAGTTGCAGCTGTCCTATCTTGCTGTGCGGACATTTATTTAATTAATAACGGTAGTAGAGCGAGTTGGAGAGACGAGGAAAACTTTAATGGTCTTTGGATAGTAATAGGTCGACACATCAATATATGGTAACAGTATTATTGTAACACACAACAATATTATAGCTGCGGTTTGGAGCGTTTTCTCTCCTTTATCTGTGTTCCGTTTGAATTTTCTAATTTCTTTCTTACTCATCTTAGCTCTTGGAAATTCTGTTAAATTAATTGGCGCTAATGAGAGTGACTATTGGTTAATATCTGGACATTATCGTTAACTAGTAATTATGTTTTTGCGGTAAAATTAACGGGAAATTAGTAATAACATTGTCTATAAATTCGCTCTATCGAATAATGCGTTGCCATGGTTACGACGAACTATCTACAACAAATTGTTTAGTGCTTGGGTTTTATAGGAAGTTTGTCTTCTGAATAATCTGGTCTAAAAACTTGCATATTCCTACATCCAGTCACTAACCGTCACTAAATCTAAATAATATCACTAAAACCAAATAAAACATATCTTGGTCTAAAGTTTCATTAATTGGACTAAACATCAAAAGAGAGTCACGAAAAACCAATTTATTGTTACCTATATGAAAAAACAGTCCTTTAGTCACTAAAACCGTCACTAAATCCAAACAGAATCACTAAAACCAAATATAGTTTAAAAAGTGATCCAGATCTAAACTCTATACTAGAATGTCGAAAATTTTTCGTGCAAGTATTTTTGTTCCAATTTCCTATGCATATTTAAGCGAAACCACTTTCCTACATAAATTTTTCATCCTCCAACCATTCGATTTTTCCCCTAACCCCCTATGAATATTAATCCGGTGCCAACAATCACTTTTCGAGGTGAACTGTGGCGGTGTAAAAATCCTTTAAAATTATTGGGTTATTAAAATGCAAGCTGAAACTGGTACTTGCTTCAAGTACTTGTAAATGGTACTACGTAGAGGTAGAATGTAGCAAAACCATTAACGTCTGTTATATGGTGTAACGGTATTTAACAGCCACAACAGAGCGCATACGGTGCGATTGCATGGCAATCAGTACCTATAGTACTACTACTATCTTTGGTGCAAGCGATTTTTTACATCGATGGCATTCCTTTACCTTTGGAAGATCGAGCGAGTGAAACATAATTGTTAGAAAATTACTGTTTGCAACTGTTTGGACAATTTAATAACAAGAGAGAGGTGCAAAAATGTAAAAACTAAAATAATCGTTAACAGCATGTTTTATTGTGAAATATGACGGATTTATTGATGTTATAAACAAAAAATCATTGTACGAGTAAATGCTCACATCAGTTAGTATATCTAATAAAAGTAATTATAATTTATTAGCAAGGCTTTCGTGCCGTGTGGATGTTGATTAATGATCTTAAAATGTAATTAAAAGTTTAATCTGTCCATTTCCTCTTTCTTATAAACACAAATCGTGATTTATTTATCATAATCTTAGGTTTTAGTTTCAAGTACAATACCAATAATTTCATAATTTCCATGCATGGCTAATTACCCAGTATTAAGGTCATTGAAAATTGCTTAGAATCTCGCCAGACCAATTTACTTAATACATAATAAAATGTATGTATTTAGTGACTCAAAATTCTTTGTACGAAAATTTATATTTTTTTGTAACTAAATTACAATAAATTTTCTTCTGTGGTAAGATTCTCTTAGGATGTTTAGGATTTAGTGATATTAACTTAGGTTAGTGATTCCGTTTCAAAATAATTGTTCCTTATTCACCCAGTGACAATTTTTGGTTACTTATTCAGAACTGATAATTTAGGATTTAGTGATGGTAACTTTAGACTTTGGCGAATTTAGTTGGATTTAGTGAAAGGTGGATGCTTAAGGACTGATAACTTAGGATTTTATGATGGTATCTTTAGTGATTTTATTTGGATTTAGTGACAGATCGATGCTTAAGGACTGATAACTTAGGATTTAGTGACAGTATCTTTAGACTTTAGTGACAAATAGATGCTAATTTAGGATTTAGTGATAGTGTCTTTAGGTTTTAGCGGTTTTACTTGGATTTAGTGAAAGATATGTGTGCTTAAGGACTGGTAACTTAGGATTTAGTGATAGTATCTTTAGGTTTAGCGGATTTACTTGGATTTAGTGAAAGATATGTGTGCTTAAGGACTGGTAACTTGGGATTTAGTGATATTATCTTTAGGTTTAGTAATTTTACTTGGATTTAGTGATATTGTGATAGTAATACATATATTTTTAAATATATAAAACCGTTTTGTGATTTACTGCAAAGTTTCTACGCCTCCTTCGATTATCTATTTTCATTTTGCTTGTATATTTATACATATTTTTATCTAACTGTATAACTTTTTGTTTAAATACTTTTCGCCTTATTAGCAAGATATATGAAAACGTTTCAATGTTTTCTAACCATCATTGAACACATGTCGAATATAATTACAATAAGTTACAACAGCATATGTTTGCTTTGCGTACAGTTGGAATTTGTTGTGTGATATTCAAAGTTAGATTGGTTTTTTTAATACAGCTAGTCAGTAATTAGGGTTTATTGGAAAAAAGCAATTTAAGGGGCTTTGATGCAGCCCAATAATGTAAATAATGTTATGAGAGGATTTTTGTTTGAGTTGGGAATATTCGAGGAATAAATAATAGAGACTTTACAAATTGAAATTATTAAAAAGTCTATTTGGAATGAAAGCAGCTTTTCCAGATTGTATATACCTGGAAGTTACTATATTCTACGTGTTAAGTTACATCAACACGCTTGTTACGTCATAAATTAAATTAGTAAAGTCGAAAAGCTTAATTGTATGAAGCAAAAGGTTAATCACGAACATCACCAACTGGCAAAATGATATTTAATTTAAATTAATTTAGCATTTAGCAAAATTACCGGTATTAGTTGTACATAATAAATTTTTGATAATGAATGTTGGAATATAGGTTATAATTTATTATCCGCAACATACGGTGTTATAATTTTTTTTTTTGTTAAATAAATTAAGAATGAGCGTAACTGTAAAATATATAAAGTATTATATTACTAAATTACCGGCGAGCGCACTCCGTTCCTCGACTAGAGTTCAGTTTCAGTTTAGTTTTATTATTGCCTGAAACTACGCGTTTTGTTAAATTAGTGTTCCAACTTTTCCGGTTGTTAAATCGAGCAATATCAGCATGACAAATTCTGAAGCATTTTTTTGAATATTAATAGGAGTTATCTCAAAATTTGTTCTGTAGACTTTAGGTGGATAAATTCACTAAAATAAATTAACGTCACTAAATCCTAAGTTAACATTCTTGAATGTAAACTAAAATGTTTAAGGACGTAGCAATTATTTTTTGTTATATGAAAATGTGGCCTAGTTACTATTTGTCACTAAGTCTACAAAAAAATTATAGAAATGTCAGTAGAATCACTGTAATCTATATTCTATAGTAGGCTATAAAATCTGGAATTATCAACGGATTTTCGTTCTGTTTGAATTTTCTAGTAAAACTAGCTTGACTCTTTGTCAAACCGCAACGAAATCTGTCACGTTTTCGAAGTTTTATGACAGTTTTAAGGACACAAACCTGAAATTTCGAAAAATTTTTTAAGCGAGTCTATAGTATACCGTAAAAACCGGAATTTTTAGAGGATTTTCATTCTGTTTAAATTTTCTAGTAAAACTAACTTGGTTCTTTGTAAAATTGCAAACCGCAACAAAATCTGTCAATTTTTCGAAATTTTATGACAGTTTTAAGGACACAAACCTGAGATTTGGACAAATTTTTTAAGCGAGTCTATAGTATACCATAAAAACCGGAATTTTTAGAGGATTTTCATTCTGTTTAAATTTTCTAGTAAAACTAACTTGGTTCTTTGTAAAATTGCAAACCGCACCGAAATCTGTCAATTTTCCGAAGTTTTATGACAGTTTTAAGGACACAAACCTTAAATTTGGACAAATTTTTTAAGCGAGTCTATAGTATACCGTAAAAACCGAAATTTTTAGAGGATTTTCATTCTGTTTAAATTTTCTAGTAAACCAAACTTGATTCTTTGTAAAATTGCAAACCGCAACCAAATCTGTCAATTTTTCAAAGTTTTATTGCAGTTTTAATGACACAAAAACTAAATTTGGACACATCATTTTTTAAGGGAGTCTATAGCAGTGGTCTCCAAGGGGTACGCGAGTCGATACATGGGAATACGACATTATTAAAATAATACTCCTAATAAAATAAAATACTGTGTAATTTTTTTCCTAGCAATGGTACTTGGCACAATAAATTTGTCTTTAATTAGTTTGGGGTACGCACTATTTATTTTTTCTGCCTTAGGGGTACGAGATCGAAAAAGTTTGGAGACCACTGATCTATAAAGTAGAAGGAGTTTTGTATAGATTTTCGTGACAGTTTGGACAAATCGATAAGATTAAACTATAGAAAAGTCACTAGAATCACTGTAATCTAAGATAAGGTCACTAAATCCCAAGTTATAAACCAGAAGGAGTTTTGAATAGAATTTCGTGGCAGAACTGGTGGCAGTTTAAGCAAATCATCATAAGATTAAATTATAGAACAGTCACTAAAATCACTATAACCTAAGATAAAGTCACTAAATCCAGAACCTTGAGGTACTTTCAAAAATAGATACTTTTCGGAACGTTAACTACGAAATAATGTAACGGGGTCCAAGATTGATCCCGATCAACATTTCCATTTCAATTATGATAGTTTCGAAGACAAGTCCAATTAAAACTCGACACAATGGCCGATAAATTCTCTGGTTGTGCCCCAATTAGTTCACGTCCTCTATACAAAACAAAATAAACATTCCGACGTTATTGTGCGAATCAAAACGAAAATAAAAGTATGGGAAACCAACATCACTATAACAACAATACAATACAGGAAAAAGCACTTTGTAGATTTTAATTAACATTTTGTTTAATAATTTATTTTCTTTGTGTGTTTGTTTTACTACCACACAAAGCCACAAGTGGTAATGCAATAATTCAAACATGTTTAAATAAATTACGAGATATGTTAAAGATGTGTACTGGTAATTTTTCAGTGATTCCGCATAAATCAAGCGTCTCGACTACTAGTTTTTACTTGTGTTAGATATTTTATCACGGCCACGGAATGTGTCATCTTACAAATTATCTACACTTAATCCCTAACTCTTAGTAATTAGTACTCAATTCCGTTAATATTCGCCTATAAATGGTATACAACGAAAATAAGCAGATGTTAGACCTGTAAGGCGTACACAATCATAATACAATATAATATAACCAAACATCTGACACTTAGTCTAATGAACAACAGTAACAACTATTACGTTACGTCATGGATGGTACCGTTTGGACATTTTTGTATTCACAGCAAAATCATTTTCCGTCCTAATCAACTTTAGGTATACGAAACTTGTAATATTAGAGGCTAACAAGTGGAAAAAGGAAAAATATTAAGTTAAGGATTTAGTGACTTTATCTTAGATTACAGTGATTCTAGTGACTTTTCTATAATTTAATATTATCGGTGATTTCCTCAAACTGTCACAAAAATCTATACAAAACTCCTTCTACTTTCTCTGGTTTATAATTTAGGATTTAGTGACTTTATCTTAGGTTATAGTGATTCTAGTGACTTTTTTCTATAATTTAGTCTTATCGATTTGGCCAAAGTACCACCAGATTCGACCACGAAATTCTATTAAAAATTCCTCTTTCTTCTTATTGTGGCTTACAACTTAGAATTTAGTGACTTTATGTTAGTGATTATATCCACTATAACGTTTGAGACATAAGACGACTAGAAGGTTCCATTTCCCGTTTTCTTGTACTCATCTTCATGATTTAATGTAACTTTATATCAGTATAATGTTAGATCCTTGTGGAACACCAGGAACTGAATTATAATCGCGATATATAAGTTCAAAAAACTGTACAGAAGATATCATCATCATCACCTAACATTTTTTTTTCAAAGTTCGATCATAGAACCACTTTTTCTATAAAAGTTGCCAAGCCCCTGATGCATTTCTAAATTATTACCAGCATTGATATGCAGAAATACCTCGTTTATAACGCTGTCTTAAGTCTTAAGCGATTGTAAATCGCATTGTTAACTGTTCTTATCGATAATAAAACCAGGTACATAAAGTTTTTGTACATTCTTACTTTTTTTTTGGGTTTCATTTCCAATAAAGCAAACACAATATCAAATAGAAGTGCAGGATTTTAATTAGAACAACATCATGACATGAAGCTTTTGTTGTTTTATTAGATGTTTTCGTCACGGCCATCAACATTAACAGCGGTTTTTCGGTCAGGAGTGCCTCGTGGTTGTTATTATACAGTCAATTGCACACAACTTGTCATATATAAATGTCGGAAATTACACACATTTTTAGTATTTAGTCACGTCACATAAGTATTTAACGTAATTTGCATCAGAAAAAGCACAGTTGTGTTGCGGTTCTGACAAATTGTGTTAGGTAATGTCGTAGCAGTTCAGGTTCAGGTTCAAAGTTGATTATACATGGGAAGCGCGTCGGATGTCGAAGGTATAAGATAGAACCTTGTGACACACTTTAATAATGATGTAAGTAGAGGAAGTTGGGGGGTGCTTAGCCAATGTGCATGTGCACCCTTGACTGCAGCTAAAAGAACTGCTTCAACTGCTTGCAATCCAGCAAAATCGGTAAATGAACTGGTTTAACTGGTCGCAGTTCAAAGTTGCACATGCACATAGGCCCAGAACCTCCCAACTTCCTCTACTGATGAAAAACGCATAAATATCTTTGAAAGTGTGAACAAATTGATAAATGAAGATGAAGGACCAACCGCACGCATTTTCTAAAGCTTCGTACAAACCTGAACATTGCGCCGAACGACGGACGTACAATTACTGAGAATGGTACAAACCATAAAAAATCTACACAAACCATTCTGAACTTTGTATGATGTTCGGTTCGTTATTCTGTTCGTCGTTCGTCGCAATGTTCAAATCTGTATAAACGCACGTTTTATCTGCGCTTGATGGCTCCCGGTAGTAAAACGATCACGTTTTCTATGAACGAAGTGAAACTACAGTAGAACTCTAGATGGTTTTGTGGTACTTAATATCGATATATTCTTTTCTAGGTTAAAAATACTGTACCTACTGGTTTTATAAGTAAGTATTACACCTTAGAAAAAAAAAATGCGAAAAAACTTTATGTTTATAGTTGTGGTTATGTAATTTAAATATTTTAATTACCAGTTGCATATGGCCTTTCTAACAAAGGATTTTTTGAAGAACTATTGGAAAAGGCAAATGACGTAACAAAAACAAAACTACAACTATCTACCTACTTGATTTCGTAATAAATCATACATAACAATATTTTTCTCTTCTAACACAAGGAAGGTAATTTCCGTTTTAAATGAAATTGTTAATTAAACCATATAGCGCAATTACTCCACAATTTGCAATCATAATAAATAACAGAACTAAATTCATTAGTTTATTTTATATAAATACAAATTTTATTCAATTAGCAAAACTGAAAAATTGCCTTTTTGTTCGTTTACTAGAAAGGTGAAGTAAACAAAAAAAAAATAAATGCAAAATTTGAATAATGCTCCAAATTACCTACGCCGTTCAATTTGTAATTGTTACAACATGATACGGTTGAATTTTATAAAATTAACATTGCAAATGCTTGAATTAATTGCCAATATATTAATTTTATATTTTTCGAGCTACATGTAAATATTCCAATAAAATTGTCTGTGTATGCGAATGAAACTGTTAAAACTTCCTTGTACTAACAAAATACACCATGAAATTCAATTCTAGTTTCCGTTCTGAAAACTTTACATGCTTCATTGGAAACTAAACGAATTTATTTATAGTTTAGATTATTGAAAAAAAATCAATTTCTTGGCTCTTCTTAAATCTCGATTTTTATAGAATTTCTACAGTCCACATTTTTGTCCATTTTTAACTCGACATATATAGATGAAGATGATAATCTTATATATAAAAGTGAAAGTTTGTCCTCTATACAAATTTACACCGTTGTAGATATCGACGCCAAATTTTTTGTGAATGATCTTTCGGCTTCCGCACAAGTCGTATGGGTGTATTTTGCGCCATTTTTCGTGAATGTTTGTACCATATAGAAATCTACACCATTGTAGATGTCGATGCCGGTATCGTGGCGGCGGGGCCGCAGCCAATCAACGGCTGTACCGCCACGATGTTGGTGTCGATGTTTACAATGCTGTATATTTGTATAGAGGACTTTTATATAAATAGCTGTCTGAGAGTTATAAATTATAATAATTATTATTGAAAAAACTGCCCCCAATAATCAATAAATATATCCAAGTTAATTATTATATTTTGTTTATTTCTTCCTGCAAAATCTCATCTCTCATCTCTTTGATTTTCTATCATCTCGATGTAAAACAAAACAACATATGGTGTTACATATTTACCACTGTTCTAACATGTTCCGTTATTATTACCCAGCAAGTCTGCTAAGTTAGTAATGAAAAAATGCGTTCCGGTCGTCCACACGACATTTTTATGGATTTATGCTAAACGCTATTAGTTCGGCAATTAATTGAGTCGTAAACTGCACCGCAGTTGAGAAAACTTGCTGATGTTTATAATGTGTCGTAAAGAATTTGTTTTTAATGTGGTGATGACAAGAAACTTGTAGAAATTATTATTTTAAAGACAAATTTATATTTTTTGGTTGCTGGCGCGAATTTAATTAATTTGTATCTAGGTATCAGTGGATAGAAATGAAATTGAAATTTCGCAGTAGATAGTTAAAAAGCGACTGGATAAATCGATTAACTAAAACAATTATCGCTATTGAAACAAGTGAACTTTCGCTTTAATTTAATTAACAATGTGTGTTGATGTTGATAAAAGTTGGTTGGCGTTGAATTGAATTAAACTGTCAACTTAAAACACATTTTAAGTAAAAATACACTTAGACTGTGACTTATTCCACCTGAAAGGCATAAACAACGTCACCGTCTAAGTGTATTTTATTTAAAATTGAGTTTAGGTTAGATTATTTTTGTAGCAATTTACATGTAAAATTTTAACGGTTCAATTATATTTAAATCAGCTCTCGTCTGTTGGTTAACACAGCGGGAATTTCGAAATGTATCTATAGATTTCTCTAAAATTTAATTATTTTGCAAGAAAAAATATTAACAGCACAATAAACATATGAATTTAATTTAGTTTGGTATTGTTTTTACTGTGCAATTTCAAGTAGGTAATTACTTTCACATCTACGATTATTTCTACTAATTATAAATTTTTCATCGAAACTTATATTGTATGCCAATTTGGTACAGTTAGAAAAAAAGTAGGAAAAGTAACGCTTACTTTCTAACTGTAAAAATTTTATATGTTTATTTTTATAACGAAAAATTTTCTTAATCTTTACAAAATTGTGTGACTGGATTCAAAACTGACACAATCTATGGGAATTCTATTGAAAATTGGTCAACTGCCCGAAATTTACACAATTTTGACCAGTCTAAAGTAAATTTACAAAATTATACGCAAATTTGACCACATGAAACCCTATTTACTAGAAAATTTACACAAATCTTAAGAAATTTTCGTGAAATTTGGTCAATTCAAAGTCAAGTTACATAAATATAAACAAATTTACATCAATTTATGTAAATTTAGATAAATTTAAACTAATTTACAGGGAATTAAATATAGAAGCGAAAATATATAGAAATTTGGTCAAAATTTGATAACCTTGGGGATATTTACATAATTTTGACCAATCCACTGTGAATTTACATAAATATAAACCAAATTACAAGAATGTATGTAAATTTAGACAAACGTAAACTAATTTTATGGGAAATTTAATTTAAAAATGAAAATAGTATAAAAATTGGTGAAAATTTAATTAATTTCGTGAAATTTACACAATTTTGACCAATCCACAGTCGATTTACAATAATATAAACAAATTTGGACAAACTTAAGCTAGTTTTAAAAAAGAATGTAATGTAAAAATGGATATGGTATGGAAAATTAGCCAAAATTTGGCAAACTTGACCAAATTACACAATTTTGACCAGCCCAAAGTCAATTTACATAAATATAACCCAAATTACACTCTAATTTATATGAATTTCAGCTAATTTAATAAGCATTTAATAAAATTTACATAAAATTGACCATATAAACCGTTTTGTGAAAAGTTTTTTACTGAATTTTGACCATTTTAACAAATTTTACACAACATTGACCAAATCTGGAAATTAACATAAAATTTGCCATAATTTCGATCAAATATTATAAAAATGTCTTCTATTGCATAGAAAGTATTGTCCCAGAATTAGATAACAATGTTTTAAAAAAAAATAAAGAAAAGTGCACAAATTATAATATAATCACTTTAATTGCACGTTTTAATAAATTATAAAAAAAACGCTTTAAGTTGTAAGAAAGAGAGCACATAACCTGAGGCAATTTACTTAACTTACCAACCATGTAATATATGTATATGGTTATTATTTATAAAAGACTAGAAAAAAAAGAACGTGTGTGCGCGTCCACATCAAGAAACATCATAATTACTTTGGCTTGATGGTTGGTAATAAATCTATACGTAATATGCCTACTTAGTGTTTGAACAAAAAAAAACATAGGTACCGTAACTGTTGTTTGGGTTTGTGTGAATAAATTTTGAGGAACGTAGGTAGAAAAACGGTATATTTCAACGCTTATTATTATATATACAATTGTTAACCTAAAAATTGTTACGCAGACGGTTTTTATGAATCAAAATGATCCGAATACATAATATAAAGGTGGCTTTGAAGCGCATTAGATCCACTTGTATTTATTTAGTATGCTATGGGGCTAATCGTCCAGAAAAATTATGATAATGGAGGTTTAGGAGTTTTTAAGACTTTTCGAAAATTGATTACAAAGTAGTACTTTTTATTTTAAAAAAATCGAAAATTTGCTGGTTTGGGTACTAGTAGTTAGTAGTACCTTTGGGAATTGTAGTACCTCTCAATCAACTAGTACTTTTCTATAAATATTCAAAAATCTACTGGTTTCAAAAAGTAGTACCTTTCGAAAATTGTAGTACCTCTTAAAAATTACTAGTATACTCAATATTCTGTTATCCCACAGGGTACTACCTTGACCACTTCCGAAACCCTCCCATTTTCCAAAATAATCAACTCACATTAAAGTTGCAGTTTATCCAAATTGATACCAAAAAGTACCACACTTTTTCAAAATATCCACCACAAAATTTCCGTTTAATCCGCACCACTTTTCCACTAATTTCACTGGTACTACCACTACAATAATACAAAGTACTCTTGCCTACTTCTATTTTCCAATGTTGAATGATTGATTTAGTTTAACATGCAGTTAAAGTGCGTGTACACCGGCAATGGTACCAAAATGGGTACTCGTGCGGTACGAACGGGTTTGCCGTGACTGCTTAAACAGCGATTTCTTCAAGACGCGATATCGACTTCCCCACTAGCTAAATGTTCAACTGGCACGAAGACGGTGCTTTAAAATACATTTTTATTATATATTTGCATTTACAGTTGTTACAAAAAACAATTATTATTGTTGGAATAAATAAAAAAGATGTTGTTATTGCCTTTGGTAGAAAAACTTCATTTTAATTCAATAATAATTATGCGCAATATGGTAAAATTGTGTTGTAATTATTTTGTATGCTGTAGGTAGGTATAGTTGATCAATTTCTTTTGGAAAAGTTTTTACAAAGTTGGTACTATTCAGATGGCGGAGTATTCTAAGAATCTTACATTTAGCATATTCTGAAACTAGGAACTAATGCAGTGAAAAGAACGAAAGTACTACAAGGTACTATCAAGATAACAGAAACATATTCCAAGAACATTCAGCTATGGAATATTCTAAAAATATTCTAATAGGAATGAAAGCTCAGAAAGGTTTTAGGAAGTACTGTGCAAATAGCACAAGAAAGTTCCTGGAATATTCCAGAATATGCTCTAGAGATTTTAAATGTATATTAGGAACATTCTTAAATTTTGTTTGGTTCATCTTCCTATTAACATTGCATCGAATATCAAGAGAAAAATATTCTGAGCTATTCTAAAAATATTCTAATAGGAACGAATGCAGTAAGGAGAAAGACTATCAAAGTTTGTATCTTTAGAGGCAGTAGAAGGTACCATAATCATCCATAATATTCCAAGAATATTCTTTAAACTGGAGTATTCCTGGTATATTTCAGCAGAATATTCCAGGATTAAGGACTAGATACTCTAAAAACACCATAGACTTTAGGTTTAGACTTTCTATTAATCTTCCTATTGAGATTTTAGGAATATTCTGACATACAAAGAAATATTCCTTAATCTTATAAGCCAAGTAAAATTTATCACTCGAAAAAACTATCACTTCGAACAATAGTTGTGCAAATAATTATTAATCGACATCTACAATAACTTATTCATATGTTTATGTATTTTATTTATATTATTTTATAGTCTTCAACAGCAATAAATGCTATCTATCTATCTCTGTATCTATATATTCATAAAATATTTTAAATATCTCGTAGATTGAGAGATTATTCATGCTATCATCTGTGGTACATCAGTATATTGATGCTGATGAACATAAATTTAAATTTTTCTCTTATACTGTGACAAATTGTTTATTTAATCTCTGAAGATTCCTCTTCATAAAATAGCTAAAACCTGAGTTTACCTATCAATAAATACGGTAACAACTAATTTGCAAAATATTGTTGTTAAAATTCGAACATATGCCTGGCGTACCGCACAATAAATTTATTGTTAGTGTCACGACAAGAAAAAATTATGCATTTGTCCAGTTAGAAAATAATACAAATAAGAAATTGCGCTAAGCAAATTCTACTACAGTTATTTTTTGTTGGAAATTACATATATACATCAGTACTTTTGTTAGTTTTCATTCATTATTATAAAAATAACAATAACAAAGATATCTAGTTCTTTATTAAGTATTCAAAAACGTATATTAGAATTAAAAAAATAAACCAGGCTAGATAGTTTCGTGATCCAGTAGTCAGTCAATGAAATGAAAGAAGTTGTATTGTTGTTTTGCTTCGAGTAATAGTACCTACTTGTAGTTTGTATTACTTAGGCAGGTACTAATTTACTAGACAGTCTGCAACCAAACTTACGATAGAAAGTTGAAAGTTGTGAATGAAATTTAAATTTAGGTACCACTATTGACTCGGTACTGTTTTCAAACTTACATTTGGTAAACATTTTTGATTTAATTTATTTTTTGTGCATCACAAAAAACTAGTTATAAAAATAATTCATTTTAACAGATTTTGTGACCCCGGCGCTTCCGCCAAAATTTCAAAAAATATTTTCGTTTTAATTCTTTTTCTAAGAAACGAATTAAGTTAGAAAGGAATGGTCTTCACCATGTTAATTAGCACCACTTTCTTTATCATTGTGCAAAGTTACATGCATTTTGGAGAGATTAACGAAATCGAGGAAAATCATAAGGTTAACCCCTTATGAATTTTTCGAGTGAAAAATTAAACTTGCTCGAAATAAATAAATATGTATGCCCGATTATAGAGCTTGAAAAACAAACCGCGGAACACAAACAGAGCCAAATTACCTAATATTTCTGGAGATATGATTTTTTTTCGAGTCAACCAAATAAAATTTAAAGTTGGTCAAATTTCGTGCAAAGACAAGTCAATGCATTAAAAAAGTCTAGAACAAGTAGCCTGATATTATAGATTTCCTGATATTGGCACTGTTTTCTCCTAAAGTCTGTGAAATAAATAGTAATTTAAAAATTAAAAACTACTCTCGCCATCTTGTGGTAGCAGTTAAAAGTTCGTTGCAATGGTAAGATAGTTTTCTCTTTTGTTACAAACAGTAAAATAGAAAACTGTTTTACCACTCCAATGAACTTTGTAGTTGTATCACAAGAAGGCACAGTGAAACATTATTTTTACTTTTTTAACAATTTTGCAGATATTTCCTTTGGTTTATCGTTAAAAAAACTGAGTGTGTTTAATTAATACAGCAGTTTATATTGGAATTTTTATACTCCTAAAGTTTGTGAAATAAATAAATAATATATTAAAAACTACTCTCGCCATCTTGTGGTACCAGGTAAAAGTTCGTTACAATGGTAAGGTAGTTTTCTCTTTTGTTACAAACCGTAAACGCCGAGTTTTAGGCAACCAGTAATACAATTAACTCTATTCCAAGTGTCTTTTTCCAAGCCAAATATATGTCAAATTAAATTTAAAGTTTGTCAAATTTCGTGCAAAGACAAGTCAATGCATTAAAAAAGTTTAGAACAAGTAGCCTGATATTATAGATTTCCTGGTATTTGCACTGTTTTCTCGAGAATAATTCATTTTAACAAATTTTGTGACCCCGGCGCTTCCACCAAAATTCCAAAAGTATTGTCAGATTATGATCATAGACATTATGCTTCAACTAGAACTGATTTCTAACTGTCAGGTGAAAACCATAGACATTATTAGTAACTAGAACTGATTTGTAACTGTCAGATGAAAACCATAGACATTATTAGTAACTAGAACTGATTTGTAACTGTCAGATGAAAACCATAGAAATAATTTGTAACTAGAACTGATTTGTAACTGTGAGATGAAAACCAAAGACATTATTAGTAACTAGAACTGATTTGTAACTGTCAGATGAAAACCATAGGCATTATTTATAATTATATTTAGGCGGGTTCGCCAATTTTTAGTAGAGTGCCTCGGAATTTGACATATGACAAAAAATCTTATATCAAATCCGGACGAAAAAACAAATTCAAAATTATTTCCCCAGTTTTTACCTTATTTTCCACCACGTGACTAGAAGCAAAAATCAAAAAATGTTCACTTGTTGTGGTAAGTTAACTTAATAATTACTGAATTTTATTAATTACTAGGTACATAAATTATTAAATTTAGGTACCAAAATTGCACTGATATCAACGGTGGTCAAAACAACGCCCTTCGAAGGCCAGCAACCAGGAACTAGTGGCCTTAGGAAGAAAGTCAGAGTCTTTACGCAGAAGCACTACGTGGAGAACTTCGTACAGTGTATTTTTGACACATTGGGCAGTAAGGTGCCAGGTGCTACGTTGATTGTGGGCGGTGATGGACGCTATTTCACCAAACAAGCCATTAACGTTATTGCACGGATAGCCTCTGCTAATGGAGTAAGGAAACTAAGTTGGTTAAATAGGAAATTAAATTTCCATTTGTTTGATATGTAACACGACTATAATCGAATGGAAAATAAGAAAGTTATACAGGGTGTTTAACAAAACTTCACATTACCATAACTTCGTTATTTATTAAGCTAGAACAAAAATTCCAAGTGTGTCTGGACACACGAACTATTCCAAAATATCAAAAATTCAATCGATCGTTTTTTGTTTACATTTTTGGTGAAAACTCAACTGTCTTTTGTTTTTATATCATTTTAGCACTTGACATAGTCTCAAAATTAAATTTCGGTTGGTTTGATATGCAACTCGATTGTATTCGCATAAAAACTAAGAAAGTTATACGGGGTGCTTTAGAACTAAGTTTGGTACTTTTTAGGTAGCGAAATTAATCATCGGTCAACTCGGCTTACTCTCCACGCCTGCTGTATCCAGTCTCATAAGACACCACAAAGTTCTTGGTGAAAATCATCCCGTTTCCAAATTTTCTTTTACTGATGTGCTTCTTTTTCCAGGTGGCATTATCCTGACTGCCTCGCACAATCCAGGTGGCTTTTACAACGATTTCGGCATTAAATACAACATAGAAAATGGCGGACCAGCCCCTGATCAAATCACCAATGACATCTACGAATTTACGCGGAAAATTACGCAGTACAAAACAGCTCCCGCCATGGAAACCGATGGCTTACTTGATAAAATTGGCACGACTGTTTTCAATGTATGTATTAAAAATTCTATCCACTTCTGGAAAAAATGTTTTTATTTTGACAGGTAGATGGACGGGACTTCCATCTGGAAGTCATCGATTCCACCGCCAACTACGTGAGTTTAATGAAGCAAATCTTCAACTTTGGTAGATTGAAACGGTTGATACGAGGCGATGAAAAAAGAGCACCCTTCAACATACTCATGGATGCTATGAACGGCGGTTAGCAATCCAGAAACCTTCTAGATGTAATTTAACTTTTTTTAATCTAGTGACCGGTGTTTATGTCCGGCGTATTTTTGTGGATGAACTAGGCGCTAGTCCGGACGATAGCGTTTGTCGAATGATTCCATTGGAGGATTTCGGTGGAATTCATCCAGATCCAAATCTGACATATGCCAAGGAGCTTGTGGAGAAGCTCAAGAGCAACAGCGCCTATGACTTGGGGGCGGCTTTCGACGCGGACGGTGTAAGATTCTAGGCAACTTCTACAACAGTTTCTAGATTTCTATGATAGAATAGAATACTGTCTTTTTCTTCTAGGACCGCAACATGATTCTAGGAAAAAACGCATTTTTCGTCACCCCAAGCGACAGTCTAGCCGTCATAGCCAACAATCTAGATTGTATTCCGTATTTTAAAAAGCATGGCGTCCACGGTTTCGCCCGATCTATGCCCACTGGAGCAGCCGTTGACAGGTTGGCCCACCATTAAAGCCTCCGTAATATTTTCTGTTTATATTTATGTAGAGTGGCTGCTAAATTAAACAAAGAAATGTTCGAAGTACCGACTGGTTGGAAATACTTTGGTAACTTGATGGACGCTGGTCGTTTGTCTTTGTGTGGTGAGGAGAGTTTTGGAACTGGATCGGATCATATTCGCGAAAAAGATGGCATTTGGACTGTGCTGGCGTGGCTGTCGATTGTTTACGAGAAAAATATGAGTGTAGAAGACATTTTGAAGGAACATTGGAGTACTTATGGCCGGAACTACTATACAAGGTACGTAAATATCGATGGAAAATTTAATTTCCGTTAGTTTGAGTGGTAACACGACTATATTCGGATGGAAAATAAGAAAGTTATACCTACAGGGTGTTTTACAAAACTTACCACCCTTGTAACTTGGCCTCTAATACATCTAGCGAAAAAATTCAAAAACCTGTATAATCCTCACACTTGCCCCTAACAGATACGACTACGAAGGATGTGATAGCAGTGCTGCCAACAATATGATGCAACATCTAGAACAACAAATTGCTGGTGGAAATGTCGTGGGGAAAACCTTCACATCCAGCGATGGTAAATCGTACACCGTCAGCAAAGCCGATAATTTTTCGTACGAGGATCCAATTGATAAAAGCGTGGCCAAAAATCAGGTTTGTGTTACCCAAAAATTAAATTTGGTTGCATGTTTTTCTACCAGGGTGTTCGGGTGTTGTTCGAGGATGGTTCTAGGGTGATCTACCGGTTATCTGGTACCGGTAGCAGTGGTGCCATTATTCGAATTTACATCGACAGTTATGAAAAGGAAAATGTGACGTCGGATGTTCAGGTGATGGCGTGTGAAATGTGAAATTTTGGGAAGCTTTTTGTTTTTGTTTTTTAGGCTATGTTGCGGCCTTTAATTGAAATTGGTTTGGAGATGTCGGATTTGAAGAAGTTTACTGGATGCGAGGAGCCAAGTGTTATTACTTAATTTTTACAAGTTTAAAAAAGGGGATTTGTTAAAAAAAATTAAATAAAGTTTGTTGAAAATATATAATAATAATAATATCTTCGCTAAATAATATAAATATGCTGTAACATATTATCAACTTGCACTTCACAACTCCTCAAAGAACGCAACCCGCGATTTGGTGGAACCAGATTTGCTTTTTTTTAACGTACTGTATTTATTTTCACCCATCTTTACTTGTTCTTCATGTAACTGGTCAAAATCGGTTTGCTTTTCCCCAACTTTCAAAACCGCAATTTCTGATCGCAGTTCCCTAAGTTGATTCTGTAAATGCTTCGATTTTTCCAGGTAATCCACCCTAGAAAAATCCAAAAGCGGTTGAATAATTCGAAAATTATTGCACTTTACCCCCCATCCACCACCACTCACCTTTCCTTTTCTATTTCTAAAGAGAGCTGATCAGCGTCACCATGGGCGATAAGATCGTAGGAATTGATGTTTAGGTTTAGGTCCGGCGATGTGCTGGCCTCATTGTCTAACATCGATAGTTCGGGGGTTAAGTTTGTCAGAGGAGTTGAGTAGATTGTAGTGACAGATGACTGGCGACCAAAAAGTTTAAGGTTAGAAATGTACTCAACTTTCCAGCAGTTAAAATAAGCGAACTATAGGAGATAGAAGAAAATAAAAGCAATTTGCGCCTACTTACAGAAATCGGCGAGCCCCTATTCGAGTTCGCACTATAAGTGCTGCGATTCAAAAAGTCCAACAGCTTCTCCTTGGCCTGTTTTTCAGCTGCACGCGCCCGAATCAACTCATCCTTTAATCGATTAGCCTCATCTGCCCTTCGTTCCGACTCCTCCACCAATCTAGCTGTGAGCATTTCCGCTTCGCGCGTCTTCCTCTCCAACGTTACCTTCTCCTCGTCTTTACGCATGGCACTGACACGCAATCTTGCAATTTCCTGCTCGGCCTCCGACGCTTTTTGACTGAGGAGGATTGCTTCTTCTTCAGCCACGCGACTTTTTTCCGCTAGGAGATCCGCACTCTCTTCGGAGCGCCTCTGGAAAAAAAAATTAACAATTCATCAAACGACTAACTTGAAAAATTACCAAAGCTTCGTTTGCGAGCCGGATTTCCTCCTGGTACTGCAGCAGTCTTTGCTCCATGTTGGCGCGTTCGCGCTCCGCCTCCTCCCTTAGCTGCTTCTCCCTAGCCAGGCGATTCCGTTGCACTTGCCTCCGTTGTTTCTCCTCCTTCGCCGCCGCCTTCATCTGCTGCAGCTCCATGGAATCCGGCTTCCTTCGCCGCATAAACAAGTCATGGTTGCCCATACACAAATCTAAAATCAACTTATTCATCCGAACCTTCTGACTAAAAAACACGAAATTCGGCGCGTTTTTATCCACCGGTTTTATAATAAATTTCTTGTCATCGAAACTGATGTGGCGGATCTCCGACCATGTGAAGGTGGTTTTTGGTTGTAGCTTGTTTTCTTTTTCGTAGATGTTTAAACCGAGTGCAGTGACACCCAACCAGAGTTCAGTCTCTTTTTTGTTTAGAATTGGGAAGTAATTGACCCCGTACATGTCCAAGTCTTGGGCGATTTTCAAATATTCCATTTCGGCTTCGTCCCGTGACATGCCGCGATGGTCGGCGTACCAGACGCGGATTCGCTCCTCCCACATTTCTAAGGTCATTTGGTATTGGTCTATCACACGCTGGGGCAACAAGTCCTCGCTTGCCAACATTCCCGGTTTATAGGTGTCTTCATCGAAGTCCCCAAACTGAAAACAGGAAACGCTGTTACACGAACTGTGGTTCTAAAACTGTCATTTCATGAAAATTGATGCCATTTTCAAAAGACAATCATTATTAGAGCCTTGGAACGAGTTTTTTTTTTAATAAAACCAACATTTCGCTTTGTAAAAATGTAAATTTCCTTAAAATATGTCCAGTGGTTCTAAAACTGTTAATCCATGAAAACTGATGCTATTTTCCAAGTTTTAATTTGCTTGTCTGAAAAATATACAAAGAGAACCATTGTAAATTTCCTTAAAATATGTCCACCAGTGGTTCTAAAACTATGATGTGATGCTAAAACTGGCACACTAGAAAATTGGCACTATTTTCAAAGTTTCACTTTAAAGGCCTGAAAAATACACACAAAAACAGACCTAATCCTTATATAAAGTAATAAGAAAGTATAGCAATCGTGTTTTTCAGCAAATAATTTAGCATCGTTCCAAGACGATTTTCCTGGTCCCTAGCAAACTTACATTCGTCCATTTCAATCCTAAATCTACGGCCGCTTAAGATTAGTTACCTTGGCCTGCACAGCATAACTAGCAAGTAAAACAGAAGCTTCCGGAGGACAGTAAACGTCCATCGACAAAATCGCCTGTTTCACCTGCAAGAAGAACAAATGCTGTGTGACTTCCTGTACTAATTCCTCAGCAACCTCTTCCGGATAAAACTTAGCAAGGAACATAAATGATGCAGTTTGGTGATTTTTCTGTATGCTTTGGTCCTGGACTAAAACCCCAAGCAACCAATTAATGTTTCAACATGGTTTTAAACTATTTTCTCACCTTTTTTGTCTAGTTTTAGCCAGGAAATAAAACCTTTCGAGTCCTCGTATTGAAGACCAAAATACCAGGTTTCTCTTAGTCCGATTGTACGACATACTAACTCGAATAAGTCGCGTCCGTTTGCTTTACCCTAAACACAATGACAATTAGAATATTATGCTAAATTCATTCGGTTTGTGTACCTCTAAATTAAATTCTAATTCCGCGTCGAGTGTACAAACTTTCACTGGGAAACCTTTGTCTGATTTTTTCCTACGAAATGGCGGCATTTTTTGTCGCATTATTCCAACAAATCACAGATAACAACCACACATTGTTATTCTACTAATTAATTAGTAGTAAAAAGGCACTTTTAAGGTATAAATTAGTTCGTTGTGTCAAATTGCATCTGACAGTTCTGGGCTCAGGTTGGCCAACAAATAAACAGCGCTACCACCACCACACGTCACGCGCTATTTTATGATATAATAAACAATAAACGTAAATAAAAACAACAATTTATTAAATTGTACGAGTTCAAACAACAACCTAACACAACGCAATACTTACAAAGCGGTTAAATTTCCTTATATACCATGAATTGGCAGCATTGATTTACACTAAGGAGGGTATTCTGTGATTTACACGTTGGCACCACTGAATCAAACAACCTAACCTAACAAAATGGACGCAATTTCCGAGTTCCTCAACAACCGCCTTGAATTCCTCCAATATTTGCAATCAGACATAGCTAAAAACAACGAAAGCTTATCCAGTGCCACATCCGAAATCCACAGCTTGGAACAAACCATCGAAAACCTGAAGACTCTTGGAGCTTACCCAGAGCATGTTAGCTTAATCCCAATGGGGGCTAATATCTACTTACCAGGGCGTCTAGTACACACCGGTGAGTTTTATGTGAGTAAGACAGTGGGGAGTGAAACGTACACAATGTTGAACAGTTTAGAACGAACAGTGTCGTCATTAGATCGGAGGATAAGCGAGCAAAAAGAGCTGATAGAAAAACTTGAGGGGCTTAAAATACAGCTTGGGAAACGAGTGGAAGTGCTGGAAGGGGAGTCGAGTGCTACGGACATACGGTCGGATAAAGGCGTGGCAGTGAAAGTTGGGGATTATTACGAGATACTGGAGTTTGAAGAGAACTAAACTTAAAAATCGTTTAAAAACAATATTTTACAAAATTTATTATTAAATTTATAAAACTGTAAATATAATATCAAATAAAAAATGGACGGTTTTATTACCTAACCCTAGAATAAATTGTCAACTTATAGATAAAAAGTTACGTGATTATATTAGCAGGCTGTGGTGCCCTCCTCGTCCAGGACCGGACTCATGCTGGCATCGTTGAAACTGTACTGTGGGGTGTCGTCGGACGAGAGCCCGCCAGGGATGGGACTGTCGATGCATTCAGAGACTGCATGGTGCCCATCTAAAAACCAAAACAATTTTTAATATTTTAAAAATTTCGGAAAATTTTAATGGAGAAAATGAATTACCTGAGCCTGGCGAGAAAGTCTTAATGGAAAGCATGAGAGGAGGATGAGATGATTAATTAATAATGATTTTAATGAAATTATTTTTTTTAAATATTATTAGCTGTAGCTTGGAAAAAACACATAAAAACTATCTTATTATTACGGTTAGAAAATCGAGCTTGGTGTCAAATTATAGGGATTTTTTAGCTGACTAAATAATACTCACCCTTAAATGTGCCAAATCCTCCAATTTCGTCAAATCAGACAGTTCGATGTACAAAGAGTAGACTAATATCCATCCGTAGATGCTACAGATGAGGAAAACAATCCACAAATGGCACATCATGATGTTGTACGCGAAAATCATGTCGTTTACAATTGAAAAGAACAAAAATCCCAGTAGTTTAAATATGGTGAATGTGGCGAATACGTAGATCCAGGGCAGCATTTTCTTCTCGTATTCCTGAGAAAAATAACACGTCAGAATTTATCAGCGTCTAGTAACAACTGTTTCCAGTTTAAAATTTGATCAGTTGTTTTCAAACAGTGACGCTAAAACTGCAAAACTACGAAATTTGGCACTATTTTCAAAGTTTCAAGTTAAACCCACAAAAATACCATTGTGTTGTACACCTACCTTTCTCAAAGCAACAATCAGCATTATACTTGTCACAAAAACGGCAACTGAGAGAACAATAGAGAAAAACGCAAACATCACCAGGGTATTCCTCACTAAAACCAAACATAACCTAAGCAATTTTGCCAAAAATAAAGCAAGCTACTAACCGTGTCGTGATCCAACATACACAAACTCGTATGAAATAACATAGTAGCCGTAATGCGTGGATCCTGGAGCAGCCATCGCATAGCAATACAGATCAAAACTCGAGGAAATCACCGTGAAAATCGACAGCAGCTACAAGAGATTTCGTGGTTAATTTGAAGAAAATTACAAGTACATTTGCACGTTTACCAGAGAAAAAATGCCTGTAATAAGCGACTCTCTTTGGATATCCAACACAAAACCATCCTGGAGCAACGGTTTTTTATACCAGGGGGTTTTCAGGGATTTTATGCTGCGACTGCTTCGCAAATTCGCACTGCTTCGGGTTGTTACATGCGAGTACACCGAAGGGGTGCCAGTTGTAGGTGATTTCTTACCGTAATTCATTTTGGTAAAGTATTAAAAACACATTCGAGGCAATTTAATGTTGTTAATTGGGGTTGGGACTGTTTGACACATAAGTAAACAAAAAGGTGTGGTGACAACAGGAGTGCCAACCATTAAAAATTACAGCTTAGCCATCTGTGGCAAAATTAAATTCGGTTTGTGTATGTTGGGTTGCATACATTTCAGGGGCGCTTTGTACCGGGTACGGTCAATATAGTTTGTGTCAATTTGCAAAGAAAAAACAATTTCAACGAAAAAAATCTTTAATAATCTAAAATAACAATAGCTAAGTGCATAAGGATAGAAAAATACAAAAAACTAGGAAACGGCGTTACTAAAACAACGAATTAACATCAAACATTCTTCCGCGTTCTTATCACAGTTAAATGGAGCGATCCAAGGTAGGTATAAATTTAACAATAATAAAATATCTTCAAAATTAAAACTAGAACTAACAATATTTTACTGGGTGATATGTTGGTCCCTGTTCCGCATAGTTTTATCTCACTTTCCTACAAAATAATCTCAGAATAAAGTAAATTTTTCGATTACCTCAACCAAGAAGACTAGAAGCAGGAGAGCGAATTTCCCATGTGCGCCCTAATCTTAAATTATTGCTGTACTGCGCATCTGTCGCTTTCCTGTTTCTAGTCTTCTTGACCTCAACTTACATTCGCGCTGCGATTAATGCAACTCATATACAGCCGCCTTGGGAAATCATTGTGCAAAACTCGGTAGCAACTCAAGGACATATTGTAGTCCACCTTGCTGGGAGTAGGCATGTCTATGATCCTTTCCTCCTCTTGTCTGCACAAATTATTCACCACCAAGAAAATCATGTTGCTACCCGAAACTTTCTGCACGATGAACGGTCTGTGGAAACAATACTCTTACAACTCGCTTCCCCCACTCACTAAAAAACCAACTCACCTAGTACAGTAATTCATAGATTTATTATACCCGGAGCTGGTGATGTTCCGTTCGGAATAATACACCAAGTTATACAAAAACATCTCATTATCGCACGGCTCCGGTTTGGTCTTTTTAATCAGCAATCTCTGATCGAACTCTTTTTCATTACGCATCGAAGGAGGCTGATCCGCCGTCTCCAGCTCCTCCTCCTGGTCATCACTGATCTCCTGCTCAGGGTACATCATCGTCTCCATTTCCGTCCCCAAGACGTTACGTGAGAAGTACACTAGGAGGCCCAGTGCCCAATTGAACACTTGGCTCAAGTGGGCCATGGGCTACAAAGAAAAAACAGTTAGCAGCAGAAGTGCTAGTAGAAGCGAGCTGGTGTTAGTGTTTCCTGTACTACAAGCCAAAATTTTTTCCACCTAAAAATTATTAGTGATAGACGACTGACTCTACTGACTCATCCTACTAACTAACTAACAGTTGTTTCTTCTTGGTGGTAGCATGCTTGATTGAGGTTGCGAGGCAGTGGGTTTTGGTTAATCACACAGGACCAGGGTAGTTTATAGTGGACTTGGTGGTAGTCCAAGTTATCATGGGTACTGTCGTTAGGACAAGTTAGCACCTCGTCTATAACCACCAGGAGTAAAGTAGAGTTTGCTATTGGTTGCACTACAACCGTACTGCAACTGAGTTCACTAGAGAAACACGTGAGTCACCGTGGTGCTATACTATCTTACCTTAGAATACCCTCACTATTAACATTCAAACTATAAACACTTGCTTCCAAATCGCAAGGTTCATACTTAAGCACTGCCTCCTCCTCCTCAATCCCCCCTCCATATTCATACTCTTGTGCATTAGCTAGTGTTAGTGTAAGTGGGAGTGTAGTGTACAAGAACAAGTAGTGGAAGATCAACTCAAACACATGCAGAATTTTCCACTGGGATAGAATAACGTTATTATAACTGCTTTAAAACTTTTCTAAAACTAAAACTCGCTTATTCTTACCGACGAGAATCTCGTAGCAGGATTCGTGGTTTCCTGCCCTTCGGGACACAGTCCTTGATAGTCGAACATTCGCGTTGCCTCGTAGATACGCTCGTCTACCAAGTGACTCATGATATCAGGGCGAATTCGGCCGAAAAAGTAGCCGGTTTCTTGGAGGTTGTCACTGACGATGACGTAGCCATTGTTGTCCAACATGACGCAGTGAAGTTCGCCGGATTCGCAGGTGCGTTTGCACGGCATATCAATACACTAAAAGTGGAATATCACAACTAGATCTTTGTTCCTCCTCAAAAACTTACACTTGAGGTGATTTTCTTGAACAACGTATACAACGCTGAGTGGTAGAATTGGTACCCAACCACAGCTGCTGGTGCCTTTTCTTTGAAAACCGCCTGGGAAACAGTCACGACTGTGTGGTTTTCATCGCCTAATAATAATTAAAAGAAATAGAAAGATTTCATAATTAACTAGGTACCTCAAAAACGGACCTATATCGAAAGGTACGGAATAAACGTAGTGGGTTGGGTTAACAAAATGTTGATCCACAGCCCGCTTGTACCAAATCTCATCTACAGCTTTGTTGTGCACTATATGGAACTGACTGTAAGATATAGCGGTGAGTTGGGAAAAAATTTGGGCATGGGAGTAGAACTTACGGCTGATGGACGTTGGGATCTATGTTTTGGGGGAATTGTTGCCAACGTGTTAGCCCACTGTGGGTTGCGAGAAAAGCCACGGTAATCCCAAAGCGTTTTATAAATTCCGTCCTGGACAATAACGCAGCAAAACAAAAATTAAATCAGTTATCATATAGCATAGATTTCCTAAAATTAGTTTCTAACAACCTTTGGGATCAGCACTATACTTAATAGTTCGAATACAGTACCTTAAAATAGTCGACCAAAGAATAGCTACAGGTCTTTGTGATTAAAAAAACAGTTGCGTTTAGTCAAAGCTTTTAGTAAGTGTGAGGTTTGTTTAAGGAGGAACTTACCCATTTTCCACGTCGGTGGTCGTGGTTATATTCTGGATAAACCAGGTGGTGACCTTAGCATCCGCTACGACTTTACAGATGATTTTCCTGTCACCTACAAACCCCAACTTTACCAAATTGCACGTATGCCAAATATTTTGCTTACATTCCGTTGATGTCCATTTCCATCCAGGTCCCTCCATTTTCCTCAGGAAGTACATGAGCTCCTGTTCGGGGTTGTCGAAATGGTGGTTTTCGTCCAAATCGCGACAGTAGTGCCAATCTGGATGGATGGTCCAGTTACCGATGAAGAATTTCGTTAAGGAGCCTGTGATTTTTTTAGTGACACTAATGCGATGGATGTCGTTTTCTATTGGATGTTGCACGCGGTAGAAGCCGTATTTATCTGGGAGGGCTACGACTAAGGTGAAGGGGGTGCCATTGATACCCATGTAGAAATAGTGTCTTGTAGTTAAAACTATGCGACGCTACAAAACTCAAATTTGAGTTCTCCTCAAAAGTTCAGTTTTGAGCCAATTACTTACCATATCATCCAAGTGAGTCTTGACCTTCAACGTAGCGGTTCCGTTAACTTGATTGACGATTTGCTTGCGCAACTCTCGGATCTCCTCGCTGAAGTTACGAGGATCCGTGTCATCATCCATAACTTCGACTTCTGTGACGTCGACGCGATTATAAGCGGGTTTCAAGATGCCTTGGTACTGAAATTAAACTGGTGGTGGGAAATTTGTGGTGGGGGTTTGAAAAGACTTACGACTGGACGCAGATCGGGGTGGATGAGGATGTAGCCGTTGTTGGTGACTATGAAGGCGTAGCCATTAACTCCCAACTGGAAGAATGATGAGGAGGGTAAGTAGAGAGCGAGCGTTATAAGGTCGGCTTTACTTACCCTGTAGGCCATCATCAATCTTTGAATATACTCAATTGGAACGTCAGTGCCTGCAACGCCTAGTAAATTGGCAACGCGTTCCTGAAACACATGACTAGAATTTGGTACTTTTCAAAAAAAATCTAAACTAAGTCACTAAGTTTGACTAACCTAACCTAGCCTAGTCTAGTTGTTAACGTTTGTTCTGTATTAATTGTAAACTAGCGTCTGCTACTCGTACATCAAAACAACCTAAATAACCCTAGTAGTACTAGCTTTTGATTACATAGTTTGTAGTTTTTGTCTTAACAGTGAGCCGATATAAAGTTTTTTGGAAATTTTAATATGAAGCTTTCGGCTCGCTGTTAAAAGTCTACCAAAAAAAAAAACTAACATTATCTTGGGTACCACTATTAAACCTCAGAGCAGAGTACCATCTATAGGCTAAAGTTCCATTTTGTTCCACTGAGCACTAGATAGAAACCAAAACTAAACAACTCGGCTTTCTACGATAAAATTTTAGTGTTCTCCAGTCTAAAAAGAAATTACTAAAAACCTCACAAGTTACCTCACGTGTTACCGAAATCCAAATGGCTTCGTTTATTTGGATTTGTTCGGTGATATTCTGAAGACATGTTTTAATATTTTAGACTTAATCATTTATCCACCCACACAGACTCTCATACACTTAAGGTAAACCTAAGACTTACCGCTCGAGGTTTCTTGTCGTAAACCGGTAAGGATACGGAGGTCATCAAGTGGTACGTTTGGAGCTCACCATAGTTGTCTTGTTTCTGCAACAGAATGCGTTCTCAACCTTAGAACTTGTTTTCAGTAGAAACCAGTAGAAAAAATTCAAGAAGAATTTCCTTTCTCTTACATGTTTTTGTTGGTGGACGAATTTCTTGTCTTGCTCCCCTGGAGGTAGGAAAGTTTTGTTTCGGCGATAGGCGATAAACCGCTCGCGTTGACGGTTTCGTTCGCGGTTAACCCATAACCAGTTGGTCAGTTTTGGGTCGGTTACATCCGCATATACCGGACTCCAAGTTGGATTGGGTTTCTGGTTGGCGTTTAGTACCATTGGTCGTGCCATCACCGGAATATATTGGAGGACTTCTTCGCGTACTTCTGCGTAGGTACTCAAGTGGACGTAGTAGCCTGGACAAAACAAAATTTTATGGGCCTACTGTGACTATTTTAGAAATTATAAGTGATAGAAGTTTGCTTAGGAAAAAATTCAGAAAATTACACGCTATTCTTTTGTTACTTGAGTCTCTAATTTCCCAAAGAGAACTTTACCTTGATTAGCACAAGCCATCCACTTGACCTCACGCACATCCGAGACTTCTCGTCCAATCAAATAGGTGAACACTCGGACATTCATAAAGGGAAGATTCCCCCAATTATATTTTTCGAAAATTTCTTTGTAATTATACTGGACTCCGTCAGTGACCAGCATAATGGCTTGGTTACAATTGGCTCCTAAAAATGGTTTCTTAGAGTTTTATTTAGTCAATTAATTACAGTTTTAATATCTACAAATTTTTATTGTCGAAATTTATTGAAATAGAAATCTGATGGAGGAAAATGGTCTTCAATTCTACCTTTTTTAATTTCGCGGTAGTCCTGCAGCAGCTCGAAGGCCGTTATTAAAGCCAAAGAGAAATTGGCGATTTGTTCCGTTTTAAACAGACTCATGCTCTCTTTTAACATCCGAACATTCGCCAAGTTGGCCTGTAAAAGACACAATAATATTCTTGTAATATTATTTTTGTACACTACCTACCTGCACTAGCTGCTTGTCAAAGCACTCAACCAGAGGTTCCGTGGTATTGCTGAAGGTAAAAATATTAACATAGTCATTATTCCCCAAAGTATCCAAAATATTATGGACAACATGTCGCGCAATCTCCCTTCTCATCCCTGTCATGGACCCAGATCGATCCACCAGAATAACGACATCCTTCGGCGAGGATGCAGCTTCAATAAACCAGGATCTAGTCCTACAATCGAATAAATCGATGGGTTCTTGTGACCAAATCATCGCTAAAATTCAGTGATTAATTTAGGTTTCTAGGGATTTACGACTTAGTAGGTACCGGGAAATTGTCGCATGAACCCTGTGGAACTCCCGAAGTATTGCCAGGAGAGTGTTTTGTCGTGCTTGTAGTTGTCTCGGAAGGTTTCGTCGAGTTTTTCCGACCAAATTATACCGGAAATCACTTCTTTAGCTGGAAGATAAGTCGATTTTATTTGGCGGGAAATATCTGGTGTGACCAGCACATGATTTTCTCGTACAAACCTAACCTAATATATTTTGTAGGACTTACATCTATCGTAGACGTTGCTAGGTACATGGACGGCACTATGATTGGTATTCACTGGTATATTATAAAAATGTTTATTCCTCAACAACGGCAACTTTGTTTTATCTTTGGTTAAAGTCTGACTGGCTTGCGGGTCTTTCTCCGTTCCAACAGTCACCTAAATTTCGAAAATTAGTTATAGCCAAAATTATTTCCGTTAGTACAAAAAAATTAACCTCTGGTTCTGTTTCAACTTGCTCCTCCTCCTCCTCCTCCACCGAATCAGCTTCCTGTTGCTCCTCTTGGTCTTGATCCTGTTGGTATCCGTCTTCTTCCGGTTGGACCATCGGTTCGTAGTGTTCCGATGAGATGAAGGAGTCGTCGAAGCGTAGCTCCTCGGCTTTGGGGGCGGCGGGTTCTGGGGATGGCTGAGAAAAACAAAACGAAATTGAGCGCTAAGTGAAAACATGAATAACCTCAGAAAATTACACGCTCTATTCTTTTGTTTGTATCTAAAGTCGACCTTGTCTATAATGAATATTTTTGTACCTGTCGGTTTTCCTGTGTGCTGGCCGAAACATTCGGAGCAGTTTGATTGGTCAAATTTTTGGCATTATAAAATTGAAACTGATAGTCGATGTCCTCTTCTTTCTGAGCTTGAGCAGCTTGCTCAGCTATATCCATGATACGCTTTTATACAAAAAAAGACAGTTACTAAGTTAAATTTTTGTTTTTTATTGTACAGGGTCCGTCAAAACATTCTTCTAAATAGATAAACTTACTTTAACTGCTTCGACTTTTTTATTCATCATCGTAGAAATTTTCTCATGGATATCTTTAAGTAAAGTCTCGCCATCCTCTTTAACAGCCGTCGTGTCTTTGTAGCTCTGGAAAAATATTTTATTTGCGCTTAGAAAATTTATTTGTTTCTTTAAGGGAAATTCACCTCGTTTACTTGAGTTCTTCTTGTAACCATTTCGCCAAAATGCCACAATTCCCCGCCTAATTTCTGCGCCCAATTTCTTACTCTAAATTATAATAAATAAATAAATTTAATTTTTTGATTATTTGATTGCTTACAGTTTAGTTAATTCCGGATGTTGTTCATGGCACCGAGCCAAAGTACAAATACACAATAATATTATTATTAAACTGTAAAATTTGCGTTTATTACACATTATTTTCTACGGGAAATATTCACCGTTGCATTCGTTGAGTTTTCCTGTCTTTCTGTCGCAGTCACTGGGGCAAATCAATATGGATTAGTTCGGGAGGAGGCGCAAGCGCCCACGCAACCGTGGAAAATATTTTCCACCACAAGGGAAATTGTTATTATATTTTCCCGCCTTATTAGATTTTTTAACTTGTTTATTAATTTTTCATGTTCGTCAGAATTCTCACCACTTGGAAATAGATTAATTTTAATGTTTAAAAATTTAGTTATTATTAGGTATACAATATTTATTTATTGTAAGTAAAAAACAAAACTTTTAGTTAGACTACCAACATTACAACCATGTATTGTGTTAGTTGTCTAACTTTAAACAATTTCTCCCGCGAAAAATTTGCTGTGCTTTTGCTAAAATGTTATAGAAGCGCTAGCAACAAACGCGAATATTTTATTAAAATATTAAAATAAAATTATGATATATTAGACTTTGTAAAATAGTTAACCAGATATAAATCGGGTGATTTTATGGGACGTTAAAATTTTCTCAAACGATTTAATTCTAAAATCCACTTTTCCGTCATTTTTGAACAAACTTTACTAGAAACTTTTTCTAGTATCCAATCATAGAAACATTAAACCTAAGTAACTTTTTTCGATACAATCGCCCTTTTTCGACTTATTGGCATTTATAACATTTCACAAAATGGCGGATAACAAACGAAGGCGTTAACCAAAATACGTCATATTACCCTTAAACTGTGTGGTTTATCGTCTGATATCCACCCTGAAAATTTCGTGCTATTAGAAAGTGTCTGTAGAAAGTAATGAGGACAAAATTATAATTAGTTAAAAATGTGTACATAACCTCACTTTATATAATAATTTTGGATTCGGTGTTAATATAGACTGAAATTTTGTGTTATTCTCTAGCTAACTAATTAATGAATTCAAAATTTGGATATTTAACGACTTAGATCGGATCAATTTAACGTATTTTAAAGTTCCCGCCAAATATTTTTTAAACTCATATATAAAGTAGGCTGTTGTATACTCAAAAATCAAAATTTAACTGGAATTTTTCCTTATTTAGTATTATTTAGCGATGATATTAAAATTATAATATTTTCTTCAGTTTGTTATTATTATTATTATTAATGCAATTATTCAAATTTCTAAGATAATTACCCGCCAACACACTCTCTGAAACATTGACCTTAAAACCGCAATCGCCATTAAACATATCTATCTATATAAACATATAAAATCATTACACAAATTAAAATTAAATAATTTTCCCTTTCCCTAATCCGCACCCCATTCCAACTAAAGCGGCACACCCACAGCCAACTCTTGCTAAAACTATAAACCCGCCGTCTTTTCTCCGCTTTCAATCTACCATCACACCAACTAGATTATATACCTGTCTTTTCAGCCAACGCGATATCCTACCTGTTGAATTTTAGATACAAAACTTGTTGCTTGCCATAGACGCAGAGTGTGCTATGGTAAGTGTACCGTGAAACAACTGCCAAGTTTTTCAGTGATTTTTGCGTTGAAACTGAGTTTTCCAGGGAGAGTTTCATGTGAAAAGTGCGTTGGAGTGGGGAAATTTAAATTTTGGTTATTTGGTGGTGTTTTTTTTTGTGGTGGGTTTAGTGAGTTGTGTTTTGTTTATTTGCATATAGCCTACTTGATTTTGGAATTATTTAAAGCCGAACGGTAAGGAAAATGTTTTTAATTCTTTAATAATAATCAATTTAGCCAAGTTTTGTTATCATTGTATTATTTTTATTATTAGACAACAAAACAAAACAATTAAAATAAACTAGCTAGAATAAAATAATCAACTGTCATATTCTCATCATTCATTAATAAATAAAACTGTTTAGAGTGGAAAGGAATTATTTAACTTCATTCAGAATTTAAAAAAATTTTGTAATAAAAAAATCGTGTGATTTAACTTGGATGGAACTGTACAATTATTATTCAAGAAATCGGCTATCTCTTATAGTTTCTGAAATAGAGCGATTTGATTGATAATCCTTTGGATACATGTAACAGACTGTTTAATTTGGACACATATATCTCAAAATATAAGTGACCAATATGTGCTTTTTCAAAATCTGTATATTTTTTTAAGTTTCTTCCAATTTCTATCTCCTATAGTTCCTGAACTAGAACGAATTGACTGATAATCCTTTGGATACATGTAGCAGACTGTGTTCTTTGAATGAATACCAATTTTGAGATTTATATCTCAAAAAATAATTGACCAGTGTGCGTTTTTCCAAAATCTGAATATTTTTTTAAGTTTCTTCCAATTTCCATCTCCTATAGTTCCTGAACTAGAACGAATTGACTGATAATCCTTTGGATACATGTAGCAGACTGTGTTCTTTGAATGAATACCAATTTTGAGATTTATATCTCAAAAAATAATTGACCAGTGTGCGTTTTTCCAAAATCTGAATATTTTTTTAAGTTTCTTCCAATTTCCATCTCCTATAGTTCCTGAACTAGAACGAATTGACTGATAATCCTTTGGATACATGTAGCAGACTGTATTCTTTGAATGAATACCAATTTTGAGATTTATATCTCAAAAAATAATTGACCAGTGTGCGTTTTTCCAAAATCTGAATATTTTTTTAAGTTTCTTCCAATTTCCATCTCCTATAGTTCCTGAACTAGAACGAATTGACTGATAATCCTTTGGATACATGTAGCAGACTGTGTTCTTTGAATGAATACCAATTTTGAGATTTATATCTCAAAAAATAATTGACCAGTGTGCGTTTTTCCAAAATCTGTATATTTTTTTAAGTTTCTTCCAATTTCTATCTCCTATAGTTCCTGAACTAGAACGAATTGACTGATAATCCTTTGGATACATGTAGCAGACTGTGTTCTTTGAATGAATACCAATTTTGAGATTTATATCTCAAAAAATAATTGACCAGTGTGCGTTTTTCCAAAATCTGAATATTTTTTTAAGTTTCTTCCAATTTCCATCTCCTATAGTTCCTGAACTAGAACAAATTGACTGATAATCCTTTGGATACATGTAGTAGACTGTGTGCCTTAAATGAATACCAATTTTGAGATTTGCATCTCAAAAAATAAGTGTCCAGTGTGAATTGTGCGAAATTTTGTTAAAATTCGATCTCATTAAGTTCTCCATAAATTCCATGGCGTTGAATTTTTCCAATTTACATCTAGAAAGCTAATTTCACAAATAATTTCGTTTCATTTGAGTACCCACCTCAAATAATTGTTAAAGTCCCTGAAATGCGTCCAATCAAACTTATTTTAATTAGTTAACGTTCTCTCGCAACACTCAAAGAATCAAAATCAAATTAGTTCGAAAATAAAAACATGAATTGTTAATCAAAACGAAATTGTTTGGTAGTAGTACCATCTATTGTTGAATAATTGACAAGTATGTCGTGGCCTACTTCGCGTTTTGTATCAAAATTAAAATGCAAAAAATTTGTTTTGTTATTATATGTCAAAGTACGATGAACTTAACATGTAGATATAAAGTAAGGTACACACTTGACCTGACCTTTTCCAATAATATGATGTGGGCATTAACATTAACTTTCTTATTTGGGAAAATAAACAATGGATTTGTCGAGTGGTTGCTAGATTTAACACTTTCGTTAAACAAACATTTTTGTAGCCATAGCTATGAAAGTAGAGGCGTAGCACTCTTAGAAAAATTTTCCCTTCTCAAATCCATAAAATAGTAATAATAATTACCGTAGAAGGTGCGCGTTTAACTATGCGGAAATCATATAACTAACTGAATTTGTAAATAGCGATAATGTGCAGCTTAAATTGTATAATAAAGATGCTGGATTGGAATGGGTTAATTTATTCATTGGAAATATTTTTCCCCCCAATTTAAATTGGCTATAATCCGGTAATTATCTAAAACTTATATTTTGATAAATACTGTCTTTCAACATACAGTTTCAACATATAAGAAATTTAATTATTACATTGGATATTACGTATGTTGTGTGGGGTTAACGGTTCATTTTCAGTATTTAAGCCATGATAACTTATTTCAGTTTGATGTGATTTTATAAATCGAAGGTACACTTCACTTGTTTTTCGAGATACAAACGTCAAATTTGGTTTTTGGTAAAAGCAGACAGTCGCTGCTACATGTATCCTACGGATTATCAGTCAGTTTGTTCTATTTCAGGAACTATAGGAGATAGAAATTGGAAGAAACTTAAAAAAATATACAGATTTTGAAAAAGCACATATTGGTCACTTATATTTTGAGATACAAATGTCAAAATTGGTATTTATTTAAAGCAAACAGTCTGCTACATGTATCCAAGGGATTATCAGTCAATTCGTTCTAGTTCAGGAACTATAGGAGATAGAAATTGGAAGAAACTTAAAAAAATATAAGTACATATTTGGAAAAACGCACACTGGTCAATTATTTTTTGAGATACAAATGTCAAAATTTGTTTTTATTGAAATCAAACAGTCTGCTACAGGTATCCAAAGGATCATCAGTGAATTCGGTCTAGTTTAGGAACTATAGGAGATAAAAATTAGAAGAAACTTAAAATAATATACATATTTTGGAATAACGCAGACTGGTCACTTATTTTTTGAGATACAAATGTCAAAATTGGTATTTATTTAAAGCAAACAGTCTGCTACATTTATCCAAGGGATTATCAGTCAATTCTGTCTAGTTCAGAAACTATAAGAGATAAAAGTTGGAAGAAATTATAAAAAACTGAAATAAATTTTGAAAAAGCGCTTACTGCTCACTTATTTTTCGAGATATAAGTGTCAAATTAGGATTTTGATCACATCAAGTAATCTGCGAGAAGATTAACTTTTGTTCAGAAACTATCTGAGATAGAATTTGAAGGAATTTCGAAGAAATTGTGCGAAATTCTTATCTTGACTTATTCCTACTAGACATAAACTTGCCAAATTTTCTACATAGTCCACTGCACACACTTTAAAATGGCAATTTTCTAAATTAGACAAGACATAATTATTTAATCCACAAATCAACACACGCCTATTATATAATTTGTCATTGAACCAAAGCGGTTTTATCGCAACAATCAACAAAGAAATCTGAATAGCGGTAATTATCGACGAAAAAACATTGTAATATTCGGGTGTGTTAAAGTTAAAGTTTTCTTTCATCTATCCATTGAATACCTTCACTTATTCAAATGATTTGCAAGGACTTTTGTCCCTGCCTTTACTTTGCAACAATTATTATCATCATCCATCGCACAGAATACATTCTCTCCTAGCCCAGACATTAAATGTCATTGGAAATGACATCATAACCCATCAGATGTAAATGTCAGAGAACATCATCGAATTTGTATGATATGGGAACAAACAGTATGCCAAGTATTTTATGCATGTCCGGATGACGTTTGGTGTGAACCACCACCTTAAGTTTTTACCACCTTAAGTAATTAGGTATTTTAATATATGACCAAACAGTCCGCCTCCTGGTGACCTTTCGAATAATTCAAATTACTATTTATTTGGTTTTTTTTATATTGAATTGTATGCAAGGAAAAAATTGTGGCTTTCCTTGAAAATAATAGAATACAATTTTTTTCTCATGACACATCAAATAAACAAAATTTATTTATTATTTAATTGAATTATGGAAATTTTCCAAAAGTATCACACTTGTTTGAAAACTAACCTTACATTAGTTTCTTTTTGTTTCTAAAACCAGAAAACTTTACGATAGGTATTCTTTCAGAAATAATTTCTATGTCCTATAGTTGGAAAACTTAAATTTTCTTCTCAAAGGAAACTACTTTAATTTATAGGGAATTTAACCGGCATTATTAAGGAATTTTAAGGAATTTTTAAAAACAAGAGGTTTTTATGTGGCATATTCATGGAGAAAGAAATTTTTTGCAGATAACTTTCTGGAGATTGTAAAGCATTTTGCGGATTTATTTTTATTTTGTGGACATTTTCGAGGCATTTATGGAGAATTTAACTGGCATTATCACAGAATTTGAGGCAATTTTTGTTGTATAAGTTCCTAGCTTACCTAAATACAGAAATATATTATCTAAGATCTGATATCTAAATAGTAGCTAGTATGAAACTGTTTCTATTTAAAGATTCAACCAAGATCGGTCTTATATAAGAAATATCTGCATAAATTTAACTCAAACCTACTAGTAAATATTTTCCAAACCAACTAATGTGTTAAATCGTAAACACCGCACAGTTATTCAATAACAATTTGCTGATTATTCACCATAAAAACTTTTTAACTACTTTGATAAAATAAAATAAAGACGCAGTGATTTCACTCAGTCTGTTTAATCAAATAACAATGTTGTATAAGTTTTTAATTAAAATTCCACAGATAATCCAAGAGAAAAATGTCTGAGGCACTGCAATTAATTTAAATATTATTTATTATGGTTGGTTTTGTGTGTGCTGTGTGTATGTGAACTTTAATCTTATTGTTCTGAAAATTGTCTATAGAAAATTTAATGAATCTAAATTTAAAACGGTTGCGTAACATGCAAGAGGCAACAGATGGTAAAGGACAGAGATATATTGAGATAGCGAGATGGATGTAATTATTTAATCATTACCCTCCATAAGATATTTTATTTAGTTTTGCGACAAAATTGATAGAATCAAAATTGCTTTAATCTAAAAGGTTATAAATACTTAAAGGTTTTAGAAAGTGTTAGTTCTTGTATAATATCTAGGTATAATCATATGCATAAATTAAAACTTATAACTTAGACAAAATTGTAGCTTTCACAATATTAATTGATACCATTTCCAAAACGATGAATGATGGTTAAGTGGTTTTTTTTCCCGTGTATGAGCACCATCCATAAAATCATGGGGGGCTTGGGCTTGGCACGATTTTTATGTTAAATTGGCGAAAGTGCAGAGTTACGTCAGGAGACTTATTGGAAAATTTATTAGTATTTCAAGACCATTTCTGGAATTTTCGCGAAATCTAAGGTATTTTTTGTATAGTTCAAATTCTTCAGACGTTCAGCATTTTTTTGAGGATTTCCTTTTGGAAAAAATTCTAAAATCTTAGACCCGATAAGTATGCAATTTCTAATAATTTTATTATTAAAATATAAACAAAACCCAGTCGACACACCGCTTAATTAACATGCACACATTATTATCTCTCCACGCCATCAACCTACAATATAAAATTCCTGACACCTAAACACAGAATTTAATCCAACCAGTGTCGCTTTTGCTATATCATTGCGTAAAATATCAACAAAATGCGTATGGTTATTATTTATTTATGCAAATTGTGTTCTTCTTGTATATAAACCAAGTAGGCTTCTAGGTTAACGATATTTTTCATGCCATCGTAGGTATGTATCTTCTTTCGTGTGGTATATTATGAGACTGATTAGTTATAAAATGATTTGTTTGTACGCCTATGAATGTGTGTGTAAAAATTATAATTAATATTCGTCGAGGAATAACTGTAGAATAGAATAAATAACTTGACCTTTGTTAGATACCTACAAGGTTTTTTGCGTTGATAGATTTTTTGCCTTCTCAACAAATATGTTTATGTATTCTGTGCATTAGTAAACACAAAGAGAAAAGGAAATATTTGTGGGGGTTTAACAGGTCGCGTAATGCACGTAAATATGGGGCAAAGACGAAATTTCTATTTCAAGATCGAGGATCTAAAATCTAAAATTGTCATACTTGAAGTATTACAACTGAGGACAAAAAGGTTTAAAAATTGACGATCTAAGAGCGATTATCTAAGCTAAGATAACTAAGAAAGGTAGTCTACATTGGGGTATTTTTTACACGAAGCAGAAATATGAAAGATCTAACTTAAAAGTTTTGAAGCGACTTACTACAATAGTGGATAAAGATCAACGATCTAAATAACTAAGATTGATTATCTAATAGTCTGGTGTATACCACATTTCCTAATGTGAAACCTTCCCTAACATTAATTTTCCTTCGATTAACGCTTTGTAACCGAATTAAACTTACTCAACTCAGGCTCAGCCATTCTTTTATTACTTATTCTTATTATTATTATGTTAAGATTTTATTCACATGAACCCAATCTCACAGAGGCGAGATTAGTTCACCTAAATAAAGCAATAAATTCATCTGATTTGACATGAATTTTTGTGTGAAAATACCTACTTTGTGTGTATAAATAATAATCACATTTCCCGATTTACACAATAAATAACTGTATACCTACCTACCTACCTACCTATGTAGGGAAAATATTTATCTCGTTTATAAATTACCAAGGCCACAATAATTCCATATGTTGAAGTTGAAGAAAACGTGCGCTTGTAGCATGGTGTTACATTACTACATAGAATAGACAATGCAAATGTTATAGTTGAAGTTTTTTTTGAAAACTTCATAGATTCCCTTCACCTACTCCAGTTGAGTCGTCAAATTTTTGGCACTATTTTATATCCTATCCTAACCTAACCTAACCTAACCTAACAAGCTTAACAATTTTTGATAACATAATTACATAAATAAAGGAAGAAAGATTTACTCGTATATGTATGTACATTAAGCTCTAGTTTTCTCCACACATACATCGCGTATATCTATAATAACTCCTACTTTCACAGATCTCTATTTCCGATTAAAATACCTTTCGTCTATTTATCTGATTTCCTTCACGACGTTTGTAGGTAGGTAATTATATTGTAACCCTCTTTGAAAATTTGTGACCGTTTGAACTTGCCTTGCGGGTTGTGCCATGAAACAAGGAAAAAAACTAAATTAGTTGTTTGTGTCGAATTTCTAACTGTTAAAACTTAACTAGTCGCGCTCTTCATAATAGATAATTGGAAATGGACGCTAATATACATAAGTAGTTAATAATTTATCATTGAAATGTTGTAATGTGGCGCTGAAAAAAAAACGAGGACATTGACAGAGATTTTGTAATTTGGATTAATTGTATTAGTAAACTGTATCCATTTTATAAATGCCGTCACGTGACAAGTATATGCGAACATAATGCAATAATTCTTTTCGAAATTCAACTCAATTTGTGTCTGCCAAAGTTTGATTATGTTAGAACTTTATTTAATGTAGATTTTAGACATACGATCTTTAAATAGAAATTGCATCTTTGTCTTATATTTCTGTATATTTAGTAGTACCACTTTTCGCCCTAGTAACGTAAATAACCATTTTCTTATCTAAATTCGTAACTTTAGCATTTTTAGCTAATTGAATAAAAATTTTTAGTAGTTTAGAGTTGTAATATTAAGATTAAGAGTCGAAATTCTATTGTGGATTAAATTGAAGCAGAAACTGTAAGAATTCCAACAATTTCTTACAAAAAAAATTACTACAAAACAATAATTTATCTAATAAACAGGAAGACATTAACGCAAACACACATTACATCAACTGCCACCTTTAGTTGCATTGAGATGTACACACACTGCATACTATCAATTTCTGCTGATGATGCTCTAAGTGCAACAAACAACAACTACAAGGTGATTCTGTTTATTTTCCTATAATACACTTTTTTTAGTGGTTTTACTAAAGCAACGAATAAATTCCTCGAGTATGCGTTCCAACACCCAACATATATGCAAAGAACCACCAAGAGGCAAGAGCAAGACCAAGTCCACGTCCAAGAGACAAGAGTATATTGACCTGATGTAGCATGTGTGTGTGTGTGTGTGTGTGTGTGTGTGTGTGTGTGTGTATGTGTGGAGAGTGGTCAATATACCAAAGAGTAGCTAGTTTGAATATTGTTGCCACTAAAGAATTTTATTAATTGGAAGGATGCGATTTGAATGTTGAAGGTTTTAATTAAGCTATAGAATTTTATTTTTGCTCTGTTTCAAAAGTACCTAGTTCAGTTTTGCTTAGATTCCCAGATTTCTTCTTTACATTAAAAACCAAAGATTATTTTGTGGAACACCCTATATAATCATCTCTCTTTGTCCACAGAACCAAAACCAAAGAATCTTCCAACTTTACCACCATCGCCACCCCCCACCAAAAACGAAATGTGCTAAGACACACTAAGTACACTGCGTGTCTACCAGAAACTAATTAGTGCCATAAAATGAACAATAACTCATAAAGAAATGGCTTTGAAACTGCGTAAAGACATAAAAAAGTCCTCCTACTACGTCTGGTTTTTAGGTGCAAAAGAATCGAAAGGCTTGCGCGGCTCCGAGTACATTCTCCCCGTGATCAAGCACTTGGAAGAACGCGAAAAGGACGTGGAACCCTTCAAGGTCACACTACAAGTCTCCCATAAAGGCTTGAAGATTATCCAGAACATCGTCGCTCAGACCACAGGGAAGAACACCAAACCGAAGAATGAGACTATTAAGCATTTTATTCCGCATAACACCATCACGTGTGTGTACCAACATGAGGATATTATAGCTTGTATTTTGTTGTTGTTCAATCCGGTCACCAAGTGTCCTTTGCATGTGCATGCGTATAGATGTGACAGTTTGGAAACGGCCACTTTACTAAAACAACAACTGCAAACTTTGATCGAACGTCCGGACAATCAGAAGAAGTTTGCGGAAATCGAAGCGCGATTAAAACCGCAGAAGGAGCCGAAGAAAGTCGAATCGTCGTTAGGGAGTGACACAGGGACCAGTACGAGGGAAAGCGAGTCCAGCGAAGAAAGGTATTTTGACTACATCAGTATTTTTATAACCCAATAGTACGCCACTGAACAATATTATTTTTGTTATACTACCATCAGATTATAGTTTACTTAAAGGCTTATCAACCTACCAAATTTCAGATCTCTATCTGAAACCGTTCTGGAGATATTCACTGATATACTTTGGATAAGTCCAGAGGGACTCTATATTATCTACAGGGTACCTCGAGACTATGGTGAAAAAGTATAACATCCAATTTGTTTCAGATTTGCCGTGGAAAACACGCGAGTGTCCACACTGTACGACTCAGTGGCGGCGGAGCTGCGGGCGAAACTGGGCAAAAAAAATTCGCCGATTCTCCTACCGCCCCGGGACTACGATACAGTTCACAGACAAAAAGGAAATTTGACTGGAATTGAGTTGAGGCGGTGCCTCAACGCTAATATAGTAGGACAGAATGTTAAGGGTAGACGTTTAGAGAGTAGTGGGGGGAGTTCTGGTATTGGTTCGGATCATCCACCTAGTCCGGATTCACCGGATGCACCCGACACCAGATTTAACACGTTGGATAATCAGAGCACCAGTGGTGAGTTTTATTTTAAACAATATCGAAAATTTGACGTTTCTGACCCAATAAAAACAAGTAAATTTGCGTGTTTTCCTTTATTTTTTACTGTAACTTGGAAAAAAATCACCCTGTATAACAAATATTGACACAACTGAATAACGCTGACAAATCTCAATAAATTTCGTCTTGGAAATTTTCTTCTAGCGTGAGTAGTTTTTGAGAAAATCAAATAAAACCCTGAGAACCATACAGGGTGTTTAGAAAAACGTTGTCAAAAGCTATCTTTCTTATTATTACAGCTAGAAAATCGAGCTTGGTATCAAATTTTAGGAAATTTTCAGGGGATTAAAATAAGTTCATTTGAAAAACAATTGAGCAACGCTTTAAGTAAGAAAACCCCTAAATTACACAAAATTTTTACAGTTTCTTAGATTAGTTGTCACTAAAAAAAATATTCCGTAGTTTTTTACTTAGTACGATTTCCGCGCCTAGTTGATCTTTAAAAACCGTTAAGCTTTAAAATTGTCCATCGCATGCCAAACCCGAGGTGCACAATTTAAGTTAAGTACCAACGTTAAGCAAAATTGTAATGCTGCCGTTTTAGTTTCCGGGTATGTACACATGAAACTCCAGTTATGTTTCACCGGAAGCGTAGGCTGTGTATATAATATAACTAAAAAGCCATCGCCATATTACATCCACAATTAACTAGAGCCATCGTGAGACAAAACATTGTTGCTGTTCGTTATTTAATTGTTTCATATATTAGAGTAATTTTGTAACTGTAATATAACCTAAAATTACCTCGATAATTAGCGTAGGAATTATTGCGCTTTGTACCTAGTGAGAAAGTTTTGAAATATCCGTTGCACAAAAGGACGAGTAGAAATCAATCAAAAATTGCATAAGTTGTCATTTATAACTAATGCACGTCCTCGATAATTAGCATTCAAAGTCAACTAACCCCTCTGGATGTTTTCCCAAATTAGATTTACGATTCTAGATACATAGCTAAATTTCCGTTGGGCACTTTCTTCCTACAAATTAAATTTTTTACTTTACCACACCTGTTCCGTTGTCGTCGTCCAAGAAAAAAAGCCAACTCTGATGTGTGGTTGGTATCTGGGTTAACAAGTTGCTTGAATGTGTACCACTTCATAAGACAACCTGTCGTCTTCATATACAGAAAAAAAACCGAACAGTGTGCGAAAGAATTTTTATTAAGACAGTCAATGTTGAAATTTTGTACAATTTTAGAAGGTGCGTTTATTTCGCGCTTAGAAATACCAAAAATGACGATTTATGCAGTTTTTAACATTCAAGTTCTCGCCAGGTACCCCAAGTAGTACCATGCGGGTACTACAGAATAGAAGTACTTGAAATAACAAAAATAACGATCGATGAATTTTCTATAAAAATCAATTATCTACTCGTACAAAATCTGAAGTAAATCTTCCCAGTACTCACTTGGCACTTTAACCGTAAGTAGTACCATGCGAATATTCGGCGGTACTACAACATAAGAGCTTAAAATACCAAAAATAATGCTGAATATATTTTTTATAACATTCAACTACCTAAAATTTGAAAAATCTTACTAGGTACTTTAATCCTGAGTACTACTACAAGTATAAACCTCGCTGTTTCTCGTCCATCTGTCGCCTTATTGAACAATGATCACATCACCATCTACACCACACAAACAAGCAATTATTTATTTGTTTATAAAAATCTAACAGTACCCAACGAGTACCGTTTGGGCAAAACATCATCAGGACGCTCAAAATCCCATCTTTTACATACATACATAAACAGAGACAGTTAATTAAATCCAACGGCTTATTTTCCAATCCCTTCTGCCTTGTTGCGGTGGTACCACCGCATTTCTTTTCCATTTTCTTGGAATGTTCTACTTCTTGGCTGTCATCCAGTCCAAAGTAATATAAAGTTGATGGAAGACCTAATCGCTATATGAATTGACCCGGCCTCGTGTGCAAATGGGCGAGGCCCATTATGGGCACAGGTGGTACCCTGAAGCTGTAGGCCGCCACAAGAATGCGGAAGTCAATGGTGGTACCATCTCGACAACAACCAAAGTCAAACTAATTAATTTTGTGCATTTTTCGATGGGTTTGTTCATTATACATACAGTACTGTATGCGATCATCATAAATCAATTTTGTTATTGCAGGATTGAATATGTGAAAGTTCGAATGGATGTGTGTTCTATTAAAAATAACTAGTTGGTTTTAGATGTGATGTCTTCTTTGAGATAATTGTGCAAAAATTAAAAGGTGAAAGTATGTTGCTAGAGGCGGGTGCGAAACATCCACCAAATATTAGTTAAGTGGTACCATGTCCGGTTAAGTGGATGGATAAAATCACAGGAAATATATGTGGAAGTTTATAAAATTTCTGTTCAGGTACTAAAAATATTCTAGACAGTAAAGCGATTGCCCGATTTTCCAACTGGACTCAACGAATTTGAGAATCTTTGAAAAAACTCTTATAACAGTTTTCAGGAACTCCTTTCGGAATTGTTTACTGAAACTTGCAAAATTCTACGACTTTATGATTAAAAAATTCGTAGACAGTGAACCGATTACCCGATTTTCAAAATTCCTCTTTATTAAAATAAATGGAATTGTCCGATTGGAAACTTCTCAAGGAAACAAATATACTGCCCGATTTAGTTACAGTACCCGGATATGAACTCTAAGAATAAACGAAACTGTTTTAAAAAAGCAAGTTTGGTACTTAACATAATTACACAACAATATTATTGTGCCACACAAACACAATTGCTTATTCCATTACACAATTGAGAGTAGGTATTATAACAATTTTTTCTTTGCGTTTTGTACAAACTATGCAACAATTCGTTGTGTGATTTATTTTAATAGGATTATCGAGTGGTAAAACTAGACGACTTTAATATAATATTCCACATAATTCATCTTGTGGTTTTGGAACAAACACAACCACATGTAACACCCATAGATTCTACGGTGACTTGAAATATAAATTGTATTGTGTAAGTTTTTTTCTCTTCTTCCATTTATTTTCATAACAAAAACTTTCAATGGTATTGAACTCCATCGCCGTTCCATCTCAATGACAAACAACAGTAAAACTACAAATTACAAATAGGTTTTCTTCGTTTTTGTGTGTTAGATGATGTTATTATGTCATTTTTGTTCTGATTGTTTACAAAAAATATTTAGTTCATACAAAATTTCAAAAAATATTGGAAAATGTCGGGAATTATGTCAGAATATTCAAATACACTGCAATAATCTAACTCAAAAAATTCTTTTCCAGACGAAGACTGGAATGGTGACCCTGCCGAATCCACTCTCTACCTAATGCATGGTCAAGTCACCCTACCCCGCCCCAACAAACCCCCAGAACAACCCCAACCACCCCCCACTACAACCCAGCGTTTCTCCCGCTACCCCAAACACACCGACGAGGAAAAATCCAAAAAACACCGCGAGGAAACCACAAAGTACCTAGAAAAACCCATCGCCAAGTACTCGGAAAATAAATATTTGGAAAGGCAACGCAGTGTTGAGTTGGAGAAGCAACAAAAGACTTTTGAAAGGGCGCATATTAGACAAAAATCGGGGGGTGAGGAGAAGTACTACAATGAGAGGGAACGGTATCCTGAGGCGGAGCGATATGAGAAGTACCATCAGGAGAACAGTAGGGAAAGCAGACAGTATCCGAAGGAGGAGAAGCGGAGGTTGGAGAAGGAGAAAGTTGCCAAGTATTTTGAGGATGATGGATTCGACGAGCATATTAGGTGAGCCAAAAAAAATTCACAACACATTATCTCTGACTCTATCTCACATTCGCCTCTATTAAGAGCGAGAGAGACAGAGAAATTAATTCTCCCATATCAAGAACTGTCTTTATTCCTCAATTCTTCAGATTTAACGCAGTAAGAGATAAGCAGAAGCATAATAAGTCTTAAGTATTAAGTCAAAGATAGTCTATAAAAGCTGCTAGTCCTATCTTCATTCTAATTGATTGTACTTCTAACAAGATCTAAATCCTAAAATCTAACTTTCTAGCTTTTGAATCTGATCTAATCTATCTCTTTTCCAGGTACCGTAGCAAATCCATCGAGTTCGAACGCCCCTCCTCCAGATACCGCTACGAAGACGACGAATTCTTCGAGGACAAACGCCAATACCGCGACTATCCAGTGCCAAAAACTCGTCAAAAAGTGCCATCAATGGACGACCATGACACCGACAACAATCGCTACCACCACAAAGACCAATCACGTTACTACAACGAACCCAAACCGAAATTCATTCCAGATGATCCACGATACTACGAACCAGAGATCAAACCTCGCACTAAACTACCATCACAGAAGGAGAAGCGAAGAGATTATTTCGAGGATTCAACGACGATAAATCGGCGACAAGCCCAGTATAGACAGAGGAGTCCTTCACCGGAGGATGCGAAGGTGTCCCCCCGGGATAGGTTTAAGGACGCGAAGGAGAAGTTTTTGTTGATGGAGCGGGAGCGCTTGGAGCAGGAGCGCCGAAGGTCTGAACCGCCAATTTCACCGATTGCCAAGGAGAAGCAGTTTGTTAAGAGAACCCAGTCTAGAGGAGCCTTCGATGAAAGGTATGCAAATTAAAAAAAAATTGCGTAATTTCATTCCTAAAGCGAATTTATTTTCTTCCAACAGGTACTACGATGAAAGACATAGCGAAGACCCTCGTCCAAAACCAGCCCCCCGCAACCTCCAATCCGACGAAGTCCGATACCGTCGCGACCATCTCCCACTAGAACGCTACCGAACCACCGACAAATTCGATCCAAAACGTCGCTCAATGTTCTCGTTAATCGAAGAAGAACACCGTAAAAACTCAAGCGAAATCGCCAAAGAACTAAAGCGACGTTCTTATCTAGACACAACAGGACACTACGAGGAAGAAGAAGGATATCCTTCGAGGGACCTCGATAGGCATTTCCAGGAGCTTCCGGAGGCTGATAGGTATCCGTCGTTGGAAATGGATAAAGTTAATGAGATGAAGTTTGTGAAGAATCAGAAATTGAAGAATAATGCTGGTTATAGGCATAGTTATGCAGAGCCGCCTAAGATGCGGTTGGAGAAGAGTGGGGGGAGTAAGAAGAATTTTGCTGAGATGCTGCACAGAACTAATAGTTCTGTTTCGAATAATGGAAGGGTGGGAATTGCTAGTGTGCATCCATATTGATTTTTTCGAAATTGTGCTCAATTTTAGGGGATTTTTTTTGGCTCAAAATACGTACATGCAATCAAATCACACATTTCAATAAATAAAATATTTTTACACAACATTTTATAGTGTAGGTTAGGTTTTAATACTATTTTTCGACATTTTTATTTTTGTTTTATTTTGTTCAGATTTTTATACTATTTTTTTAAAGAAACTATTTATTTTCCATTATATGTGCCTTTTATTTTATAGTTTTTTTATTACAATAATAAAATGTGTTATAAGATATTAATTTTTAATACGTCAATTTATATAATATAATGTATTATTATTAGGGTAAAATAATGGAAACAAATATATTAACTAAGAGACATTTAGTTAATTATATTTTTTTGTTTATTGTTTTGTAATTATATTATTTTTAGAAAATAGTGTGAAATGTTTAAATTAAAATTTTATCTAAATAAAACTATTTTATTAATACTTCTCTCGTATATTATTTCATTCACAAATTTAATTAAATTCCATTGACACAAATTTTATTTAAAATCCGACCTTTCTATCATGGAAATTACATAATTAAACATTTCTTATAAATAAATCTTTATAATTTTATGCTTGGGTCAACTTTTATAGAAATATATCTGCACTAAACGCAATTTTAAGAGAGGTTCTGCTACTGAAACAGCGATGGCGTCGAGGTTACCTTTATTCTCTTGTTTATTTACTACTAGCTGTCGCCGCCACTGCACTGTTGTAGATTTCTATAGAGGACAAACATTCACTTTTCTATATAATGTTTGTCCTCTATAGAAATCTACATCTTATATATAAGATGTAGATGGCGCTATAGCATTTGAAAAAACCAAAAAATCTCTTAAGTTCACTTCTATTTCCTATAGTTTAACAAAATATCAAACAAAAACAATTCCAAACTGATAGCAGATATGTTTACTGTATTTTCTAGTAATTTTACTATTATAGTCCCAAAAACCATTGAGTTATCAAAGATAGAATGGGCAGGAATTTCAAAAACCACAAAATCTCTTAAGTTCACTTCTATTTCCTATAGTTTTTGCAACATATCCAACAAAAACATTTCCAAATTGATAGTAGATACATTCACTGTATTTTCTAGTAATTTTACTATTATAGTCCCCAAAACCATTGAGTTATCAAAGATAGAATGCGTAATGCATTTGTAAAAACAAAAAATCTCTTAAGCTCACTTCTATTTCCTATAGTTTTGCAACATATCCAACAGAAACATTTCCAAATTGATAGTAGATACGTATACTGTATTCTCTAGTAATTTTACTATTATAGTCCCAAAAACCATTGAGTTATCAAAGATATAATGAGTAATGAATTTGAAAAAACCAAAAAATCTCTTATGTTCACTTCTATTTCCTATAGTTTTGCAAGATATCAAACAAAAACCATTCCAAACTGATAGCAGATATGTTTACTGTATTTTCTAGTAATTTTACTATTATAGTCCCAAAAACCATTGAGTTATCAAAGATAGAATATGTAGGAATTTCAAAAAACCACAAAATCGCTTACGTTCACTTCTATTTCCTATAATTTTGCAAAATATCCAACAGAAACATTTCCAAACTTATAGCAGATATGTTCACTGTATTTTCTAGTAATTTTACTATTAGAATCACAAAAACAATAGAGTTATCTTAAAAATAGATGGTGCTCCTGCAGGTTTCTCGTCTGTCCACCAGTTAAAGTCTGCATACTTTACGCATTTCTCTCACACAAAAAAGCCTTCATCTCACACAGGAAATAGCATGTAGTATCCATCCCATAAATATTTCAAATAAATGCAGTTTCACTTGTACCGGTCGTATCGCGCGCGCCTGCTCGTCTTCTTCTATATCCCTTTCTAATAAACAATGCGACAACAAATGATTAAAACAACAAAGAACAAGTTGTAAGTCTGGAGGATATCGTGGAACGTTTAACCTCACGTCAACCGGAAGTTAAAGATTATTATAATTGAGATTTTATAAAAAATCCTTTTTATGATAGGTCAGATTAGAGGTCATAATATTGTGAGGAAAGAGGAAAGTACAGAACAGTTTTATTCAGTGATCAATAACGAAATAAATTATTTGTTTTCACATGTTTATGTACAATATTGAAGGTGACTTTTAAAGGATGACATCTTTGTGTTAAAAATAAACAGTCACCTTCGAGTGAGGATTTTTTACGACTTGATTATCACTGATGCTAACATTGAAATCATACTTAAGTCGGTAGCAGTTACGGAAATAATTTTGTTTTCATTGAAAATAAGAAAAACAAACTTATTATGCATATAGAAAAAGATAACGATAGTTGCGCGCGCAATTGAATGACTCACTTCCCCCCAATTGCAGCTATTACTCCCCCTCCATGTCTATAACTCGCCTATTTTCATTTTAACAAAATTTATGATGTAAGAAAGTTGTAAGAGCCTCAGGGTGTCTTCTTAGCCCCTGAAATTTGCAAAACGTAAATATTGCTGCAATACCACAAAGTTTAAAGTCAATAATTACCTAAATGCAATCTAACAACACTTACGTAATGACTATATTTTTCAGTTATTAATAATATAATAATAACAAATATTTATACAGTGATACGTCGCGTCTTTATGATGTACCATTAAGTAATTATTTTTAGCACTCTAGTGTTAGTGTGTGTCTATGATGCAAATCGTCACTTACTAGGTTTGGTAACGCGCATCAGATTTCTTGTCTTGCATCTCTAACTAACATCTAACATGTGCATGTTAGGAAAGCATAAATAATATTGGATAAGTATGGATTTTTACAGTTGGAAGTGCAGGAGAAAGTAATTTTGCAATTATGATTTATAAGTACAAAGTAAATAGATGTGTCTTGTATGGTTTTTGTTTCGGACAGTACAATGATCCTGGAGAAATCATGATATTAGGTTTTCTCTTATAACATTGGAAAAAATAGAGGATAGAACCTTGTTGCTATTTTTGATAAAAAAATATTTTTAGGGAAGCGTGCGTTAGTCTTTTGTTTTTTAGACTAGAAATGTTAAATTTATTATTTTTCTTCAATCGGACTATCCTCTACTTATTCCCAAAAATACAGCGAGAAATCCGTTTTGGTTTCGAAGCTATATAAGAGACAGAATCTTGTTGCTATTTTTGATAAAAAACAATTTTTAGGGATATGCTTGCGCTAGTCTTTTATTTTTAAGACTAGAAATGTCAAATTTACTATTTTTATTCAATCAAAGTATCCTCTATTTAATTCCAAAAATTGTAACAAGAAATCTGCTTTGGTTTCGAAGTTATAAGAGATAGAAACTTGTTGCTATTTTTGATAAAAAACATTTTTAGGGAATCTTGCGCCAGTTTTTTGTTTTTTAGACTAGGGCTAGACTAGATTTATAGATTTTACGTATTTCCAAGGCAAATTACTGTAAATCAGTTTTTTGAAATAGTACCTTAAGTTTCCCCTCGTTTCCATCCAATTCCAACTGCGTGGAATTTATTCATCTGTTCCATTTGAAACATTAGTATTTAAAATAGTCGTTTTGATGTACTAAATGCCCAATAAAAATGCTTCTTCTAGTGCTCGAGCGGCAACTGGAGGGAGACATATACAAGTTTCTCTTAAGAATGTGTTGTTGTATATAAAATGATTATAAATAATACACGCAGAGTGGAGAGAGAGACTTTACCAGCAGATTAAGTAGGTAGTCAGATATGCTCGGGGCTAAATAGCAACTTTCCATCAGCGTTTTGGGTCCACTGACTTCTCCTATACACACACACACACATACATACAATCACAGGCAAGAGGGAATTATTGTAGTAAACTGCAAGATGGGCGATGATCCGATGATCATCCTTCTATTTACCTAAACAAAACTTCAACTTGTGTAATATTTGATTAGCTCGCCAAACAAAATGAACTTCGTTTACTTTGGAATTATGTCAACATTATGGAAGTAAAGTAGGAATTGAGGCTGACAAAACTTTTTTGGGAAACTAACTAACTAACTTACCTTTAACTAAACCTTTTATTACACGAAGGACGAGTTTTTATATATAGTCAAAGCACACCGAGTCCAAGGCAAATGAGATGTTTAATACAATTAACAATTTTTTTACCATATTAAATGATACCATCGATTTTAAATGGTTGTAGTATGCGTTTTTTTTTTTTGTTTGTGGTACAAGGTGATGTCTTCATGTGTGTGTGTTAAAACAGTTAAGTAAGTAAAAACTCTTTCGGATAGGTGACCTACATAAATCAAGTTTTTATTTGCTAATTTGTTGGTGTCATATTTTTTATACTCTAATGTGTATGTGTACCTATGTATAAATAAATATGTGATTATTTTGTTTAAAATTTAATTTTGTGTAATTGGGTCGATAAAAGAAGAAATCTGGGTGCCTTAAGGGACTGTTGTGCATGGGGGCTCCCTTAGAAATCATCTATTGTACCTCGTCTTAATATTAATCTTGGAGATTTTAGTATCTGTGAATAAAATAAAACATAAAGTGAGGTAAACTTACCTAAACACATTTAAGGGTAAAGGTAACTATTTAAATTTCACTGTAATTTTACGAAAATAAGAGCGTACTTAAATTTTTTCTAGTCCTAGGCAAATATATTGAAGAAAATTCCTTAAACTCCATAATATTACCTAAACACAAACGTAAAGTACTTAATTAAAAGGTAAGTAACCGTTACCTAAATAAAATGAAACTTTGGAAAGGGAACCAAAAATATTTGCGCCTCATTTTCTAATGATACAATAAAGTGAATAAAATAAACATACAATGCGGAAAAAACTTACCTAAACAAAATTAAGGTGTTAATATGCAAAAAAAATGGAACCAAATTTCGTAAACCCCACAATATTACCTAAACCCAAATAAGGGTAAAGGTAAATAATTTAAAGGTTGTTTACAAAGTTAGCAAGAAAACTTAAATAAATAAGTCGCAGCTCTATTAGTGATTCAGTTAGCTTATAACAAGTAAAAGTGAAGTAAATTTTACCTAAACTGCGGAAAATTACCTAAAAATGTTAAGGGTAAAGGTAAGTATTTATGTAGTTTAGTGAAAATAGTTAGCAAAAACTAATAATAAAACCGACTTACCTTAAACTCTGATGTATAATTTATTTTTGCATAAATTAGACAGTTTTCATTTCATTTATAGTACGGTAGTGGCTTCCGGCTGGATCCTTGAGGCACCCTAAACCTGTTCAACAATTCAATCTTGACCCAATTGAAAACAGCAAGGTAAAGGCGACAAAAAAAAGCTTATATAAATTATATTATTACGAATTTTATTGAACAATAAAATCAAAATATTACATTTTTGTTTTTTGGGACGGAATTATACAATATATACAGTAACACACAGAAAATATTTATAATATCTTACAATAAAATGCGATTATAATTATTACAATAATATACAAAAACAAAATTAGGTATTACGTTAAAAAAACGACACAAACTTAATTGACACATTATTTTTTCTACATTGTTGCACTTGCAAATTACGTAACATAAGAGTTTTTTTTTTGGGTTACTTTCTTTTCAAGTGAACAGGAAACTAACAAATTAGATCTTCCGGAATGGCACCGGAAACCGTCCACATATTATAAAAATAATGCAAATTCAACTAGAATTTTATAGTAAAATTCATATTTTGTACAAGAAAATATGAAATTAAGAGAGATATACATATAAGAGAAATCTAATGGGTAATTAGTTTGTGCGTTAAAAAATAAAAAAACTAGTTTGCCACAGTAAAATTATTATCTATTAAACATCGACTGATAGTCTCTTCGAAAGGCTTTTGGATGGTAGAGTCCCAACAAACGAGATGTAAGTGGGCGTGGCCCACAAGAGACAATTTTGAACACTCTTCCTCTACACAACCTGCACAGTAGTATACGCACTAAACGTAACTTTCTTCTTTTTCTGATTCTCCTCCTTCTTTATGACACTTTTCAAATGACCGCCATCTTTACTCAATTCGCTCGCGCTACCCCAACACCGCCCCCCATCACTAACCTGATTAAAATCCTTAAGCTTGGGCGACAAACCAAAGAAGCGATTCCCCAAATGCGCACTATTAGCGGCTATCAAAGGCACATTTGAGGTTAATCTAGGAGTCGTGGGTTGGACGCTATACGTCACTGGATAACTTTGAGTCGTGTCGATGTAGCGATACGCCATCGGTTGGAAATTACGCGTTTCACTGCGACTTCTTGGTGGTTTTCGTAGTAATCTCGGTACGGAGTTGGTCCACGATCCTTCGGGTTTCCTCGCTACACTCCGTGTAAGTGAGTTGGTGTCATGGTACTTCACCACTTGCTTTTGATTTGTCTTGAGGAAGCTTACTAAGGCGTTGCCGTTGCGTTGTTGGAGTTTCTTCGGGTGGGGTTCGCTACATTGACTTTTGACAATCAAGCGGTCTTTGACTGCGTCTACGTTGACGTTAACTCGGACGTATTGACCACTGAAGACGTCGACTGGTGGTGGGGGTGCTTTGGGTTTTTGTTTTTTCCGACGTTCTGGACGCTTTGGGACATCTAGTAAGCACTCAGCTGAAGTCCAGACTTTCCTCAAGGCATTTGAGTTGTTACTATTGACTAGATCGACCTTTTGGTCCAAACTCAGGATGTCATCTGTAGACGAAGCCTTATTGCTTCCGAAGAATTTTCCTTTTACTTCACCACCACGTCCGTTCGTTATCTCAATATGAGTCACACCATTAATGTCAGTACGTTGCAGTAAATTATATTTGGCCTCAATATTCTTCCCTCCATAAGTTTTCTTCTGGTTACTAACAGCTTTAAGCGTGGTAAAATTCCTATAGAAATTCTGCAGAAGATTCACATCGACAAAATGGAACACCAACGCCTCAGTTTTGATCACAAACACCAAAACATTCGGAAACTTAACATCTGTATAACAAATACAGTCGACTAGATTAAAACTTTCGATTTGGTCACGTCTACTACTCAATTCTTTGTCATCATTGTCCGAATCTGAGCTGGCTGAGCCATTGGCGCTGTCAGTTTCAGCTGTGGTTGGCTTAGTGAAACTGTCATCACTTGAAACAATTGACAAGCTGTCAACGTCTGACTCGAAACCTTCATCTGTAGACGTGGAGGAAACTTTGGAAGGTTGGGATGATCTTCGTATTAGATCCAAACTGGTGTTGTTTAATTGGAGCTCATATTGAGCACCTTTGTGGTTATTTTGGGATTTTTCCACGAGGCCAGCCAAGGAGGCTGTGGCGTCCTCCCGAAGTAACAATGTGGCGATTGGCATTTTCTGCGTTCATAGTCTGGAAATTAAAAATTTTGAATTTAATAATACAAACTGAAGAAAATTTACGTTGCGTAATAATTTTTTATGATAATCTAGTTTTTATTTGCGCTAGCTCCGGCTTTGTGTCAACTTGTATAATAACAATTATAAACATAATGTTCTGAATTAAAACACAATAATTTATGAGACAAAGTGGGCTTAGACAAGACATCATCAACCCACGAATGTAAACTAGATTTAATATTTCGATAATTGCCAAACGATAGATACTATATGGACAAGGAATAATTTATTATGATTGGTTTTGTAGAAAAAAACAAATTTTTTATACATAATAAACTTGGACAAGTTTAATTTTAAATTCTAATTTTATTTGTGGTGTAACTTTGAATTTTCTGATGTAAAGATGTAACTTTTATGGTCACAAGGATTAAAAGAGAAGCCAAACGCAGGATGATTATAAAAAATCTAACGTCGCAGTTGCCTGTCAAATTTAATAATACAGAATTGTCAAATTAAAAGTCCCAGTGTAAATTTAAACCAAGTGTCAGAATTTCAACTGTACAAAATTAGTTGTCAGAATTTTAACCTAAATTTACAAACAAAGGAAGTTAGTTTAGGTTAAAATTGTTAAAATTCGAGTTGAGTGTCAGAATTTCACTTGTGTCAAAATTCAACCTGAATTTACAAACAAAGTAAAATTTAGGCTTAGAATCTTCTTCCAATTTCTAAAATTAAAATTGTCCTTTAACACAGTTAATAATAATAAAAAAAATACTACACATTAAATTGCAAATCTGTCGGTTCCAGTGCCATGCACACATCAACCTTGCTAATCACCACTCCGATCTTTATACGTAGTGATGAAGCAACATCATAACATACAAGGGAAGTAAAATATATGAATCATAAATGCACAAGTAACTAGATGAGTTATCTGTTTAATGGTCAAGGTACATCCAATTTTAATTCTTTTCTTTTCGTTCCAAGTTGTAATTGTTCATTAAGGAAACCAACTTCCGTACAACTATAGGAAGTAAAGTGTATTTCGCTAATTCATTTTTATATTCATCAGCTAATTATTATTGTTTGGATGCCTAACTGCTATTATGTGTATACCTATGTGTGCTTCTAATGAGATTTGATGGGAGATTTTTCTATATTATTATATAGTAGCATGTTGAAAAGTGAAATGTGTTGTTTTTTAAATGCTCCAACCACACACACACAAGTTTTAATTATTCGTTTCGATTGTCGTGATATCAAATTGAGGGGAGCAAGAACTAGAAGTAGAAAGCCAGAGAGTATTATTAGTTAATTAACCAGCGCTAATACAATAAAATTGTGTGCAGTTTTTTATTAAATTCTGTTATTGGTACCTGGAAAAAAATTGAAATTTCACGTCAATTAAATTTGAATTTTATCGAGAAATTTTTCTTAGTACAATTTAAATAATAAGTACATAATCGAGTTTCACTATTTTTTCTCTATTATAAGGAGTGGCTTTAAGATTGAATAACATCTTGTAGATCAGAGGTAGATAGTTAAAATTTTGAGGGATTTATTAGGGATTCTTATAGGGATTTTGTAGGGAGGCACGTTGAAATATGTCAAATAATAATAACATTTTTTCCTGAAATTATATTTCACATAGAACAATGATGGCTTGAATTTGTAAATCCCTATTAATTTTATAGGGACTGTTATAGGGATTATTAGGGGAAATATTTCTACCTCACAGAAAAAAGTAGTTCTTAACTTGCTAAGTAAGTATGCATTACATAAAAACGAAGAAATGTTACGATTAATTTACCACACGTATTAATTTGGCGACATTTTAAAATTTAATGCACATATATATGTAACTATCGCACACAACTTTCGAATGTTAAATTGTGCATTACACATGCGGAAAATTGAGGAAGACTTCATTTGTTGTGATGTGACATTTGGAACACTATAAATCTTATATCTTAATGGAAAACTATCGAAAAACCGCAGGGTTATGTAACGTAAGAAGTAAAGTAAAAGGTGGGTAATTAACATTGTTTCATTAAAATGCAGCAGGTAGAATAAGTTTTATTACAGATTATTGTTTGGTTACCTAATCAGAAACTTTGGTAGATGTTGCGAAATTCTTCGACAAAATTCCCTGAGACCCACCGCATTATAATCCAATTTTCGCATAATATTACTCGCTTATAGTAATTAATTATGAATTAATTTAAATGCATCAAGGTAAAACTTAACTTCCTTAACATTTAGCAATTAGATTTTATAGTCAGCGCTATGCTATGATTAATCACAAAACTGTAACTTGATGTGTGTTAAAAATTGAAACTATTATTATTATGATTATTAATAAACTCGTTGGGAAACCGTTAGCTTTATTCAACGATTTTACAAAATACATTACGAGGATTTATTCATTGAAATTGATAACAGAAACCGTTGGAGCTGATGAAAGAAAAATACTACTTTAGAAATTGTTTTTAATGGAATGGCTCAGTACCAATTGTTGTACTGTTAAGGAAGGATTTTAAGGAATTTCATCCACACGACTTTGAATTTTGACACTTTATACTATTTGCCTTGAGATTTGTACCTATGAGATTCAGTAAATTTTTAAAATAGAAATCTTTTTCTCCCTATTAAACAAAATTGGCAAGAAATCGGCTAATTTAAAAATTTTTACGACTGTATATTAGTTTGACATAGTAAAATTTTGAAATGAATAGCTGAAAGTTGTTCTAAAACTCAAAACTTGTGACAGAGTTGATGCGCTCTAACTAATAAATAAAATCGGACAAAAATGGGCTAATATAAATTTTGATTCCTCAGAGATATCTACAAGCGATAAGGAAACGAACCTGAACCATCTAACCTCATGACCAAATCATTCAAGGAAAACACAAAAAATTACGAATCGTGTTTCTGTGTTAACCTCACAACACCCAAATTGGGTTTATAGAACCCCACCCACATTTATTGTCCGAAAAAAATAAATAATGCAAAAAACTAATAGCATAAATCGCGGCACGTAGTAAACCGTAAAAAAGCGCTTTACTGATGCATTCAAATCATCACAACGTGGTGAATTTTCTAAAACTCCTAAGCTACAGTTTAAATTTAAATTATTACTCACTCACCGAAATGTTGAGGTTAAATTTTGAATACATTAAATTGGGCATCGTGTAATAATTTTAATCTGACATATTTTCTTTCGGTGATTTATAGACTACGTAATTATTTCTTATAACCTAAAAAAAACTGTACATTCGTAATGTAATTTTTACCCAATTTTATCTCTCACGTTTAAGGTCAACAATGTTTATCCAGTCTACTAACTAATTTTCCTCTAAATCCAAACTAATTAATAAAAACTCTTTTATGTGCAAAACTTTCTTTTATTTGTGTTTTGGTGGATTTTTGTGTTACCCAGATGTGAATTCCACTAACTTACGTATAAATTAATATAAATTATGAGCATTATAATGTTTTGGCCCAGTTTATAGGAGTATGTGTGCATTTAGTTTTAATTGCAACCAACCGACGTGTTTGCGGTCAATGATCTTCAACATAAATTATGATTCATTACTTTAGTTTAAACTGGAGTAGTTAGTCTAGTTACGTCGTTTTTTGGAGGGTTTAAAACTAGGAGGGAAGAGGTTTGACTTATTTAGAAAAAACGCACTGGTGACCGTCATTTTTAACAATTGATACGATCCACATTTTTCTCTGTATTGTAAAATGAATATTTTAATTTATTTTAATTTTTATTTAATAATTATAGTAGATATAGGGAACTACGGTGCGTAGAAATGGGAGTGATAGGGATATTTGATATACTTTATATAAAATTCAAGTTTTTTATATTGAAAAATGGACACTCTCAAAAATCCCTCTAAATTTCATCCCCTACATGTATGGATTTGATTATCATAGGTATAGAAGTGACTTATAAATTAAGTTGCTTAGAAATGGGAGCTGATATTTTCTGAAAAACTCAAGAAGCAGTTTTATTTATAAAATAATTAACACTCCCCAAAATTTCCTTTAAATTTGATCCCCTATATGTAGGGATTTGATGACCGTAGAAATAGGAGTGCTAAGGAAATTTGACTTATTTTAGAAACGTTTTTAAAGTGTGTGTCAGTTTTTCTAATCTAGAATTTTCTCTGTTGTAAATTGAGCTTTTATTGTTATCCCTCCAAATTTCTTCAGTTTAGTTATAGGGATTTATAAATTAAACTGCTTAGAAATGGGAGTGACAGGAGGGATATTTAACTAATATTTTCTGAAAAACTTAAGAAGCAATTTATTATTTCTTTCACTTCTATTACATGATATTTTTCGAGACCATTGACATTTTATTATGATGACATTTTGGGATGGTCTACAATTTCTCCTAAAATAAATCAAACGATCGAAAATTTTAAAAAGTTGTTTTATGCTATCTGGTCCTGGGTGTTTATTACCAACTTACATAAGTAAACAAACCAGTCGGTTGAGTTGCGATTTCATTTCTATAATTGAACGTAGGAAGTAATTTGTTTATTGAACAATTTTATCTTTTACATAAATAAAGAATATTTTTTATATAACTAAAATTCTAGTTCTAGTGGATCATTCCACAGTTATATTAATTTGATATATCTCGCTATAGTTATAGCAAAAGATTATTATACTTATTTGCATGTGTTTCAGCCTATTTCCTTTTTCTATAGTAGGATATAGAGTCAGCTCACTGAAGCATTCAAAATTCCAGTATTATAATAACAGAAGTAACAAGAGCATGGCATTGTAAACCGACTAAATATCAAGTAGCAATGTGTTATATTGTATGACAAGACAACTAGATATTTAATATTTTATTTGAAAGGTAACAGGCAGAATTACAAACCGAAGAAAAAGAAGATTTTTGTAAAATTTTGACTTCGAAGACTACTAAGATCCATAGAAAACCAGTTAATAAGTTTTGGGTGTCCCACAAGGTATATTTTTGAAAAACCTTAGCATATCAACTAACCCCTAAATAATTGTATAAGAATATCTAGACTTCCTGTCCACTTTACAAGCTTAAAGCATCCAAAATTTCCACTTGTCTCACTTGCTTATTCAAAATATGGAAATTTTAGAAGTTACGATGCTAAGGGTCAAATGTAAATAAGTTAGGGTGCTAAGGAAATTTCCAAAAAACCAAGTAAATTCCGAAAAACGATGAAGTTTCTTCATAATTAGCACTTTTTCCATTTGAAATATGAGAAAACGAACTTTATGGACTAGAAATTTTGAAATTTTGTTCTAATTTAGAACTTTTTGAGTTTTATTCAGGCTTACATCATCCTTAGTCCCGAAAATTTTTACAATATAAAAAAAATATTTAACGTAGATATTTATGGAGCAATAAACAACCGTTACTGGAGCTAAATTGGACCTTTTTAAAGTAAGGGTGCTAAGGAAATTTCCAAAAAACGTAACAAGTTTCGAAAAACTCCCTTTTGGAACATAAGAAAACTGGTAATGTTGAAATGTAGATCAAATCGTGTACATTTTTGAGTACTAACTAAGATTCTAGACAATAATTTTGAAAACTAGTCCAAATCTAGCATCTTTTTGGACTCTTGGACTCTATTTTTATAAAACCCAAAAAAAATATTAAATTCTTCACAAAAACTACTTACATTATTTTACCCAAAATTAAAATAATCCTCTTTACGCCAACGCATTAGACAACACATAGCACTGTAGATAAAATCCAAAAAACAAAATCTGTACTTCTTGCACACTTTTCCGAATCAAAACACACTTGTCTGCACATCAATAAATAAAAACGACAATTTTTAGCCGGTAGAATATAGAAAGCACTATTATTATATCATTCCACTAGCACCGACTGCATGAAACTGTTCCGTCTGCATCCGCACCAAAAGAAACACCTGTTACTATACAGGTAAAGTACTGAAAGAGGGGAAACCGTCATCACAGAAAGTTTCAGTCAGGTGAATGGATGTAACATTCGGTTGCGTTTTATTTACCAAATGCCAGCAGAAATGATGGAAAAACAGAAAGAAAATATTTGATGGGTCCAACACATGACTTTCTTATACGGTACTTCTATTTATACTACCTTATTAAAGGCTGCATTTGGATATTTTTTAGGACTTTAAGTTGAAATTTAGAAAATACTGCCAAATTTCGTAATGTGACAGTTTTCGTGCCATAGTTTTAGAACCACTGGACAGATTTTAAAGAAATTTACATTTTTAAAAAGCGAAATGTAGGCTCTAGTAGTTTATCAATTTTTTACACAATTATCTCAATTGCTGATTATTTCGTATAAGAAAGTAAAAACGACTTTTGGTTTTTGTGTTGGATGAGGCACAGAAATAACTGGGTCTGCTGTTTCTGCACCGTTGAGTTTGTCGCCTGTTTCCTACATCCCTTTGTTCCCTCTCCCTTAACAAAAACCACATTAAACTTTTTTTCCTACGATCGTGTAGATATAAAATTTTGCACATTTCATTATCATGACTTGAAAACAGAATTTTTGCTATCTATAAAAAAGCAAAAATTGGAAAAAGGTCAAAGTATTCTCATGAACCTTTTGTAGCGAGAGAGAAAGAACAGACTTTGCCAACTTTCACACTAAAACAGAGTGTGCTGTGCGATGGTGGAGAGATGATGATGATGATGATGATCATCATCATTTAAAAACAGTATGATGAGAAGAAAGCACCCAAGCTTGGTGCTTGGACATCCACTATTAACTAACAGCAATAAAAGTCACGTTGGAATGATTCATAATATTAAAGAGTTAATAAATTATGTGATGTTGAAAATGTAAAATGATAATCTAAGCTACCTTTCATTTTACAACACGTAAAAGTAGTGAATAGATATGGCGGCTCAATGGTCTAGGGGTATGATTCTCGCTTTGGGTGCGAGAGGTCCCGGGTTCAAATCCCGGTTGAGCCCACCTTTTTACTTTAAATTTATAAATAAAAAAGCAATTTCATCAACTATGATAATTACTTATCAATAATACAATATTTTTGTCTTTTTCTACCATTATTAGACAGGAATGCGGATTATATCTACAAATAACCAGATGCAAAATCTTCTATAGATATACACAAATTAAAAGCTTACTTGTAAATGTGAAAAAATTAACATGAAGACGAACCAGCTAACCTTGGTTTATAATACATTCGAAATTTCATAAATTTAGTTAAAAAAAATATTTCCGTTGATGCTGCTGCTGTAATTATTACAATAAATAAGTAAATTAACATTTAACGCGTTTCAATGCCAAAGCATTTCGTCAGAATTGGAATAATAATCAACAGTTTCGATTTTTTGTTTTCAACAAATATTTCTATAAGTACTATAATATAATTACTCAAATCTAGAGCAAATTTTTAGGACAAAATTCTATTATATACTACGTTCGAATAATCGATATAATAACAAACAAAACGCTCTTTTATTTACAATTTATTATACACCCATCAACATATATTGAAAAGGAATTTCTCTTTTTCATTCTCATTGATATATTAAATCAATTAATTTTTTCTCTCTTATAACTATTTGACAGAAACTCGAACTAGTTTCGTTTTATTCAAATTGCGTTCCACATCGCTGATTTCCAATTGTTTTATATTGTTCACTTCAAATATAACACTAAACTAAAGCAAATTTATTATTATTATAGATATAAAACAAAACAACAAATAAAAATATGTTCGAGCGTGATGCCAAGTATGTAGATCATCAAAATTATAGATGAAAGTAAAACTTGTTTGATGTTTGATGAATTTCTAAATAATATGCTGCTCCAAATAAAATTCGAGTAGAAATAATCGCGGAAGTACCCTTAAAAAATCTACTATGTCTTAAAGTAAACTCGGTGCATGGATAGAACACTCTAGAATAATTGTGTTCCAAGTTACAACAATTTGGCACAACTCGGTTCAAAATAAGAATACTTTAGAACAACTTAGAGCAAATTTAGAACACTTTAGAACAGGTTGGTTAAGGCTACAATACTTTGAAACAAGTCAGTTCAATATTCGAACACTTTAGAACAACTGGCTGTAAGTTAGAACATTTTAGAACAAAAAAATGTTCGGTTTAAAATTAGAACACTTTGGAACAACCAAATGTTCGGTTTAAGCTTAGAACATTGTCCTAAAGTAAACTCGGTGCATGGATAGAACACTCTAGAATAATTGTGTTCTAGTTTACAACACTTTGGAACAACTCGGATCAAAATTAGAACACTTTAGAACAGGTTGGTTACGGCTACAATACTTTGAAACATGTCAATTCAATATTCGAATACTTTAGAACAACTGGCTGTAAGTTAGAACATTTTGGAACAAAAAATGTACGGTTTAAAGTTATAACACTTTGGAACATCCAAATGTTCGGTTTAAGCTTAGAACATTTTGGAACTGGCTGTAAGTTAGAACATTTTAGAACAAAAAATGTTCGGTTTAAGCTTAGAACATTTTGGAACAACTGGGCACCATATTAGAACACTTTAGAACAACTGGCTGTAAGTTTAGAACACGTAAGAACAGTTCGATTCAAGGTAAAAGCAATTAGAATATTTCGAGGTAAGTTTAGGTAACAGAACAGTTTAGTGTAAGGTTAGAACACATTATAATATGTAGATTTTAGAATTTCTTCACAATTTTCCGCCTTCCTCGCTTCTAATCCCAATTACCAAACGCCAGTGTTCTGGATCACTGAGTTCACTAGATAAAGAGTGAAATGTCTATTAAGCTAAGACAATCGTGATTATCAAGTGAAGGTGAATGGATAGATTAAAATATGAATAAATTCTGTGCGATGTTGTACATTATTTGGTTGATGGGCATCAGTTTTTAAGAGAGAGAGAATTATTCGTAATCAGTCGGGCATATAATTGGAATGGAATTGACCTTGTTTACATCCTTCTATTTTTTTTCGTTGTTTTCGGGCAATTAGTGTATGAGATTTAGTGATAGAGAGGTAAAAGTATATGCGATTTTTGCATATAGTGTTTTTTTTTTCGCTTTCCTTTGCGTGTGAATCTAAGTAAGACAGTACGGGCCAACATACATAAATATTGGAAATGAGTTTATAGTTTCCGCTATATTCAATTTTTCCAAATCACTCATGGAATTTACTCAAGATTATCCAAATCCGATCATTAAAACCACTTTCTCTCTTAATTATTATTGATAACAGTTTCGAGTTAAACTTTATGCATAAAATGATTTTGTTCTCTGCATAGATAGATTTGTTGTCACTCTTACATGACGATTAAAAATTATACTGCGTGTTTTTGTTTGTTTACACTTTCTCAATTGGCAATTTTCACCACATCCACACTTAATTAATAGAAACCGTTCGTTGATTAGCAGTAATTGTATTAAAAATAATGTGAGTGGGTTTTCTTATAAAGATTAAAGCAAATAAACGGAAATATGTACGTGAAAGTATGTAAATGTCGTTTGTTATTTTAATGGTCAATATTATGTAAATTCAAAGCCAAATTTCTTGGTCATATTTGTGAAAAACTAGTCTACTTACAAAACTTGCTATTGTACAATATAAACTAAACTTAAGCATTGTCAAAATTATGTAAATTCAACATTGATTGGTCAAATTTCTTGGTCAACTTATTGTAAAACTAAATTCCTCGGCTTTTATTCCACATTTTAACATCACAATCTGTATGATTCAATAAGTTATTGAACCACCCGCATATTATTGTGCAAATCAATAACAAAAAACCTCCATCCGTAACTTTCATTCTATACGGAGATAATTCTGCAGACATAATTTACAATCGAAGCCAGAAATGCAACATTTATGTGAAAGTCGTCGTTTTAAGGGAAAAAACCGTAAGGCACGTTCTAACACCATCATAAAAGGTAAACAATTAATAATAATTGAGGAAATCACTTAAACAAACAAAAAATATCAGCCATACAACAACCAACATACGTGACACGAGTAAATAATGGCTTTAGGTACCTATAAGTACATATAGATTTGGCTACGAATCAAGATGATCAAAGACCCACCAAGAGACAGGATGTAGGCCACTGTACGTCTAGTTCGGTTTTTTGTTCATTGATAAAATATTCGAAATATCAGACGCGCAAGACTTTCTTTTAGCGTTTTTGTGTATTTAGTTCTTCCGGCGATAGAAAGCGCAGACGTGTATGTGTGTGTGTGTGTGGCTCACTGGGTGGCTGTGTGGTGCTTGAACCCAAACTGAGACTTTGTCGTTTCATTAAAATTAGTAAATTTGTGCTAAGTTAGGAAAATTTACATAAAATTGACCATTTCTTGAAATTTACACTTTTTTGACCAGTTCAAATTACAAACTCAAATGATGTACGTACATAAAGTTGACCAAATCTAATACATAGTTGCCAATTTGACAAATTTTTACATAAATCTGACCAATATTTACACAAACTTGACCAAATCTAATTGCAACCGATTCAACCACACAAAACGCCTGCTGCACTAAGCAAATAAATAATAATTAATTCGTTGCATAATAAATAATTGTTTAATGTTATGCTAAACAGTTTTATACAGTTAGAGGACAATAATTTCTGTAAATTATACTCTGTTTATATCTACATGTACATATTAGTATCCACGACCGGCCTTCGATTACGGATTTTGCCCTTTGCTAACAACTGCATAAAATCTAGAGAATGCTGATTGCATAATTATTACTACATGCTAGACCAGATTTATTTAAATTTTAGAGAATGTGTAGAGTTGGTATTAACTTGTAGTACAGCAAAACATCAAAACTATTTTATAATAATAATTCCGTGTAGTTGAAGTTAATTAATAAATAACTTCCAGTTATAAACTAAAGCAAAGCTATTTATTATATACGAGTATAAATACAGAGAGTTTTATTTTGAAAAGGTTACAACAACTAGACTAAATTGATCACATTTATATTTTAGTATTTTACTTTAATGTTGTTTCCCTCCCATTGTGTCAACCGAAAATAATTACCACGATTTTATAACAATCATTTTTTCTTACACAATAATTTGTGTTAATGATGGACAAAAACAATTATACAAAAAGTGCACCAAAGCAGATGTACTAAAAATGTATTACATGAAACTATCCCCCATCCAAAGAATGAATGAACTTGAATTTTTCTCAAGGTTTCTCTTTATTAACAACACGAAAAAATAACAACAAGCTGGTAATTGTTTGGAAAATTTCACATTGTCATTGTTGAATAAGCAGTTAAAAGAAATATTAAATGTGGATTCAATTTGTGTTTTAAATAGTCACTCGGTAGAAACATTAATATAATTGTATGGGAGAAAAGTACTAATTATTATATTGTTACAAAAAAAAGTCGACAATTACATGAATTATGGATTTGGAAATATGGTATAAGTTGCTAAGTAGCTGGAGAAATTTTGTACAACTTGAAGTTTGAGTAATTTTACGTAAATTTGACCAAATTGTAGTAAATTTACACTAAGTTTAAGAAAGTTCTCACAAAATTACAATCAATTTTTGAAAAAAATGAACCAAACCTAAGAAATTATACAAATTTGACCAAATGGATTCAAAACCAACTTTACACAAACTTGACCCAACGAGCTAGCAAAGAAAAAGTTACTAATTTAAGCATATTGCCCATAAAACTACTAAATTATAAACCTAAATTGTTTTTTGTGAGAAGAATGGACGACCAAATCTAAGAAATTACACAAATTTGACCTGGTTCAAAACCAACTTTACAAAAAAAATTGACTAAACGAGCCACTGAAGAAAAAGTTGTTAGAAATGTTATACCAGAATTAATTTTATAAAAAAATGGACCAAACCTAAGATATTACACAAATTTGACCAATTTTTCAAACCTAACAAAACATACTAAAATTTTGGAACCAGTGGCCCGATTTTAGAGAAATAAAATGTGCTATATAGATAAATGTTGATATAAATAAAAAAAAATTAAACATTTAAACAAACCAAACAAAATATCAAAACTTACTATGTATAAATCAAGCAAGTACTACTTGACCAATTATGATTTATTAATTAATATTAACAAAATGCGACTTTGATAGTAACATTCTGAGTCACAAATTTAAACATTGGAAGTTTCCAGCTCCATCTACTACACAACTGACGCAATTAAATTATTTATAACAATTGTTGCAACAAATTGAAACAGGTAAATGTTGCACGAGGCCAACAGCTTGTGAACCTCTTTAATAGATGGCGAGTACAGCTACAGAGTGTAATCTGAAACGCAGAAGTTGCGGAATAGAACTAATCATGCAAGAGTACTTAGTACACAAAAAATTTTCAGTACTTCAAGCTAGCTTTTCTAAGCGAACTTTTCCTACAACTACAAAAATTAGTACAATGTAAATTGAAACCCTGAGTCAATTAACATGATAAAAAAAACTATTTATCTACCGAGTTTATCATCATTATCATCATGTACCCTTCTCAGTACCATCCCGATAGATTACATCTAACCACCTGCACGATTAGCCACAAAGTACCACGAGTACCTGAGTGCAAGTGCTCGTATAACCTTTCGCTATGGATTGATATTGCCTTCTACAACTTGGTGAACATACCATTCTGTCGAGCTTGAGTCATCACACCAAGGCGGCTGTGACTAGAGGTAGTACCATCGATAAAAATAGGGGATTAGTGAACGCCATCTGGAGGTAAAATACACAATAGAGGGGTAACTACCGGCCTTAAGAAAGCTAATAAATCGCACGAAAATCCCAGAGGGCGCCAGGTGGGGTAGTACCATCGAGGAATAATAGGGGATTTAGAGGCGCCATCTGGTGGTGGCATAGATAAGTAGGGGAGTAAGGGCCGGCCTTAAGGCAGTGAATAAATCATGCGCGATTTTTTTGTGTAGAGTTGAAAGTAAAAATATTTAGCGGGAAAATAAAATATAAATTCTCTCAACTAAAAAAATTAACCCAACCTCACTCTTCCACAGCCCACTCTTAAGTTCCTCCATTCACCTTACAACCGCAACTACCTTGATCCCATCGGCTAAAGGCCCCCCTCTCGCCCCGCTGTTTCTCTTGAACATTCTCCGCGTTACCTGTAACTACCTGTGAACGAACGGACTTCTACGTGGACGTCGACAAGTCGGTCGTTGAAATCTCCGTTTTGTGCGCTTGGTTAAACTTTTCCTAAACCAGCCACTGAAAATTTGCATCAAATTTTTCTTGGCCCTCACAAAATTTCCATATCAGTGATTAAAAACGCGTATCCGGTTGCATTAAGACTTAAGTGTGCATACTACTGTGGTGTACTTGAGGAATTTAGGTGTGTTGAGTGTGTTGAAAAGTGCTTGGAATATTTCTTTGCGGGATTTCTGTTTCCACGCTCACACCACAGGTACAGTAGATTTTAATTCCTTATATTTCGATGAAATTTATTTCATATCCAAAACCAAAAGACACACGTGGGTGACCGCTAATTACTTAACATTTATTAGCAAATCAAATCACAAAATCACCATAAATAAATAAACTACAGGTCAAATGACCAATGGGATTCTAATAAGTACATTAATACGTAGGGTGGTGGTCCACTTTGACTTTGACCAACACAATTTGGGACAGACAAAAGTATTATTGTGTAAACCGGAAAGTGTGCCACAAGGATCGCCTGCAGGCCTCCAAGACAATTTGGGAAAACGGTCTACTTCTCACACATGTCATATAAGACGTAAGAAACCGTACACTCAAACTCGAAATAAAAATCGTGGGTGCTATAGCAACCCTCATTAAAATGGAATTTTATTCCATTTACAAAATTATCCATTTCAACTGATATCCATTTATCTTTTTATAGAAAAAAAAAGTATCCATTTACTCGAAAAATAAGAATACGTTGTTGCCATAGCAGTTCACATTAAAATTATAATCCAATTTTTAAAATTATCCATTTCAACTATTATCCACTTCAAATATTATCCATTTTTAATTTTTAATATAAAAACTTTCCCCTGAAACACGAAAATCGGATACGTCGTTGCCATAGTAACCATCATATAAACTGGAGTTATCCATTTTCACAATTATCCATTTCAATTTTTGCTGCTAACTTTTTTGGAAATTTATCAATTTAATTTTTTAAAGAGTAGAATGTTGCCTTCATTTACAAAAATGGAAATCAAACATATTTTTGGTACTCCTAATTAATTTTTAATTTAGATTTTTGGAAAGTTGTGTCTTAAACCGGCAGTTAAATTTCTTAATTATAAAAAACTAACCATGTGATAAGTTGACGAGTTACGTTGCCTATTGAATATATTTATAGACAATAATTAATCATCACTTTTTTTATACTCAAATTATTGTAAACAAAACAAAATAACGATGACACATTATCCGCTTATAACTCCGAACAAAAAAACAACTAATACCTTACGTTAACTTAGAAAATTTTGTCCCTTAACGCATTTGAACTAAGACAAAAAAAAATTAAGAGGAATGTTGCGCCTACAAAGAGCCCTAACTCGAAGTTAATACCTCTCTGGGCATTTGTTAGAATTTTAATTGATAATAAACAATTTATTACCTAATTAAAGACCAAGCGAGTTACGTCATGAAAAAAACACGCGAGCCGGATGTTTTAAAATTATAAAAAAAAAACAGTGATGCTCATGGAGGAATCCTGATTGACATCTGCAAACAGACGCCATCTAGTGGTGGTTGTGTACAACCACGAAAACTAGCCACCCCTTAAGTCTAAAATGTAGATATTTGTTTAAAAAAATACGTAAACAATCTAACTGTTAGAAAATATTGATAAGAAAGTAAAATATTATCAAAAATTAGTAACTAGATTTTCCTAACCTCAATCTGTTTGAGGTTAAACAGTTATGCGCATGTCAATCACCGTCATCTAGTGGTAACTTTACACAAACACCAAATTAGCTAGCTACCCACCTTAACAATTAAATATTTATCTAACCCCGAACTGTTTGTTGTACAAATTATCCTCTATTGAATTAAATTATTTGTATGTTCAGTCATGTCGAACACCTGTTAACTTAATGATGACACAGTTTTAAACTTATTGGTATTAGAAATAAAGTCGTGTGTAGGTACCCAAAAACGGAACTAGGTTTTCTAAACGTTTATTTATATGGTGGTTATTCACAATAATAATAAAATTTGCCTGCAGTTTATGTAAGTTGAGTAAATTACATGGTTCGGTTAAGTTCCATTGTCGCAAATTTTGTAACAAAAATGGTTTTGGAAACTTTAATAAACAAACATTTATAAGTAGTAAAAATAATAATGGTAAAAAAATTGTTTTTTAAATTTTCATTAACAAATTATACTTACTGGTGTACGTATTCATTTATGTCAAGGTGCGAGTAATTGCTACAAATTAAATCAGTTAAAAGTGGATATTAATTATTCAACATTTAAACAATTTCAAAGAAAGCGTAAATTAGGCTAAAATAGAATCGTGTGGGACACCACAAATTATTTACTGGATAGTTTTGACTGTAGAGCTTCATACAGATGTGAACATTGCACCCCGAACGACGGACGTACAGAACAACGAACCGAACATCATACAAAGTTGAGATTGGAAATTTTTTATGGTAGTGCCATTCTCAGTAATTGGGAACAGCAACTTTGTATGATGTTCGGCTCGTTGTTCTGTACGTCCGTCGTTCGGCGCAGTGTTCAGATCTGTAGGAAGTTTAAAACAGAACTTGGTTTGTATATCTTGAGTATAAGAAGTATAAAAAAAATCGGATATTCAAAGAGACACCATAGAAATGTCGCTGAGAGCCCCAAGAAAGAATCTTGTGCTCCACCAGACACCAAATAGAATCTTTATACCCAAGCACAGTCCAATTAAGCGATTAATTAATTTCAGAACAATACCGACCAAGTCACTGAACTGTTTCATATTTTACTTAATTATAATACAATGGTACTTTTTTCGTGGTACCACCATATTATAATAACTGTTGTATAGAAATAATAATATTAAAATTACGATGTAGCAATATAAGTTAAACTTGAAAGAAAGTAGGTGTAGATTGTAACAATTAAATTTGTGCAGTTTGAGTTTGGTACTGGTACTACCAGCAGTACCATGTTGGGATGGTCAGGAATTTCACTGCACCAAAACCGCCAGGGAATCTAGGCCTTGATGCTATATTAGTACCAAGATGAACAAACGTGACCACCCGGTGTATACTACAGAAAATATTACCAATCCGTACAGTACTTTTTTTACCATATCGCGTGGTATTTTTATGGTGCAACTTCTCAACATTCTTCACAATAAATTAATTGTGATTTTAAATTCAAACTACCTTGACGGTCTGAGACACAAACTAATGAATTTAACATAAACTCAGCTCAATATAACACACCTTACAACAACAAAAAAACAAAATCTTTGTTTATATTACGAGAATATAAATAAATTGTTTATAATTCGTATAAACATTCTTTATTAACTACGTACGTGCGATAAATTAACAAACTTATGTCTCGTGTATTTATTTCAGAATCAAGATGCGCCATTCGTCCAACACCCTAACTAACTAACTACCCACCTTAAGTTGTTGCACCCTCTTAAGTCCAACCAATATGACTGAATCTACCCCAATCTGCAGATGTAGGGTGCTCTATTTGGGTTCCAGTGTACCCCAACAAACCAAAGATGGTTTACAAGGCATCCAGGAACCACTTCAGGAATTATATCCGGATCAAGGTGCCACTGGAGCCCGAGGAATTGACAGTTGGTTAAGTGTATGGTCCAATGGGATTTTGTTGGAGAATGTCGATGAGAACCATAAGAAAATTACCAGATTTTTTCCTATTGAAAGTTTGCACTATTGTGCTGCAGTCAGGTGAGGAGTTAGGGGGCTAAGGGGGAACCTTGGGGAACACAAAAGTTCTGTTTAAGTACGCAAATTAGATTTTTATACAGATCAAATACAAGAAAATGCAAATGGGTTCAAATATGTCGAAATGTTGAAATGAGGAGTTAAGGTAGAACCTTGGGGAACACTTCGATTTTAGTAAAATTGTCATGAAAAGTCGAGAAATAATTTTATTTAACCCCCGCATTTTTTATAGATAAATGGCTAGATATATAAGTTTGGGTTTGACCAATTTGGGTTAGCTTAGAAAATCCAAGATGGCCACAATAAAACTCAAATTCAAACTCAAGCGGTACTTTATCGAAGCGCGTGTATGAGAACCTTTAGCAAATGTATACGACCGCTTGCTGGCTAAAGAATGTTGACTTCTAACCTTGAAAATACCGCTAATATTGATATAATCAACCTTATATTATTATTATTATTGAAAGTCTACCTAATTCAAATCAAAGCACAAGTGCATTTAAAATCGTGTAGTTAGAAAAAACAAAAATTTCCCCACTAATTACCAATAGGTAATTTTGTTTCATTTATAAAAACTCGATTATTAAAACCAACACAAATTTACATAAAACCAGTCAATACAAAAATTTTACTTGCATTATGATTTTAGTTTTAGATATGGTTGTACTTATAACTTTCTATTTTTTTCTCGCCACGATTTCTGTTCAGCATAAAACAATTGATTTCTTGGTTTTCTGCGCGTCATTAACAAATTAATGATGTATCACAATGTAATAACAATAATTAAGGTGTTAATTTATCGATGTAGAACTGTTAACTGGAGGAAAACGACGTCATTTTATGCGAAGCACCGTTAAGAGGCTATTTTATGACTTCATTACAGACTTAAGGGTGGCGTTGGATAAGCGACTATAACCCCACTTTATGACTATTATGTCAACAGGTGACCTAATCACACTTTTTCATGCATAACCTAAGAATGAACATTGAATTACTTTAAAAAATTTTACGCAACTTTTAGTTTTAAGACAGAAAAATTGAATACCTACTTTGGGGACTAAATGACTTTAACCTCGCTTTATTACGTACAGATGCTTCCCTAACCTCACTTTGTGATTTATTCTAGAAAATTCACGATTCCCTTGGAAATATCTGCTGTAAAATAGCCAGCTTTAATAACATTATTAAATAATAAAATCCCGTGAGAAAAAATTGTACTTATATAAAGACGTTCCACATACTTTCCTCTCTATCTACTATATTTGTATAAACAAACGGATAATTATTTATATGAAAGGAAACGGTAATTGAGGTATACACATGAATTGTATAAAATTATCGTGGTAGAGTACCATATAATAAGTGTACAGACAGTCTCGTCTGGCTTTGAATCACGTAATTTTTTTATGCTGTCCAAAGTTCGAAAGTCTATGGTCACCTTTACATCAAGCCCAGTCGTGGAACGTAGATAAACGTATAAAAATAAAACGAAAAAATCAAACAACCACTGCGCTTTTTCCTTTCATTCCCACAAAATAATTGTGTGCAAAAGAATTCTTATATATTTAATAATCCAACTGGCTACCTACTTAACAACAACAACAACAACCGCGCCGCGCGTCAACCTGTTTTTTAATGTTGAGTTATGCAACAAATACCTGAGGCGCATAGAAGAAGGAATTTCACCTTAAGAGGGTGCCGCATAGTTAACCTCAAAACTAATTTTATCTATTTCCTTGCAGATACGTTCTAGTCCCGGAAAAAAACACCTTGCACAGCCCCAGTCCCCGCTTTCTACCCTTAGACTCGCCCTTTGCCCGCGCTCCAAACCCCACCCACCCTCCACTCTTCGCTGCTATCCTACGACGAACCACCGGCATCAAAGTCCTAGAATGCCATGCGTTCATCTGCAAACGCGAAGTAGCTGCTAATGCTTTAGTACGTTGCTGCTTCCACGCCTACGCCGATTCCAGTTATGCTAAACAAGTGGATACCGCAGGGAGCATCTATGGGACGCTAGCATCGGATCGTCTATCCAATAAAGATAAAGTAAGCGTTGCCTTGGATTATATTCCTGCTGGTTAACTACAAATGAGTTCTAGGTGGAAGAATGGAAGATGAATCGTTCAACTTCAGGTTCCACAATGACGATTAACACCATCGGAAATGTCAAAGATGACGTCAGTATTTACAATGGGGATGAGAACCATAAAGTTTGGGCTGGCTCCCAAGATAACCTCGATACAATTTACGATGTTTATGCCACTTCTACTATTAGTAGACCGTCGAGACCACGGCAGATCTCGCAACCAGTCGCAGTACCCCCACCACCAGTCAAAGAGAAGAAAAAGAAGTTCAAAGGGAAGTCGTTGAGTAACTCCCGAGAAGACCTATACCATCCCTTGATGAATGGCAAAGCTAGTAGTGTAGCTGGTACCATGATGAAACCCAGACAAATGCCGCCTATGGTACAACAACAACCGATCTACATCATGGCACCTCTACCAGGAACTCTACCGAACCCCAAATTCTTCAAACACCATCATGGTAAGCTAATTTCCTCGAGTTTTACAAACAACTCTTTCTCACTACATCGTTTTGCAGGTAACACTTTTTCGCATCGACCTCGCGGGAAAGTTTTAATCCCAGCCCGGCCCATCCCTCCACCCATGGTGCCCATGCCTCCTATGATCATCCCAACTGTCAGTAAAACCAAAAAGAAATCCAAGCACACCATGGAGGAGCCGATCTACATGCCGAGTAATCGGGCTTTGTCACCAGTAGCCAGCTACCAACCGGTGAATTTTCCACATGAAGCCTATTTGATGCAGCATTACGCTACTATGGAGTCGCAAGGGAAGATGCAGAAGGGTAGAAGGGAGAAGAGTCAGGAGAAGGGGAAGTTGAATAAGAAGCTGGCGCAGAGTATGAATGGATTGGATGATCCGAATTTGTCGGAGGAGAGTCCGTTTAATACGGGGATTTATAGGAAGAAGGGGCATTTGAATGAACGCGCGTTTTCCTATTCGATTCGACAGGAACATCGGAGCAGGAGTTATGGGAGTTTGGCCAATTTGAAGTTTGCAACGCCTATTCCCAACGGGGTGCATGACGTAAGTAGTTTATAGGTAGTTTCTAGTGGAATTGTCTGGAATATTCCAAAATTAAGGAAAGAGAAAGTTCTTTCAAAAGTGAATTTCCAATGTCAGAAAAGTTTGTAAACAAATCAGAGTAATTTGGGGGATAAAAAGTGGAATTGTCTGGAATATTCCCGAAAAAACTGGACGTTATTTAATCTATAAACGATCAACTTGCTCAATGAAATCCACTGATTCTCTTGGAATTGTCCAGATTATTAAAAAAATTATGTACAAGTCTTATATAAAACAGAATATTCCAACTAGACTATTCTTTTTTCGTGGAATAATCCAGAATATTCTAACCGAGTGAATATATTTTCAAAAAATCGAGGTAAATTTTCTAGATGACATATTTAAAATAGCTGGAATGCTAAAACTACATCAATGCATTTTAGAATATTCCAATTTCCGGATAATTCTCCAGAAGACTCCAGCTTAGTTACCTACATCAAACATATCCGACTTTGGTATCAAATTAAAGCTCGAGTGAAGCTCATCTGTCGTTTAAGAAAACTTAAAACTATCCATTAAAATCCTGAAAGCACTTGGACAATTATAAAACTATTTAATACCCAAGCGATTTCACAATCATTTCGAAGCCACGCATTTTTCCCTTTTTGTTAATATTCCGCATTATTGCAAATTATGTAATGAAAATAGAAATTGAATTCTCTCACTCACGGACTGACTATTAAACATCGTACCGCACGTATTTAAAGGTACATTATTGTGACAAAAAAGAAAGTCGACGCTTTAATTATTTGTAAATCAAGTAGATAATTTTAATTAAATACTGTTACATCACCAACTAAGCAGTTTCCTACCCTCTCTGTCGTTCGTATTTCCCAACCAAAGGTGGCGCTATCACTTTGTTTAAATTTCCAGGTGGAAGACCGCGAGGATATAAAAAAAGAGCGCGAGATAATGCAAATGGTGCAAGACTTGGACTTATCCGGTGACGAATTGGAACGTTCCGAAGTCCCTAGGGGCATGTACGAGGCCCGGGGCATACAACCAGGCCCAGTAATCGTTACTGGTCCACAAATGAATGGACGTGGCCATCGCAGATAGGTATAACACATTGTGTTTTTATGCACCATATATCACGCTGATGTGCACTCTACCAGAAAATATGTGTTACATTTTGATGTTTCAAACAGATTTTTTTGAATAACAATAGACTGTCGACGGGTTTTGTTTTTTACAAATCAACAATTTGTATTGTGTTTTTGTGATTGGAATTGAGAACAACTTGTTGGAATATTTGTGTTTCTAGTGGAGGGAGGGGGATGAGAGTATGATGCAAAATACAGTCCAATTCCTTTAAGAATACTCTGACGTTATCGTAATCTGTCAAAACAATAAAACGTCACACATGACAAGTTTTCCTGAAATCAATATTTGTCTCGCTGTGTGCACTTCTTTAATTATTGCGGTTCGTCTAACGGTTATTTTGTTGTTGTTTTTTTTTAGACGCGGTACTGGTCTAGTAGCGGAAAATCGACTGTCCCGCCCACAATTGAATTTTCTTGAAATACAGTAATTATATTTATTGATTATTATATAGCAGTAACGTAGGTTGGAGATTATACTCATTTATCCATAAGTTAGGTTTTCTATACAACGAACTAGAAAAATTGTACAGAATATATTTTTTTAACAGTAAGTTTTAAACTAGAATTAAACGATATATACAGGGTGATTCATGAGGAACAATGAGCCTGATCAAATTCTCGATGCATGTTGGTTGCATCGAGAATTTGATCAGGCTAATTATTCCTCGTGAATCACCCTGTATAATTTTTATCTTTATACTTAGTCTTCAAATTTTTAACTACTAATTGCTCAAGAGTTTGTTTTTTTGGTTAAGGAACCTTTAAGTTTAGAATTTATTTCTATATTAGATTTAAATATTTACCAAATATTTAAATATCTACACGTTTTTAAATTAATTTTAATAATTTTGTAAATATGTAGGTACGCATTATCCAATATTGATACGTAAAACTGTTATAAGATTATCCAATTATTTCTAGTAAGCCTAGTTTTCTAAGGTTTTTATATACTTATACATATTTTATCTTTATTTTTTTATATATAGTGCCATTATTAAAACTGTCTGTATTTTAGATTACTGCGAGTTTATAATAAATTCGATAGTTTTGAAGCAGTGTTGTTCGATTTTATTGTATAATATAAGAAATTTGTATATAAAATAAATATTTCATATTTAATATCGATAGGTGTATTATTATGCGATATGATCATATCGCACAGGTAGCTTAAACTAAACTCCTAAACCTGTAAGACTAAGAACTAAAGGTAAGAATCAACGAAAACTTAACATAAAAAATATTTTATTGGTAAACTACACTCAAAAATTAATTTTTTCAAACGAATAACACGAAACCTCCGAAGTTCCATCCTCCCACGATTGTTCCGACACCTCTTGTAACGGACTTGGTGATGAGGGTGAACCTTCTTCTTTCAGTGCAAAATTAGAAAACGGTTCGGAATTTGTTAACCGTACCCGCCTCATGGCCTTCAAAATTTCAATACGAGCTGTAAATTTCTGCTCTTCATTGAATTTACGAAAAGTGGGAAGCAGAGATAGAAGAAAATATTTATCCTCGTCTATTTCTGCTTTGTCCTCGCGTTTGGTAGTCTTCTTTTTTCGGATATTAGTCGTTGTCGGTTTTATTAAAGCTGCGGGTGGTGTTTCTGATTGGATTATTATGGTTTCTTCAGGCTCCACGTCGCTATATGATGAATTTCTGTTTTTGACTGAATTACAGAGGAATAATAACTGGTCGAAGTACATGTATTTTCGCCTACGTTTCACTGCGGGTCCTGAAGACTCTTTTTTCTGCGTGTCGTACTCTCTTTTGAAACAAGTTCTGAGGTTTTTCCATCTGCATTGTAATTCTCTACCTGAAAAACTGCGTTATAGTTTAGTAGGTATTACACGTCACATCCTCTTACCTTTATTTGCCCTTTCGGAATCTACAAGCTCATGCCAATTTTCAACAAATAGTTCGCACAATTCCACCCACAATCTCTGTTTTAGATTTCTGTCGGAATAATCCTTTAGTTGTGTGTTATATAATGCTGGTCGCTTTTTAACTTCACTAATGAATAATTCCAAGTCTAAGTTTAAAGGCATGATGTAAAAACATGCACTAAAACTAAAAGTAAATGCGCTAATTTGAAATTTCTATTTCAAGCAACAATTCAGTCGCCTTGAAAACAGATCAATACGCCATTTTTTAGTTGCCGTCAACTAAATAATTTTCCCATAGAATCGTGTAAGGTAGAAAGAGAGCGCTATGTTGGAGAATTGTGGGTTGCATATAAATACACCTGGGAGAATAATCGAGTTCAATGCTCTTCTGTACGTAAGCAACCTAAAACACGAGAGTGAATTTGGTTGCCTATAACTAGAGTCATAAATATTTCTGTCTGTTCTTTTATAATATAGGTACCACAAGGTAAATTTTAACACCCTAATTCGGTTCCATGTATTTAAACATTAAGCGAAAATCATCCTTCTATAACTTTGGAGTTTTGTACTTTATTTTTTAGAAAATAGTACCGAGTCAATGATGGTACCTACTTAAACTTAACTATTGTACCAATATTTCTTTTAGTATCAGTACCACCATCACTTCAAATTATGCGTTTAATACTTACGACAATAAATAATATTTCTGTTAGAAATAATTACTATTAGTACCTAAAGTACTTTTAGGAAATAGTACCAAGTCCACAGCAATGGTACCTACCTAACTATGTAGTTTACCATCACTACGAATTGTGGATTTAATAATTACAGCAGTAAGTAATCATCCTGTTAGATGCTACTATTAGTACTTACCGGTACTACAAATTGTATGTAACTTTGCACAATGATAAAGAAAATGGTGCTAATTAACATGGTGAAGACCATTCCTTTCTAACTTAATTCGTTTTTTAGGAAAAAAATAAAACCGATAATATTTTTGAAATTTTGGCGAAAGCGCCGGGGTCCCAAACTTTGTTAAAATGAATTATTCTCGATAAAATAGTGTAAGTTTTAAAAAACTATAATATCAGGCTACTTGTTCTAGTCTCTTTTAATGCACTAACATTGTCTTTGCATGAAATTTGACCAACTTTAAATTTTATTTGATGAACCGGAAAAAATTCATATCTCAGGAAAAACTGTAGGTAATTCGGCTCTGTTTGGGTTCCGCGGTTTGTTTTTTCAAGCTCTATAATCGTGCATACATATTTATTTATTTAGAGCAAGTTTATTTTTTCACTCGAAAAATTCATAAGGGGTTAACCTTATGATTTTCCTCGATTTCGTTCATCTCTCCAAATTGCATGTAACTTTGCATAATGGTAAAGAAAGTAGGTAGTGCTAATTAACATAGTGAAGCCGGTTTCTTTCTAACTTGATTGGTTTTTCAGGAAAAAAATAAAAACCGGCGGAGCCGCCGGGGTCATAATTTTTTTAACTTGTATTATTTTCGAGAAAACAGTGCAAATATCAGGAAATCTATAATATATCAGGCTACTTGTTCTAGATTTTTTTAATGCATTTACTTGTCTTTGCACGAAATTTGACAAACTTTAAATTTAATTTGACATATATTTGGCTTGGAAAAAGACACTTCGAATAGAGTTAATTGTATTACTGGTTGCCTAAAACTCGGCGTTTACTGTTTGTAACAAAAGAGCAAACTACCTTACCATTGCAACGAACTTTTAACTGGTACCATAAGATGGCGAGAGTAGTTTTTAATATTTTATTTATTTATTTCACAGACTTTAGGACTATAAAAATTCCAATATAAACTGCTGTATTAATTAAACACATTCAGTTTTTTTAACGATAAACCAAAGGAAATATCGACAAAATTGTTGAAAAAGTAAAAATAATGTTTCACTGTGCCATCTTGTGATACAACTACAAAGTTCATTGGAGTGGTAAAACAGTTTTCTATTTTACTGTTTGTAACAAAAGAGAAAACTACCTTACCATTGCAACGAACTTTTAACTGGTACCACAAGATGGCGAGAGTAGTTTTTAATTTTTGCAAATTTGCAAATCTACCTTCGCTTTCTTTTTGGGTTTCTCAACAACCTCCTCTTGTTCCTCCGAAACTTCTGCCACTGTATTTGCAGTTTCCTCCACTTTCACACAGGAGCTTTCCTCTAACTTAACCACAGTTTTCTCCTTGGTTTCCCCCTCATCTTCACTACTAGAATCGATGCTAAAAACAGAATCTGGATAAAAATACTGTTTTAATTTTAATATAAAATATAATATATTTATTAAATTGTGCCTCTTTTCCTTCTCTGAGTATCACTACTTTAATATAATAATAATAAATTAGTATTTAATACAAAACTAAACAATTTCGGAATGTGTTTGGCACTAAACTTAACACTAAAATCAAGTAACATTTGTCATGTGGCTGTCATGGCCAAATGCGATAATTAAGTAAACTATACCAAATGTTTTTATTTAATTAAAAAAATACTATTTGTTGTAATTTTCATGTTTGTCAGCTCGCTCGCTCATTCACTAGACAATAAGCGAGTAACTTCATTTGAGTTTAGTAAGGGGCCCTCTAATATATACACAGAAAATTACATAACTGGAAACCTTGTGAAAAAAGCTAAACTAATCTAGTGGTTTGTTTTTTTTTTTTGTTGAGAGGATTTTTATCACAATAATCACGAGGTAAAATTTGTGGTCTATGCTACGCTCTTGTTTCTACCATTGCTCGAGTTTTTCTCCATCATCAACTCCTCCTGATCCTTAGCACCCTCGGGGGAATTCTCATAGTTCCAAGGTTGAATCTAGAATTTTATCTTAATAAATCCGCCGGTAACTTCAAGCTAATAATTTACCTGTCCAGTGCCCCAAATTTGATACACCGCATAAGTAGAAATGGCCACAAACGCTGTCACATAAAACACCATCCGCCACGACGATATCAACTGCTCCTTCTCGCCAAGTAGATGAAACGCCGCCAAAGGACTAAGGAAACTGGCCGTCATGTGGATGGTTTGAGCAAAAGCCAGGACTGGACCCGCGAAATTCGGTGCTATGTCCACAACGTTGGCCATGGCGCCCGCATAGGCGGCTGTGATGAGGGTCACGGCGAGGAACCATACTACCAGCACAAGGGAAATGTCACAGCCAAGGAAGCTGATGAGAAGGACGAGGATTCCTGGCACGACTTGGGCTGGACAAAGAGAAACATGAAATAATTAGAGTTACGACAAGATAGGTATCAATACCTACTTACACAGAGCTGTCATAATTTTCCGGACGTTAGTTAACGACATGATGTTTTTTGTAACCAATTTATCGGCCACGTAACAGAACAGCACTGAAGCCACGTAACTGCAGATGAACGGTGCACCAGATAGTAGGCCATTCTGGGAAATAAACAAAAAGAATCTTAAACTCTGATTATTACAAGTCAAAGAGAATTTACAATGTTACCTTTTCTATACTGAACCCCAAAATCTTCTTCATATAAGTTGGTCCCGGTATGATAAAAGTATAGTGCACCCAAATCCGTCCAAAAGTCGTAATTCCAATGGCCCAAGCCGGCATCGATGTTAAAATCCTCCTCCATGGCACACTTTGCTGCCTTGAGGCCGCGTAAGTATTCACCGTATTCGCTTTAATATACTGCTGCTCACTCAAACTGATCCGTGGATGCGTTTCGGGACTATCAAAAGCCAACAAATACCAAATCAGGCACCAAGCAATCCCAATGGAACCCGTCGTATAGAAAACACTCCGCCACCCCAAGTGGGCTATGAGAAATCCACAAAGCGGATAAGTGATACCAATTCCAATGCTGAAACCTTGAAAACTCGACATGAATCTGCTGCGCTCCGGTACTGGAATCCAATGCCCGACTAGGGCGTACATAGCTGGCCATGTTAAACCCTGGAAACAGCACACTGTTTAAACAAACGGGTTTTGTTTCGGTTGCGCATGGCGGAACTTACCGAGGCGAAACCTTGGATGAAACGCAAACAAATCACTAGCATGAAGTGTGTTTCGCTGGCGATTGGAATGCACAGACTGCACAGAGCTGTGGCCAATTGAGCGTAGCCAAAAACGCGTTTTGTGCCCAATTTTTGGGTGGCCAAACCGCCTACCACTTGGGAAACGATGTAGGCCCAGTAGAAGGACGCCAGGACGTAGCTTTGGATTTTTCCGGACCACTCTAACGTGCCCCCGTAGTCCTGCAAAAATTTTGCTATCTGGAGTTACTCGAATTTCCAGTAAACCTAACTGATTTAATACTTAATTTGAGGAGGCTAGCCAACATTAACTACTTTAATTTCGCTCCCACAACATAAAATTACTATAAAAACGTTCCTGGAGATTCTGGTGTGGCATTAGGACGCCAAGTCAAAAATTTTCCCATACCTAATTATCTCCCAAACCACCAACAACCCAACTGTCTAACCTACACCCAAATCACCGGGGATTATCAACCTACCATTGGAGCCGTGTTATTAAAATCATCAACGACATAACAATATTCCTTGGAGATGTTATGAGATGTTGTTGGGGGCTCTTTAACCATGGCAACAATGGCCATGTTGATGTCGTTGCGCATCATAAAAGACACTAGGAAACCGGACCATGATAGGAGGTAGAGAACAAGGCGGGCAGGGACTTGACCTGAAAATACATAATACAATGTGATTTTTTTTTGGGTGGAAAAAAACCAGACTGGATTTTAATATATTCATCATTGTGGTTTATCAGGGACGATTATGTTTTATTTATTGATCATGTGATGTACATTATGCAATGATAATACTTGACGCAACGACCTTGGATCGTATTTTATTAAAAATTCAAAGTATTAGTTATAATAATTATAGCTAGCAGTCATCAAGTACAAGTTGAATGGGTTTTTTGTTCTGTTATTATTATAAGTGTGTAGCACTGGACGAGACTGTTTTGTTTTTATGGCAGCTATCATGATAATGTATTAAATAATCTAGTGAGTGTGGAATGATGTGTCATAATTATTATTTCGATAAAATAAAAATGTAATTTAAATTAAGCATGCTGATATCGACTTTTCACCCACATGACGATGATACTTTTGTTTATTTCATAGCAACTTTGTAATTAATTTTACGATAAAATAGATCAGATTAGTACGTTCCATGGCCCACCCACTCAAAAACTGTAGTAAACCATTTCGAAGGCCACAATTTAAATTTTCAAATTTTTTTTAGAAAGTCGGAAAATGCGAAATGTTTAGTTTTTTTTGTAAAATTTGCACGCGTTAAGATATCGAAATGCAGTCTGAAAATTGGTTTAAGTTCAGTATTTCTAGGGCTAGTGCCTATTTTAGTTTTGAAAAATTCTGTGTAAGCCAAACTTACCGAACACTCTGTATATTAGGCACTTTTTCTCCTCCATGGGATAAGACAAGTCATTGGTGTACACTTTTTCGTCCATAGCTGGATGTTGTTGGGTCATCTTTCCGATTTTTTACGACTAAAATTGGTACATCATCATTTGTTTACACAGCCATCACGATGTACATTCCGTACAAAGCCAACAATGAACTGTTGAGGGACATAAAGAGAGATTATTGGTGGAGGAAAAACTGAAAATACCGGAAGTTATTGCTGCTATTATACTTAATAATAGAAAAAAACACGGCGTTTAGTCGCACAGACATGTGACCTATTGACTGGAGTTAATTGCTATGCTATTGAGGCAAGCGACTAAGAAGTGTGATTATGCGTGCTTTGGCCCCCTCCCCCTTCTACTTAGACGACAATACAGCACATTTTAATTTAAAATTATTGCACAATAATGTTCAAGTAAGTAGATAAAAGTTGACATGACAAAAATTACGGGACGGAAATAATGCAAGTAATGAAGCGATAGAAAAACTGCTGTACTTTATTATGATGACATTCAATTATGTCTCGACAGTTGACGAGGGGGGCTCTTACCCTTATGGAAAAACTAACCTGCAAAATTTCCCATATCTTATCCACCTCTAATTTATCCATGTTTCTTCACTCTATGTACTTGAACTCTCGCTGAATTCCCAACCAACAAGTTCTTATATAAATCAATTGCAACTAGTAATTTTCCATCGTTCAGTAATTTTATCGTTATTTCAAAGCGAAACTGTCTTTGTTTCTCCAGCAGGCGCGCTGATTTTCCCTTTGAATATGGATTAGAATATTAGAAAAAGTAGGTCACTATACCGTATTCCAAATAACTACACAGTAGTTGGCGCCACACATATTCAAGGTTGGTGCTGCGTTCAAAAGAAAAATTTACACTGATAAAAATAATAAATTGATAATTACACTCAATTAAATGGTATAAAGCTATTGAAGGTTATTACTTATTAAGAAATTAATTAAAAACTAATAATTTTCGTTTGCTTCCGCCATCAATTTGTCAATATCCAAAGTTATATCTACCATTACATGAAGGCAACTTTTTTACCGACATTTGAGTTTTTAATTAATTTATCAATAAATATTACAGTCACAATACAAAGCGACATGCTATTCAAATAAAATTAATTTTCCGCAATTAATTTAGTACAAACTCAATGATAAAGTATCTTATAAATGGAAATAGTAAAAATATTATTGAAATCAACTTACTACCGCCATCCGTTCATTAATTGCCAAACTATATTGGAGTCGGTAAAAAAGATAGCTTTATAGTTGACAATATATAATTTATTCTATTGACTCATAGATGGATTACATAAATCAAATATTTTTTTTTATTAATATCTGAATAAATAATACAGTCACAATTGAAAACTGTATGGAATTAAAATAAATATAATTTTCTGTATTTAATTTAATAAGTTCAACAGTAAAACATCATATATATAAGGGAAATAGTAAAAATATTATTGAGCTAATTTATTACCGCCATCTGTCGAACAATTTAAACTATAATACAGTCGATAAAAAGGATACCTTCATGTGTGCAAAATAACTTTGGATATTGACACATAGATGGCGAAAGCAAGCAAAAATTATTAGCTTTTAATTAATATCTTAATAAATAATGTAGTAACCAGTAAATGTTTTATAGGAGTATCATTAAAATAACGATAATTTTCTGTAAATAATTTAGTATAATTTCAATTATCTGATATAAATAAATAAAATTTCCTGTAATTTAATTTTTTTGTTTTACGGAGCTTAGAAAAATAAAAGAAGGCGGGAAAAACGGTAAATTAAAAAGAATTTTGTATCATTTTTCTAACAATTTATTTCTAGTTTACTTCTTATATAGTACAACTTCTCTTCGGGTGTTAAATTCATGTACTGGTTCCAAATAATCTAAAAAAAAAACAACAACATAAATATTTTGCTGCTATGAGTGCTATGATACCTGTTATCGGTACTTACAGACGCCGGAGTAAAACCCAACTTCCTCAACTGTCGTTCCTTCATAATAATTTGCCCTAAAGGTAAACTACTTTCCCTTATGGTATTGTTCCAACCCAGCACAACCAACGCATACCATTGAAGATGTTCCGCAAGGTTCGGACGTAGCACATCACCCGGTTTCGCCTGGTCGAAACAATCTTGGATTTCCACAAACTGCCCACTTTTTTTATCTTTGCATAGAACGATATCTACAATAAACAAACATTTTCATCGGAATTTCTACAATTTTCCGTGTGAGTACCTGCACGATGGAAATGCGGTACCACATGCTTAATCTCCAACAATTTCCTGTTGCCCACTACTACCAAAAGTCGATCTACGACGTCCAGGAAAAGTTTTTCGTAGGCTGAGGGTTTTGCGTAGCGGTCATGAGAGGGGATCGGTTCTGATAGGAATCTTGCCGTTTTGACGCGCATTTGCGGAGGCGCCCGACTACCCTTGTAGTTGGGACACTCAATTTCAATGGAACAGTCCAAGGAGTAAAGCTCCCGTGATAGATGTTTTGCAGATTTTCCTGAAAAATTGCTACAGTTTTGGCACCAATACTCCGTAATAAAAACTGACCTAAAGTCTCCCAAATGTAGTCCATTCCCATCACCTCGTCCAGCATCCTCTCCGGATAAATCCCTCTTAAACTAAGAAAATTTAAGGCACTAGGTAAACACCGACCATACATCGTCAGCTCTATTTTTCTATGCGGCTTTTGCAACTCCTGCACAGCCGCCTCGTAGACATTCGGTTGGGTATCCGGATCAAAGTCGAACATCACCAAGGCATTCAACAGTCGTTCAATGTCTTTCACTCGAACTAAGTCGGGGTTTTCTATGTCTTTCACTATTCGTTGGGCCACTTTTGTTAAAGAAGCCTTATGGAAGCTCAGCATGCCTGTGCCCAAGAGGCCAATGTGCAACAGGCACAAATTGGAGAGACGATCCATTTCGTTCAGGAGCTCGTCCAGAAGTTGGTTGACTTCGTGGTAAAGTTTTGCCGGCTGGGAAAAGCGGATAGCCTGCAACCAACTGGAATTAGAACATAAAAAATCATATTTCAACACAAAAGATTGTTTAAAAACTGTTTGGTAAAGTTTCTTGTACCTTGAGGATCGCTGTAAGAGAAATGTCTTTAACCGTCGATTTTTCGTGGATCACTTTGTTGATCATCGTGGATATAATAGCCGTTCCTCGGATTTTCGTCTTGGATTTAAAATAACCCAACGCAACCACCGCCAGTTCATTCACTGTCATTTCTTGGACCAGATTCTCTAAAGCGTATTGAAACTCAAAGTGCACCTCTAATGTTCGTATCACATTAAAATAGAAGAAAATGCGAACTAATTCGTCCTTGGACAAACCATCAGCTTTTTTCACTTGTTTCTCCACTACCCTCCTTAGAAATTTACAGTGTCTTCCTAAAAAATCAAGTTACTACAAGTTATAAATTATACTCCTATCTTATTACATCCTTACCTAAACCCCACAAATACCAAACGTCTGCAAAACTAAATGCGGTTTTGATATCCCATTTAAACAATCTCCACAAGCACATATCATCCATGCAGCTCCAGATATCGTGAAAATTCCGGGAAGTGTACGACTCACATGGTGGATAACCCCGAAGGCAAACCATGAGGTCCAGCAGTTGCCCATCAGTCAGTTTCTCACAATGGTCCATCAGACCATCAACTAGCCCATCAAATCGTTCATCCGCCAAACAAATCTTGTTTTCCACACAAAATCCCTCAAGATTTTTAAACGTGTGCAAAATTTCCTCTGCAGAACACTGACGGTAGTTACGTTGACGAATCTCGTTAAACTTCTGTTCTGTTACCACGGAATTGGCTAGGTCTCGTTGGATGTTCTGTGGCAGTTTTGGTAAAGCTGCAAATGCAAAATGGTTTTCCACCTCTAAGGGGACAAATTTGAATTTTCTTGGAGAAGTCGTAGGTTTAAGGTTAGGTTGTCGGTTGAGCAAGCGAATGCATGTTGATAATTTATTGGAAGGTTTGAGGTAACTTGTCGTTGTGTTAAAGCAAGTTTTCATGAGATTTGTATACATTTTTCACAGATTTGTAAATTAAATGTTAGGTTAGATGTCAAAAAATGTATTTTCTGGGCGCAATTGAACTACCACAAAATATATAAAAATTGAACTACTTTCCAAAGACAATTCTTGTATTACAGAGTTCTATAATTTTAGGTGTACTGTTGGTTGCCTAAGGCACAGAACCATAGATATACATTAAACTGTTAGAATGTAAGACACAAGCAAGTATTTTATTTATTGTTTCGTCTTTAAAGTGAAGCATTTGAATGATTATCATTTATTCACATCATGATTTATCGATTTTTACTGTAGTTTACTAATTTCTCTTAAAATTAAACTTAAATAAATATTACTACTAAATGTAACTACATACTGACTAATTCTATATATCTATGTGGTTTATGGTTGTTATGACAATCTCGAATTTTCCCAAAACTGTCTTTTAGGCTTTATCCTAAGTTAAATAAACGTATTTTAAGACAAATTCAATGGCTGAGGACACAGCTGTAAGTAATTTAACATTTTCCCTTATATAACCTCTAAATTTCCACGATTTTCCAGACGACGAAAACCCTTCCAATAAAAACGGATTGGTACCAAACAGATACCGCGGTAGTTATCACTGTTTTAATAAAAAACGTCCCGGACACTGGTTTACAAGTGCATTTTAGTGAGGGGATGGTCCAGGTTAATATTACAATACCCCAATTTGAACCCACCGAAACCTGCTTCCACCTGGCGCATAAAATCCTGCCTGAACAAAGCAGCTACAAGTTAACACCTTCTAAGGTAGGGTAACTAAAATATACGACGACTAGTATCACTGGTAAACTATTTTATAGATTGAGATTAAGTTGAAGAAACTTGAGGGGATTCGCTGGGAGAAACTCGAGGGGGACCATGAGATCCAGGCGCCCAAACCCATTCCGGTTTGTGTGGGGCAATCCGAGGGGCCTCCGGCTTATCCCACGTCTAAAAAAGGTAAAGACTGGTCCGCTATTGAGAAAGATATGAAGAAACAGGAAGCTGAGGAGAAGCCAGAGGGCGAAGAGGCGCTTAATAAGCTTTTCCAGGAAATCTATGGGAAAGGTAGTGATGAGGTGAAAAAGGCGATGAATAAAAGTTACGTAAGTGGTTGTCTTTTTAATTTTACCGAATTTCGAGGAAATTGTTTGGGTTTTGTAGATGGAAAGCGGCGGGACTGTTTTGAGTACGAATTGGAACGAGATTTCCCAACAAAAAGTCGAAGTGAAACCACCGGATGGTATGGAGTTTAAAAAGTGGAACGATTAGGGGATTATTAGGTATATATTTTTGTAAGTTTTGTGCGCATTTTTCTGTAAATAAATTTAAATACGAGTGTGTTGTTTCTGTTTTTTTTTATCCACCTTGGTTTAAAGAAATTACCAGAACATAAAATAGAGTTAGAAAAGCAGATTTAGGAGAGAAAACTAATAAAAAAATGTTTTTTATACAATAGTTATTTATTTCACAACCAACCCAGTTAAATTGCTCTTATTTAACTGGATTTTTTCCTAATACAAAACGCCTTGTGTTTACTGTAACAATTCGTCATTTTCCACGGCGGGTACTTCCAAGAAAACCTCGTCTGAATAAGCAGCAGTGGCCCAAATCTCACCTTGCACCTGCTGCATCACTTCATCCAAGTACACCATGTAGATGACCGACTAGATTCCCAATGTGAACTTATCTCTCTCCCTCTCCTTGTTCCCCAGTAGGTTTCACACTTTCTCTCATTCAAGTCATCATTTCATTTCATCGTCGACTGTTCTGTGACTTGTGTGTCTGTGATTCATTTTCTCTCATTGCCAGTCCAGCCCAACAAGAAAAAAATCAAGAAATTACTCAGTATAACCAGAATATAATTAATTTGGAATAGTAGCAGGTAATACGCAAACGGCTTTATTTGTGTTGTGAAACTAACCTAACAAATTGTTTTGTGCTTTACTGTATTGATCAAAAGTGTAGTTTTGTTGGAAAAAATATCAAATTTGTGCATCAGGTAGGCTGTAAATGTGACAGGGCAACAACTGATAAGATAACGATGATTCAGACTGAATAAACTTGTTTTGTGGAAGAAAGTTTCACTAAAAAGCCAAAACGTTGCTTCTTGGATTTATTCCAGTGGAATCTGAGTTGTTTTTATTGCTGTTTATACACAATAAAGTGATGATTGTGATTTAACATTGACATTCATTCAATTGTTATCAATAAAAATTATTTTTATTTTATTTTTTAATATGCACAAGGTTATTATTATTAATAATAATATTGTTGATTAGTTTCAGTTACATTTTACATTCCAATTAAATTCCTTTGTGAAAGTGAAAAAATGTTCTATCTAATATTATGTAATTATTTTTAGTAAACTTAAAACCATGAACGATTTGGATCGTCAACTAGCCGAATTGGCTCTAATTAATCAAGAACTCCAGCCAAACCCCAGCATTACCAACAATACAACACCAGGCAAAAAAATCGGCCCTGCAGTACCACCCAAACCAAAAAAGCCACAACCACAGGTACAAAAAAACAGCAGCTGTCAGTTTGACAGTTCTAATCTAACCTAATCTAACTGTTTCAGATACCTCAGTCGTACCCATTGAAACAAACCGTAGAGCCCAGCTACTCCTCCCGCATCCAAACCAATCAATTCTACTCCAACATCCCTCCACCAAACGCCCAATCCCACTACGCCAACACACCCACACTTCCAATGAAATACCCGGCCAACAGCAGCAATATTGCCAACAGCACCACAACCATTCTTGATAATAACTACGCAAATCTGCCTCCACCACCACCACCACCACAAGCACCCTCTAGGAGCGCCTCCTCCATGAGTAACACATCGATGCAGTGCAACCCCTCCAGGCAGGGCGGGTATAGTCCGCAGAATTTCGCCCCGAAAACCTGCAATTTACCCACACAGAATATGACACCGAAAGGGTATGTCAAACCGGATCATGTGACTTATAGTAATGTACAGGTGGCAACGTCACGAAATCCGGATGGGTTGATTTATAGTAACTTAATGCATCCGCCGAGGCACCAGGGGAATAATGTGTATTGTAATTTGCCGAATGCAAGAGGAGGAGGAGGAGCCAACAGTGGATACGCTAATGGTGGTAAGAAAATACGCGAACTTTTATACAGTAAACGTATTAAAGTAAATTCTCTTTTTTTATCACAGAAGACTTGCCGCCACCTCCGCCTCCAGCTTGGATGACGGATTACGAACCTTGCACTGTCAACACGAATTTACCACCCCCACCCGAGGATCTACTGCCGCCTCCCTCCCCCGTCAGTTCTAGTTATAGTGAGTTGAGACGTGCCACCCAACCAGGTCAGGATTTCCATAATTATCTAGGATCCCAGGTAAGAAATAAAAAAAATAAATCAAGTCAGTGGTGGTTTGGTGTGCTAACACAAAATCTAGAGGGCTATGCCACAAAAGTAAAAACTTTATTTAATGCTTGTGTTTGTTTGTTTTTTTATTGCTTAACCCCACACAGTATGCAGATTCTGACTCTTTGTATGGATATGGGGCGATGTCGCAGGTAATAATTTAACAATTTATGCTTGTGGTTTCTGGTTTCTTGGAATGTGTACGAGGAGCGTGCACAAAATACCAAAAATAATGTGGCTTTTTTGTGGACACTCTTCACTCTAAAACTTCCCCACCGAAACTAAATAAAGTAAACGTCTTCCAACTTGCAGTCCTCGTCAACTTACGAATCAATCTACGAGCCAATCAACCCTCGTCCTCCTAGTCAGATGTCCTCCAGGTCCAACAACTCGCTGTACGCACCGTACGTAAGTGGCGCTAGTAGTACCATGACTGGACCCAGCCAATCAGTGAGTCGAATTGGACACAACAAAGAACAAGAAGTGGACAGTTTGACTGATTTACTAGTGCAGGGAATGCATGGGGGTGGTGGGGGCGCCACTGAGACTGACCAGGAGGACGTCTATGGAGTTTGTGTTAAATGTGGTGAAAAGGTAAGAGTGGAAAAACGATTATTATATATATATATTTTTAATGTTGTTTTGTTTAAAGATCATTGGGGAGACTAGTGGATGTACCGCCATGGACAAGTTGTACCACACCAAGTGCTTCACTTGCCACCATTGCGCGATTAATCTGCAAGGTAAGCCGTTTTATGCGTTGGATGGACGGCCTTATTGCGAAGAAGACTATTTGGTAAGTTTGGAACAAATCGAATTTAGAAATGTTTCAATGTTTGTTTGTAGAACACTCTGGAAAAATGCTGTGTGTGTCAAAAGCCCATTTTGGATCGCATTCTGCGCGCCACTGGAAAACCCTACCATCCACTTTGTTTTTGTTGTGTGGTATGTGGGAAGAGTCTGGATGGCATTCCGTTTACTGTAGATGCGACTAATCGAGTCCATTGCATCGAAGACTTTCATAAGTAAGAGTAACAATCGGAGATAAATAATAAATATCCCCACACCTTAACCTGAATTTTTCAGGATTTTCGCCCCTCGTTGCTGGGTATGCAAACAACCCATAATGCCTGAGCCAGGCGAAGAAGAGACAGTTCGCGTGGTGGCCCTCGACCACAGTTTTCACATCCCCTGCTACAAATGCGAGGTACTTTTTTCCAAAAAGTCTAAATATGTTGTATGAAAATTGATATTTTTAGGATTGTGGCCTGGTTTTGTCTTCCGAGGCGGAAGGTCGAGGTTGCTACCCATTAGATGGGCATGTATTATGCAAAAGTTGTAATGCGAAACGTGTTCAAGCTTTGACGAATCACATGACCACGGAACTGTGAATTGTTTAGAGGAAAATTGGTAGGATAGTGAAAATCATTGTAGCCTTTGTTTTGTTCACGTGTCTAGATGGAACTTGTGCTCAAATTTTTTAAGGTGGTTAACATTGACTTTGACAGAGCTGCTTCGAGTACATTCCCAAAAAAATGTTTAGCTTTTAAATGCTTTCAGTTCGCGCTTTTTATTTCTTTTAAATACTTATATTATATAGCCTTTGTTTTTTTAGTGTAAATATAAGTTTTAGGATGAATTAAAGACTATTATACATAAATAAAGTATTATATTACATATATTATTATAGGTTTTATTTTTATTTATTTTTAGGTCAAAGTCAAAAATATTAAATAATCGTAGATTTGTGATTGTCTTACTTGTTTTACATAACATAAAAATTTTATTATGTGCCAATAATTATAATATAAAAAGGGTTCTTAATAATAAAAAAATATTCCAAGTTGATACAGTATACATTTTATAATTATTTAAAAACTCGCTTTCGGTAAGAGGATGAAGAGTAATTCGACTGTTCGCCTATATGATTACTAACATAATTAAGCAGCTTCTAGATTGTCAAAAATTTTGACACAACTATCCACATTTATAAGAAAACTCCCACAAAATTCCCGATAGAAAATGATCAAACTACTCCAAAAGCAACTGATAACGAGCCCCAAATCAACTTTGCGGTACTGCTACAGCCGCCCCTCAACAGCCCCAAGTGGCAGCAGCCAACAAACCGCTCCTTCAGCCCACACCAGCGACGACACCGCCGTCCACACCGTAGAATACGACGACGAAGAAGACCATCCATGCCAAACCCAACGCCTCACCAACTGGGCCTACTACAAAGACTTCATGAAGCGCGCCACTGCTCTTAAGCAAGACTACGAAGAAGAGATTCACAGCAGACGGTTCTTCCGCAACGAATCCGCCAGTGAGTTCTACCGCAGTGGTTTGGAGCAGTGTTTGGAAATTGAGCTGAAGAATATCAATAAAATGAACAAGACGTTGCCCAAGTGGGCGCCGATGCCGTTCAGGCACAGCTACAGCTACGTGCCGGAAGAGATCATGGCGGAGGAGAAGAGGATTAGGAACAAGTTGGCGTTGCCTGCTTTGAGTGCCTACAAGTCGGATCCACCGAGGAATGCGTACAAAATCGCGCAGATGGAGCGATGGAAGAGTGCGGAGGAGGATGAAGAGAGAAATAGCTGGGAGAGGATGGAGGAGGAGAATAGGGTGAGGAGGATATCTGGACGTGGTTCGAATTATGCTACTCCTTGAGACTTTTCGGAATGAAGAATCTTCTCAAGTGTTTAATGAAATGTTTGATAAAATAAATTTTTACAAATCTGATTTTTCCTTATAAAAATAATAAAATCAAGAGAAAGTTGTAATACAAAACTAGTGAAACGGTTCTGAAATCATTAAAGCATGCGCTGAATGTACAATTTTCCAAGTTAACCCCTGCGTCTTATGCAACACACAAAACAAACATTGTTTAGTGTATATTTGGTTGCCTACATTCAGTTTTCAAATTAGCTTGAATCTGATTGGACGAATTAAAACTACATATTGTGATTGGTTATACTAATTAGATGTACAGAAACGGACTCAGGAAATTTTGATCTACAAAATAAAACCAGTAAAAATTCCTCAAAGCGCTTTTATTATAAACTAGCCAAAAAAACAAACAAATTAACTTAATCCATACTCGTGGACGGTTTCAACGTCAACAAATCCGGATCAATATCAATCTCGCTGTGTTGATGATGATGATGATGACTATGTGACGTGGTTATCCCCAAATCACCCAACAAAATATTCTCACCAATCAAACTCGTTGGCAGCGAATTACTGATGCGATCTGCGATTAAAATCGTCTCATTCAAATTGCCCTCCATCACTGTGGTGCAGTTTTGGTCAGTGTCTGTTGTCGCCGTAGTAAAAGGGATTATCGTCGGCCACTCTAGGCCTAGAAACAAGTTGGAGGGCGCTGACGATTGAGTGTTGCTGGTGAAGTGCAGCAGCGGACTGTCCAACGACGTGGAACAACCTTTAAACGGAAAATTTAGTAGCAAACCAAGGTTAATGTATTTTTTTCTACAATTATAATAAAATAATTCGAATTTTAAGTTGAATGTGTGAAATGTGAAAAAGTCGGGAATATTGGATTGTTTTAAATGAATCAGCAGAATGGATTTCGGGTATTTTTGTATAAAACCCGGGTTTTAGGCAACAAACAAAACACATGTGTGTATTTGGTTGCCTACATTCGTAAATTAGCTCAAATTTGATTGGATGAATTGAAATTTAATACAGTGGACTCTGAAAATTTCTAAATATACAAAAAAAAATAAAAAACTCTAGTTTACCTGTACTCGTTATGGGTAAATTGAGTGGTAAATTTACTTGTCCATCTTTTCCCACCGCCACATTCTTCTCTTGTTTCCTCCACTTGGCCCTGCGATTTTGGAACCATACTTGCACCCTCGCCTCCGTCAAATCAATCCTCACAGCCAACTCTTCCCGGAAGAACACATCCGGATAGTGGGTTTTGTGGAAGGCGCGCTCCAATTCCTCCAGTTGGTAATTGGAGAAGGTCGTACGATACCGACGCTGTTTACGTTTGGTCGGCGTCGCCAAACTAATGGACGATAAATCGTCGTCCTCATACGACTGATGGTTATATTCCCCAACGTCTGCTAGATTTTATTAAATTAAGTTTGGAAGGAAAATAATGAAATAATTCGATTTGCTAATTGAATTGTTTTATTATTGTGGCGCTTACTGTACTTGTCGATGGTGTCTTCGACGTCTTGCGGCTTGTCTAGGACACTCAGCAGGCCGTAGGGCGATGAGCTATCAAGATTTTCAGTTTCACCCATTAATTCAGTTGTGAAAACTTGAACTGACTGATTACTACATTTAATATTATGTAGTTTTTGCTGCTTTACACAAATACTGAAAGATACATTCGGGGAAATCCTACAAATGCACAGGAGATAAACCTTTGCGCATCTGTAGGGCTTCAACTTTACTAGGAAATTACAACGCAAACTATAACAAACAATTTTTATTTCGATTTGGGCTTATTGTAATAGTTGGCTTTGACAAATGGCATTTTACTAACAGTTGCTTCGTATATTTTATTGCGAATTTTCACAGCCACTTTGGTGCCTGTTTTACTGTATTCTGTTGGAACGTAGCCCATGGCGATGTTCTTGCTTAGCGTTGGTGAGGGACAACCTAAAATATCAAAACGAGTTTTCATTCATTTCTCCCAAAAACAAATTAATAAAAAAAAAGTAATTGCTCCTGAACTTTATACCTGAAGTAATACATCCTAAAACTTTCCCATTCTCATCCACAATCTCCGCTCCTTGTCTAGCAGGTGGTCCATCCTCCGCCACCAATCCCACCCTCTTCCTTCCAGCACCTTCTGCAATCTGCTTCAAAATCACACTAGCTCCCGGGAAATCCCCCAGCTCTCTTCGTTTTTTCGCAACTAACCACGTTAATCCCGCCTCCACTGGTGTTGTCTTGTCCGTTATGTCATTACCATACAAACACAAACCGGCTTCGAGTCGCAACGAGTCCCTCGCCCCCAACCCCGCCAATTTTACTCCAGCCTCTTGGAGGATATTCGATGTTATTTCTGGAGTTTTCGAAGCGGGCATCGAAATTTCAAAACCATCTTCGCCAGTGTAGCCACAGCGAGTTATGCGACAGTTGGGGATGTTGGCAACGGTGGTGGTGCATGAGGTCATAAAGAAGAGCGTTGTGAGGTCATGTGACGTTAGTTTTTGGAGAATTTGGTGGGATTTTGGGCCTTGCAAGGCGATTAAACCGAGATCGGATGGGTTGTAGAATTTTAAAGTGACATCCTGATGCTTGTGTGGATCCTTTGGAAGACAAAAATATCTGATGTATAATAAAAAGTATTATATGTTGAAGTTTGCAACCTTACCAAGGCTTTTAACAAGTGCTCTTGGTCGTGTTGTTTCCTGGCGGCATTTGAAACGACATATAAATGATCTTCAGCTACTTTAGTGATGATTAAATCGTCTAAAATCCCACCAGTTTCGTTAGTGAAAACTGTTAAAACTGACGAGTTTTCCTTGAGATTAGTCAAGTCGGCTGTGCAGAGTTTCTCCATGTAGCCTACGACGTCTTTGCCTGGAAATTCGGATGATTTTCAAGATTAATGCAGGGAAATAATTCGGAAGTCCCTCCTTAAGATTGGAGGGGAGGCTTTGGTAGGTATATAAACAGACGCAAGTGTCAGTAGGTACTTCAGTAGAGTCAGCGTGGCGTGCTGAGTCACCACTACAAAGTCAATGTTAATACTCACCACGGATTTCCGTTTGAAGCATATGCGACACATCGAAAACAGATGCGTTTTTCCTCGTAAACAAATGCGAGTTGACAATGCTTTGGTCTTGGTACTGTACCGGAAGTAAAAATCCGCCGAAATTGACGAGTTTGCCACCATGTTCCAAATGGTAGTCGTACAAAGCCGTCACTTCGGGTTTCGTACAAACACAACGCACGAGATTTTTCGTTAAAGACAAATTTTTATAAAGTTTCAACATGATGTTTATATGGTAGCTATGAGTAAAACACTGATGGAAATGATGGAGAAACATGTGATAATTATTACAGTTGAAATGTTAGTTTATATTGGCGGGGGGTCGAAAAGTCGTCATCAAGTCTTGATAATGAGTTAGTAGAAGAGGAAAGGTCGCAAACTTAGCGATAAGAATGTTGTTTTGTGATAGGTGCTTATAGAGAGAGATAAGAAATATTTGGAAACTTTCCCTTTTTACTAAAGAGTATAGTAAAGGACAGTTGATGTAGCCACCGCTAAATATTTCCAACTTTTATGCCATGTTTGATTTCTAAAAAAAATCTATTTCTTTTCCAAATTTACATCCATTTCAAAAGTTTCTGGAACACTTTTGCTATTATGCAAAAACTAAAAACACGAATTAACCTTCACCATTAATAAATCAACTAGTCACAAAGTGACCTGATGTCAATTTCCTTTGAAAATTCCAAAGTATCATGGCTTCTGTAACGGAAGAATACCTAAAACTACATCCGCTACTTAAGACAATTATTCGGACGTATCGCAGGGACACCCCCTGTCCTTCTCCAAGACCCTCCACTACTCCTCGAAAGGTTTCCATGAAAGAAACTGAGCTACGACGTCCTTTAAGCACACCAAGTGCAACTGGTGTAGTACCATCGAAGTACCTAGACCCAAAACCCAAGAAACCACATGGTAAGTTTCCACAGAAACCTTACCACCAGCTTCAAGTTAAATTTTGCAGGTTCTGATGGATTCTTTAAGGTACAATCCAAAGACAAGTACCTACTACAATCCAGTACTAGAGTTATTCACCCGCAACCAAAGCGACGTATGAACTATGAACTTGCAAATTTCTATTATTATTGAAATTGTTTTAGATTACCAAGCAAACCTTCTGGATAAACTGAAGAATGTTCCAAAGGTGCTAGCGGAACATCCACGAACTGTTATGACTTCTCATATGAAAACTAGAGCTCAGTTAAAGGATTGCGAAAGAGACTATTTGGTGTTGCAAGGTGGAGGAGAAAATCAAAGTGTCAAGAAAGGAAAGAAGATTTATAATAGGTTTTGAAGGTGGTCAAAATTTTTGGAATTAAACAAAGATTTCTACAAGTTGTTTTGTGTTTTATTTTGATGTTCAAGTACTGCTTATTGTTAGTTGAAAGGATAATAACCTAAAATCGCACGATATATTGTCAAAACCCGAATCCCTTCATCCTTGAAACAACGCACCATCACGAAATTCATTAGAAAAAAAATATTTGTCAAAAGTACAACCATCATCCCTTCATGTCAAGTATCTAAAACCCTACAAAACCATTATTAACCAAAATTCCAGTAACAAAATGTACAAATTCTACAACGATCTACTGAAAACTAACCGTACGAAAAGTCTGACTAGTTACACAACAGCCTATCGAAAGGTTTCCTCTAGTGGCGGTACTCGTCGTCCACCTGACAACGACGAAGATAACAATAATAACGAGGAGTACAACACGTTCTCTAAGAACATCTACTCGGATGTGAATATTCTTCGGCAGCAGTTCTTCCAAAACGAGCACTGCTACGACACTTATATGTTGGGGGCAAAACAATACATGGACGTGGTGGAGAAAAGCTTAAAGTACCACCGGCCTCTTAATTTCTCTCCAGAACCATTCGGGGAACCATCGAACGCAGTCGAGACTTACCCGTTGGAGAGACAAAGAGCTAACGAGCGAAGTCGCCATGGGAAAATACCAAGTAAGACAATGGGTAGTATACTAACTCAACGTAGTACTACTAGTCCGTACCAACCGGTTAAGGAGCGTTGGAGGCCGGTTAGAGGAATATCGTACAGTCCTCAAATAAATCCGTATAGACAAAGAACTAGGGAGAAGGTCTTCCACGTCAGATACAAGGTAACAGGGAGTGGGTACCATTGGTACTCCAAAAGCCACTACAACAGCAGTACCACAAGGAAGCCTACAGTAGCCCAACAAAGCTTCAAGTTTTCAGATAAGGAACTGTCGTTCGAAGAACCAGAGCAAGTCCAGGAGGAGAAACCAAAGAAAGTGCAGCAGACTTTCGTGATGGCACCTACACAAGAGATAAAAGAGGAGCTAGTTGACATACCTGAAGATTACTCTCCTTTACGAGTGAAACATTACAAGAGCCACAAGAATATTTATAGGCGACCTGTCTGGAAAAAACCTGTAGTCGTGACGGAAAATACCTTTGTCTACAACGATACCTACGATGTAGACTTGAACTACATACATAAAAAACCTTCAACACTTCAAGTTAAACTTGACGGTACCAATAAACCGACTGTTAGTACTACAAAACCATCACCAAGTATCAATGAAACTGCTCGCGATGGACAAAATCTCCAAGACAAACCTCGAAAAGCCAAACCAGAACCTGTTATTCACGTAAATGGTGAACAGTTTGTGTTCAATAACCGGCATCAATTGTACATGAAAAACGATGCGATGGACAACGCCAAAAGTGAGAAAAACTACGAGGACTATGTGAAGAAAGTGTACCAAGGTATGAATACAAGTCGCCAAGTGATGATGAAAGGCAAATCCGAGGTGGCGGTGAAGAAACCTAAGCTATCCAAAGCGAAATCTTCCGAGAAGGAAGTTCGGATACAAATCGAGAACTACTCGATTCAACCTACAAACCCTCCTAGGAATCCTTCAAAAGAAGCCTCCAATAATAAGCTAATAAAAGACTGGGACAACAAAGGGAAATCGGAACAACTCCTACAGGCCCTCAAAGATTTCCAAATCGACCCCAAAAAACCTGCCAAACCATCAAAAGAAACCACAGACCCATTGGAGGTTTATCCACAATCCGAAGGAAATGAAGAACAATCGGAACAAAACGAATCTTCCGAAGATAATAAACTGGAAACCAAAAGTGTTAACTCGCAATTGTCTCGCGGGGAATCACGGAGTAATTATCGGTCGGATTTGGAACAGCAAAAAAGGTTAGCTAAGAAAGAGGATTCAGATTGGAAATCCTTGGGGAAGGAGCAGCATGAGAACGACTTGGAATTTCCTCCGTTTTTCGAACCAACGAAAAAGGAAGCTTTGCAGCATCAAGAGGAACATCATTCGAATGACTTGGAGTTTCCTCCGTTTAGTGAAACATCAACAGAACAGTCTTTAGCTAGCCAAACTCCAGGGGAACACCATTCGGACGACTTGGAATTTCCGCCGGTTGAACACAAGCCCCTAAAAACAAGTGGTGTAAGAGAAGTTCTACAGAGCAAAGCTCAAATGCAGAAGGAGGAGGAGTACCACGAGAACGACTTGGAATTTCCCCCGTTTCCAAATCAAGGATCTCAATTGGAAGACGAGAGTGTGAACTCTACGCACCAGAAAAAAGTTCAGATAATCGAACCAAATATTGTAAAAGACGAGGAGTTTGTGATTGAGCCTGCTTTAGAAACATATGAAGAGGAACCTGAAATAATGACAAAGCCTAAACCTGCGCAACAACAAGAAATAACACTTGAAAATCTTCCAAGGGAAGCTACAGATGTTCCAATGATATCAAAATTGCCACTAGAGCAAAGTACGTAATTCTAGTAAAAATTTTTGTTACAGTTTGTCTTGAGCCGAAACTTTTTGTTCTGTTTTAGCATCAAATCCAGTGAATGAAGCCCAAATCTTCCTAAACAATTCCAATTTCAAGAACCAGAAACTCGCAAAGAACCAACATCAAGTTGGCGAAACCAAGTCAGTCTATGATTACCTCAAAATGGTGGCTGTGAAACCCCGTCCGGAACCCATGACCTCCTCCGATGTTAAAATCCAACACCCTCCCGCTCACATTTTCAACGTTGAGCAAACGAAAAAAACGTTGGAGGTTGAAGGCGATTCCTTCGATTTCAAACCATCGAGTTCTTATGGTAGCGAATGTTTTGTTCACACGTTGTACGCCAATACATATCTCCTGAAGAATTTCCATGATTTCATGCAAATGGACGAGGAAATGTCTAGAAGTTTGGCTTTACTCCAAGATAAAGGAGGCGATGGTGTCAAAGAGTGCTTTGTGAATCACCTGTTTCCTCCTGAGTACCTCCGGGAGAACTTTGCGACACCCTCAACGAAACCTCAAGATAAACGGAATTCCCGAGGTGGCAAATCGAGTTCAGGACAAAAACGCAATTCCTCCCGCGATTCAGCTCAACAACAAGATGTTAACGAGAACTCGCTGACTTATTCCAATGGGATGTCCTCCAACAAACTCGTAATTTCCCAGCGGAAGAAAAACATGGAGAAGGAAAGGTGCCATCCGAAACCATCCAACAAAAGCAAAACGAATTCTTGTATGTCACAAGATAAGAAAGGGGTATTGTTTGAAGCCGAGGACAAGCTTCCAGATGCTATGATGCTTCAGGAGGAATTTGGTAGTATCGAGAATATCGATGCGAGAGACAGTTTTCGCGAAATCGAATTTGAAATTGGAACTGAGTTGAAGAAAAATGACGAACTGAGTGTTGATGCTGTTGGAGCAGGAAAAGGAGTAAAGGAACGATTAAGCGGAGCAGTTATAGTAGGAAATGTCGGAAAGCACGATGTGAAACCTTCTTCTGGAAAAGAAGTGAAAGCCTTACGCGAACTAGAAGAGCGTCGTGTAGTTAAACAAGTCGAGGACCAAGCTAAAGCTAAATTGGAACCAATGGGAGGAGTGGAATCGTGTGCACCTACAGTACATCATCAATTTATATCGGAAAATTTAGACCAAGAAAGTTGGAAACAAAAGACTGAACTGGCCGAACTTAAAGCGGTGAAATACGTCGAAGCCAAAGCCAAACTTAACCTTAAGAAACCGGTCAGTATTAAAGAACCTGAGCGACGAAAAGCCAGCGTCAATTCAGCTGTGGAATTTATCGTAAAAAAGGTTAAGAAAGTTGTGGATAATCTAACAGAAGAAGTGAAGAAAATGGAGCCCAAGGACGTGAAGAAAGCGGATGATAAGAAGACAGTAAACGCTGTAAAAAATGTCCGGAAGGTTGAAGCAATTAAATGGAAAGATCTAGCTGCTATGAGGAAGACCAATAATGAGAATAAGGCCGCCTCTGAAGTATTTACCAACAAACCGACAACTGGTGAGTTAAAGAGGAAACATGCTGCCAATTTGATAAGTCGACCTTCAACTGATGGGAAAAATTTGGACAACACTGTAGATTCCGCTGTTCCGCTCAAATCTATTGGACAGATTTTAGAAGAAATTCGTGTGGAGAATGAAGAGAAGTTGAAGAATAAAGAAGAAAGTTCTGTTAGCTCGCAGCAAACTGATGTGGATTCTGGTAAAGTTTCGGTTGGAAAAGAAGAAGTCTATGATTGTGTTACCTTCAAGGAACCTGACAAAGTTGAATTTGAATCTAATAAAGATTTGGAGGAAGATCTTGAAGAAACTGCTAGCGTAAAAACCGAGCAAGACTTGGAGGAGATTAGAGCAGCAGGAGTGAACCTTCAAGAAACGGAAACTGTTGCTTCTGAAGCTGCCAGTGAAGAAAAAGCTAAAGATGTGGATGAGGTTAGTACCATGGTGAATTTCCAAGAACCTGTTGATTTGGCATCTAACCTAACTAAAGACAAAGATTTGGAAGAAGTGAGTACAGCAGTAAACTTTCAAGAAACTGAGGGTATTATTTTAGAGCACGACTTAACTAAAGACAGAGATTTGGACGAAGTAAGTACACAAGAAACTGAAACAAAGATTCTTGAAGCTGCGGATCCAACGATAAGCTTCCAAGAACCTGAGAATGTGACTTTGGAACCTACTGGTGTTCTTCTTGAGAAAAAAGACCAAGATTTGGACGAGATTAGTGCAAGGGAAGATTCCACGGAGCCAAACTATGTCCAAATGAACGAAATGGAAGTCACCATGAAACCAAATGAAAGTTCCTCAGTTGGTGTTAAGTCTATTGACCACATTATGGAGCAAGTAAAGTTGGGTAAATCCGTTATAACTGAAGAGGAACCAACTGGTACTGAGGTTAGAAGATCTGTGTTGGAAGAACCAACGGAGAATATTAAAGCAAGTAGTAAGCAACTTTTGGAGGATGTCGAAGAGAACCCAATGAAGAATTCCGAGACAAGTGAAGAGGTGAAAGTTTTGAATGATGTTAAGAAATTTATGGAAGGGATATCGAAAGCTGTTGGAGCAATACCAAAGGAAGTTAAGGAAGCCAAGTTAACAGAGTGTGAAATTGAAGGAAGAAAGACTAAAGCCGTTGTGGAGGAAGTACCCTATGATCAGTACTGCGACTCCAGCAAGTCGAAAGCAATCGCAGATTTGAATATGTTCAAATCGGACAAAATGGAGAATTTTTTGGTTCTAAACCAAGAGGCTTCTGGTAGTTCTTTGTTGAAACTCCGCAGTACCAACGATATCCTTAAGATCATCTCTGATGCCCTGTGGAGGCAAAGCCACGAGGAACCAACACTTGGAGTGGACAGGAATTGTTCAGTAGTGCGACTTGTGGCTGAGGCTTTAGCTAAGGCTAGTACTACTGACTTGGATAAGCTACAGAAACCTTCAAGTTTCGAACTGCTGGAAACCACGTTGCAATTGAAGAGCGACGATATAATTAGTGAGATAATCCGAGGACGAATGGAGAAAATTGATGATGATGGCGAAAGTAGAGACGGTGAAGGAGCAGCCGAAGGTAGTGGTGGAGAAAAAGGTGATGAAGAATGTCAGGTTAAAGCAGATGAGACACAGCAGATGAAGTTTAGTAAACACAAGTTGATGAATTTGGATGAAATTGTTAGTACTCCAGTGGCTGTTAATAAACAAGACATTCCACGTCCTCACCCTGAACCACCAACTGGAAGAAAAGATAAATCTCATAAAGACAAGAACCGTCCAATGAAATTCCCGCCAAAACCCAAGTCGGAAATCAAGGTGGCGTTTGGGAAATGCCTGCCTAAATCCGCCCAAGATAAACTGCGAGTACCTAAAATGAATGTTGAATGTGTCAAGGCGATACCTAAACGACTTTGGTTAGAAGAGGTGGAGGTGGAAGTGGAGGAATCCGCCAAAGAGAAAATGAACATCGTCCACGTAACAGCGATACCAAAGCACGAGCGCCAGAGGATGGGTCGATACCTTGCCGAGCACAAGCAACGGAACCAGCCAAGTATGTTTGGAAAGCTAGTTAAACCAAACGAACCCATCACCAAGAGTAATTTTGGCTTGCAGATAACGAAGAAACCGATCGGGAAAGAAGAAGCGAAGAAAGGGGGGTACCACCAAGCGGCGCCAGCCAGTAAACTACGAACGTTGGCGGACAAAGAGCATCAGTACCCCCATAACTCCCACCAGCAAAAACCCATAAAACAACTACACGTGTCCAAAGTGTTTCATCAGAAGAACAAACCCGAACAGTTCATCAAAGTTCTGGATTTGTACCACCATGAAAATCTGCAACTAGATATTATTAAACCCCTTGGATTAGCCTCTGCGGATTTCCACCAGGAACTACGAGAAGAGGCTGAGGAAATCCAGGAAACCATGAAGCAATTATCTGGGTTCCAATGGAAAGAACCTGAGAAGACCAAAGTGGAAGTAGAACCATCCATATCTAAGCAAGTGCTACAATCACTGGTAAACATACCGCAACCAAAGCATCAACAAGTCACGTCGTTGATTAGTTCCGAAGTGCCTATGAAAAACTGGTTGGACTTTTCCAAAACGGATCTCGTCTACATGGAGCAGTTGGATGTGCCGAGGGTTGTGGTGAATATCTTGCTGCCCCATGTTACCATTTCCAGTAAGAGCAAGAGTATTCCCAACTTGGTGAAAACGCGTGCAAAAAAGGCAACCATGACAAAGATGACGTTGCAAAACTGTTTGGCGATTAAGCAAAGTGCGCCGGTGTTGATGACGAAGAGACAAGAGGGTTCTTGGAAGAAACTCGATGGGAATATGAAGGATTATGGGAAGGAGATGGAGAAGATTAAAGGTGAGTTGACTGGGAGGGAGGGAGGGGGGTGTATAAGAAATAACGCACCATGGCTTATTATATTGTTCCCAAAGCATGGAAAAAATTGTCCCATTGTGTTTCTCCTCCCAAAACCCAAAATTCGTTTAGAATTTACGGAATTTTACGCGTTGTGTTTTGTGTTGTTTTTTTTTCTTTTATTCAAACACACGGTATGTATTTTGTTATGCCATTATAGTATCTTTGGCACAAAACTGTTCCTATTGAAGAAATTTCTTCTGTTTTAGGTTAATAAGTCATGGTGATGTACAACATAGATTATCTGATCGTGTTTTTCCTTCAGATGACTCATCACTAAGTGAGAATCTTCTATGTAAAACCATGGATTCCTTAGTGGATTTCCTGAAGGGTTACGGACAACTCGATGTCGTTCTTCAAAATGATGGTGGTTTGCAAATGGTGGGGAAGAAACCGCATGGAATGGATGTGGCTCGAAATAAATCTACTAGTGGTAGTTCCATCAATAACAATAATAAGGGAAAACCTACTGATGGAGGTAATTCTAAACGACAATCTTTGAAATCTTTTGTTTTGATATTTGAACTTAGATCCAGAGGATGAACTGGAGATTGACGTGATTCAATTGAAGAACACACATGGGAAGAAAGTGGATGAAAAAGAGAAACTTGAACAACTAAACCCGAAAATTGTTACAGTTAGTGGTACTAAATCTCGGGGGAGACTCGCCGAAATGATGCTGAAAGCGGATATGAATCGGGGGAAACTCAAGGAGGAATTGGTTTTAGATAAAAGTAACGCTCATCAGAATTGTTTCTGTCAGAAGACAAAATGTGTAATCCTTGTTTTAGTGACGGACAAATCTAAAGTGCCTGTTGTGGACCAACCGAAACCCATGGAGATGTTTCCAGGGGTTAGGAAAAAGGAACCGGTGCAGAAACCAACTGAACCTGAACCCCGTGAGTTTGGGGGACTGATTTTACAACTTAACCTTAATATTTTCTTGTAGCAACACCTAAACCTGGCGATTTTATTGATGAAATTCTAAACAAACTACAAAACAACGAGAAGCCTATCCCTAGAACCTACCAGGGTACTTTGGGAGCTTTGTTCTAATTTCTTCTTAACTCTTTCTTTATTTCAGGTCACAAAAACTATCCACAGCCAATTTACTTTGCCAAACGCAATGAACATTTGGAAAGCATCGTGATTTTACCCGAAACTATTTCAAAGATCCCTCGAGGTATGTTTTTGAAAGGTTGAGCAAAAATTTCGACTAATCTTCTTTTAGAACTCTTCTTGAGGCTGATGCAGTTGTCTGAGGAGGAACAAGAGCTGCTGAAGAAGCATTTTATGATCACTCAGACTGTTTTCGAGGAGAATGTTCGAATTATTGAGAAGTACATGAAACAAAGTGATGAACGTACGTAAAACTACTAGAACATTTCGAATTGAAGTTCAAATTAAAGTTTGTAATTTCAGCGAAGAAAGTGCAAGTGGTTGAAGATAAAAAGAGTGAGGATGTTGTAGTAAAGAAACCTACACCTTTACTTGGTCCGAAATATCCTCTGGATCTACAAAACTTTCAGGCGCCATTCCAGCCTCCAAATTTCGTTATGGAAGCTTTGAAAAAATTGATGAAGAAGTATTCACAAGTGACAGAACCAAAGAAAGTAGCAGAAACTAGTGGCATTTTAAATAAGGCCCAAACTGAAGACTACTTTAAGAATCCTCTGTTGGTTAAGAAGATATCCCTTGAAAAGAATTTAGCAGATGATAAAAATTTGGCCAAGAAACCTGAAGATACAAAGGAGCTAGATGAAGATCAAAAGTCTGTAGAGGTAGAATTGACTGGGTTTAATTCTACTGTTGGAGTGAGTGAAAAGGACATAAAATCCAATTTTAAGGTAACAGTGGATAAAGAGTCTACTTCTGAGATAAAGAAAGAAATCAAGCGTGAGGAAGGCAAAAAGTTTCTGGAAGAAGTAAACCAAAAGCCCAAACTGGAACACGAAAAGTCTGGCGAAGAAAAATCGAAAGTTATGAATATTGCAGCTAAAGATTTAAATGTTTCTTCGTCAATAGAAACACCTGAAGAAAAATCTGTAGTAGTGCAAAAGGCCGACGAAGAAAAGTCGAGGATATTCAATGTAAAAGCTGAAAAAACTTCAGTTTCTAAAACAGACGATATGAAAACTTCTGAACTAGACGATGAAAAAATGTCTACTGACACTGAAAGACTAAAAACAAAGTCTAAAATTGCAGCAAGACTTGCTCAGGAAAAGCTTGAGGAAGATGTGGATTCAATTACAGAAAAGTCTTCAAAACTGGATGAGCAACAGTCTGTAAAAGACTTGACATTATCTGAAAAGGATGTAAAAGAAGAAATCGAAGACCCTTTGGAAGGTAATGTGATTGCATTCAAAGGAGAGCATTGTGAAGAGGTTTGCAAAAAAGTTTTTGCTCAAGATTCGAAAGAACCAAGTAAGGAAGACGTCGTAGAGGCCCAACGGTTTGAAGAGGAAACTCCGACAATTTTCCATGAGAAATCAGAAAAAGAAAAGAAAGTGCTCTTGGAAAAAGGTAGAAATTTAGAAGAAAAATCTGATGAGGAATCTCAGAACCTTAAGGAAGTGAAATTTGTTCCGAAAATGGAAGAAACTAAATCATTTAAAGACGAAACTTTGAACAAACGGTCAGTAAATCAAAAGGACGGTGTTAATCCTCAAAAAGAATTTAAATGTATTCCAAAATGGCCATCGAAAGAGGACTTGGAAAAACCTATAGAAGACCAAGCTGTAAAGCCTGTGAACGCTCCTAAAAAATGGATAAAATCAAATTTCGTTCCAAATTTCAATGCACAACCAATGTGGGGGAAACCTACAGATGCCCCAAAGTTTGATCTGAAGAAAGTGGAAGCTTCCAAAGAAAATTTAAAGGAAATCCGATATGTTCCAATAGAAGAAAACCTTATAGAAATCCGGTACTATCCGAAAATTGCCCATCGATATGATGAGGAAAACTTTCTAAAACCAGTAGAAGAAAGAATACGGCGGGATCTCCAAAAGGAAGATGATAAATTAAAGAAGCTTTCAGAGAAACCAAAGAAAATAGACAGGAGTGACCGTATAAAAAAACTAAGACATATCTTGGAGGAACAAAACACGATAAAAATTTCATTGAAGGATAAAGAATCGAATACTCAAGTAAAGAAAATCAATTATATTGCGAAGCAGAAAGAAGAAAATACGATGACAGTAAAAAAACCGTGGGAAACTTTGAAGGAACCAGTAGAAAATTATTTGAAACCAAAAGAGGGGGAAGACGGTAACAAGATTAAGAAAATCAAGCGATTCCTGCAGGAAGAATACGCGATAAAACAGAAAAAATCCCGGGAAGTCTTAGATAAGTTGAAAAACGATGAGAAAGTCGCTAGTGACGTAGTTAAGAACATTAAGCAAGTTCTGAAAGAATCAAATAAGGATTATGTTAAGAAAATGGAGGAAAACAGTGAGATGAAAGTAAATAAAATCAAGAAAAATCCCTTGGAATCAAATGAAATAGCAGGGAAAACTGTTGCTGAGCTCAAAGTGGGCAGTAGAAAACTTGATGAAGAACCAAAGAAAACTAATGAAATGGCGGAGAAATCACATGGAAAGTTCAAAGAAGAGAAAGCTGTGATAATTTGTTTGAAACCACGCCCATTAAACCGCGCTGAACTTTCTCCAAGGCTGAAAGAAGAAATGAAACCTCCTGAAACTAAAGAATCCGTTGTGATAACATTGGAAAGCAATTTCTTTAATTCGAAAGAAGGAATAAAAGCACAAACATCAAAAGTCAAGAATAAGGAAGAGTCAATTAAAGGTACGTAGTGTTTTCTTCCAAGCAACTACAAGATAGTTTCTTTTTCTAGATTCTGGCGGTATTTTAATCCAACTGGATGATTTTCCGAAAGAGTATTTTGAAGATCGTTCTGATGCTGGTGGTTACATTATGGCTAAGACGCCTACCAATCCGAAATTGCCGAATAAATCTACTCCTACCAATAAATCGCAAGACAAAAAGTTTTGTGGTAATTTGTGTGTACCACCGAAGAAGATGAACAAGATGGCATTTAATAAAGAAGAAGTGGATGATTCTATTAATTTATTGGAAAGGAACTTTGAGCAGGAATCAACGGGGGGGAACAAACCGTTGAAGGTGCTTGATGTAAAACAGCACGGCATTCCGCTTCAAAGTTCTAAGGCTTCGATGGAAATTGTCCGTACTGGAGAGAGGTTTTTCTATATAGAGCAATTCCCATTGAAACTAGCTCCGAAGAAACAGCAGTCGAATTTCGAGATGGTGTCTGATTATTTCCGCAAGAAACTCCAAGAGATGCCGAGGGAAAAAGAAAAGATCCTGCAGGGAAAGCCGGTAGATTTTCACTATCATCGGCGGCCCTCTTTTGAGAATGTTTCCAGGTACTTTAAGAAGAAATTTGAAGATGTTAACGCGAAAGGTTTGGAAGTGGTTTTAGAGAAAAACCCTAAAACTAACCGGAAGTTTGTAGTTACCGATGCGAAAGACACAGAGGAAGATCCTGTAGATAAAACCGGAAAGAAACCTAATGATCCAAAGAAGAAATAGTAAACTAATTTTGTATTAGATATAATTAAGTTTTATAAAATAAAAATATTGTGGAACTTATTCTTGGACTTTATTTGAAGATGTTATTTCGATTTTCTTCAATTGTCTCTTCTTGCTCTCTAAGTAGCCTTATGTTACAGGTAAAATCAAGGAGAAGGATATTGAGCATGTATTTGAGGACTTGGACGCTAATACGAAGAAGCACTTTATCGATTTGTACCAAAACACGGATTATTATCGATATGGCAAGCAAAGCTACTACGATTTGATGGTGTATCTTCAGAAGCATCGTTTGATTCCTCATCAGCAGGAGGACGACGACAAAGATAACAGGAAAAAGTGAGAAACCCTCTCGAAAAGACTAAAAAAAGCTGTTGTAGTTGTAGTTTTTGTGGGATATTGTGTGTACTTAATTTTTTAGCCTGAAATAAATTAATTTGATTTTACAATTTATTATTTGAAGAGAGAGAGATAGTGAAAAAATTGATTATAATCTTTCTTTTCGTTCTTCAGACGTTTTATCAGGTAATATTATAATATGCAAAGAACATTTAAACAAAGACTACCTTACCTACACATTTTTTGTAAATTGTTCAAATATTTCCATTACAAATATTTCAAGTCCGTCTCTGTGGAACTGCGCGTCCAATCAGATTTCAGGTGGTTTATGAACCGGCGCAACCAATCACAACAGTCCCGTGACTAGTTCCAGCCAATCAGGTTCGAGGTGTTTCATAGTCAGAATATATGCAACCAAATATACACACTTGTTTTGTGTGTTGCATAAGAGTCAGGCGAAAATAAACTTTTATTGCAAAGGTTGTCTGTTTTTATGATTTTACCAGAAAGTATCTAATAAAAATGTTCAAATTATAAGAGATATAAAACTGCCAAGCTTCAATAACAAAATAATTTATTAACAAACTGACAAAATCGTCTTTTACAAATACTATAAAAGGTAACATACACCAAAATCACACTGACACAATACAAAAACAACTTGAAATGAAAATGGTGACGCTTCCACTTGTCCAGTTCGCTCACATACTCGAACTTATTGCGATAATCCTTCGGCAGCTCAAAGTGACTGGGAATCGGAAACAAACTTAGATAGAAATCGTACAAAATCGACTTGATCAGCTCGTTTTCCGTATCCTTACTCTGGTCCAAGTTATCATTCAAACAAATAAATTTCCTACAAGAAAAGCTAAAAGTAAAACTCGATTTTAAGCAAGTTTTTTTTGTTACAATACTTGAGGTTGCTTCGGATATCGTCTAAATGACTAACCACGTCGCTTATGTTCGAGTTGAGCATTTTAAACGTCACGTGGTTGTTTTCTGCGTTTGAGACGATCTCGTATTTGTACTTTGGACGTTTGCCGAACCTTTCTAGGAGAACTTGACGCAAAATTGCGCAGTTTTTCACGAGATTCTTGGAAATGGTTGGCTGAAAACAGAAACTTGTTTAAGGGACTTGAAAAAGTGGAAATAAAGTTATACCAATCGTGAATCGATGTAACGCTCATACGCAGGCGTTTCAAGCTCAACATTAGCGCCCCCATCAGAACAATTCAATAGCATCGCCTCAAAATGATCTACGATAGCATAACTCAAAGGCAGTTCGTAAAGCTGACTTAACAAAGTGCGAATCTCCCTATCGCTCCACGTTCTAAAAAAAAACAACTACATGCCGGAAACTGTTTTTATCAACATTCAAAACCAACCCTGATGCGTCTGTATCGAAGTCATCAAAAACCTCCCCAATATTTTTTCGGATGATCTCGCTCATCACAAAGTAGTAGTAGCTGAAAGCGAACTGAACATCATCTGAAGTCCTGAAACGATTCCGCTGAGTCACTTCAAGTTCCTGCAGGAAAACTTCCTCAAGTCCTTGCATTATTTCTCTGTCGATTAAAATCGGAGCATGCGAAGGTACTTTTCGCGTCTTAAAACCATATTTTCGGTTTAGCAGTCGATTAGTCCGTTGCAGGGAGCCACTGTACGCGTCCAGGTTCTTCCTGGCGAGTTTGTCGACGAAATCTAGCAGGATTGTCGAGTTATGTCGTGGTTTCCTCGGAAATTTCCGGCGTTTATTCCCTCTAAGCACTCGCTGATTATGCTCAAGGACTAAGCGAGTTAAGTTGGATTTACCGCCGTGGCTTCGACGCCATTTCGTTTGGAAATAGTTGTCTTGACTAGACTTGTTAGGAACTGGTTCGTAATTGAATACAAATGGAATTTCTTCCGTTGAAGAAGCACCAGCATTCTATAAACAAAACCATGAAAGATTCCTTGTATTATTGTAAGATTTAGTGGGGTTTACCTCGCAATCGCCGCCATCTAGTTGGCACTCGGTGTTTAGACACGCCTTGTCACATTGACCATCCGCTACGTACATCCAGGGGCAATTACGGGAGCAACTGGGCACTGGCCAGGCTAAGTACACTAAGAAACCCTTGTTGGGGCTGTAAAAGTCCTCGAGATACACTGGCGCCCCCAAGAAGATGTCGTCGTTCAAATAGATGAACTTTTTCGACAAGCCTGGTATTCTACAATGGCGGTAAAAAAATTTAAAAGCATTCCTAGATTTTTGTAAATTTGGCGGAGGTGCCGGTTTTATTTTAAATATAGCCAACTTTGTTAGAAAAGTTACATTAGAAAGGAAGTTACTAGATCCTTATCTACAACTCAAGTTGAATCTCTTACGGAAAAAGTTAATAATCACCTGTGCAAATTGCACTCAATCGCTGGACTGGAAAAACTAGGCAAATCCAACCGATCCTTAAAAATCTCCTCGTGAGTTACAATCGACACTTTTTCATAGTCCAAATTGAGCCAATATGGGATCTGACCATTCGTTACAATGTACACATGGTTCACCCACGGCGCAAATTTTTCTAACGACCTTCAACAAAAAAAATCGCACAAATTTTGATTTGGAAACTTTTGCTCTTTAGTTGAGTTCGTTACCTTAGCGAAAACTTCAACTCGTATTTATCATCAAAACGCTGTCCGGAAGCATCTATATCCTGCCGGAAGTTAACTTTCAAATAATAGTTTAATTCCTGAAGAAACTTGGGATCAGATCCATTCACCCAGGTGTAGACTACGTCGATGGGCTCCTGATTTGGACACAGTGGCAGCTGAGAGGAGTGCAAAAGCTTGTATGTGTGCTAAAGAGAGAAAAGAAAATAACGTAAAATACAACAAAACAAACGCTTTTACTTACTGCAAAAGCGTCCAAAAGGAAAACTAGAATCACGATAACTGTTACTAGTAAAGACAGTTTGTTGAAGAAATTTCGTCGATTTACGCGTAAAATTAGCACCATCGTTTTCTAGGTACTCTCATATGGAAAAACTGAGAAAATTTCATGGTAATATCAGCTTTAATTCATAATTTTGCTTCGTTTCTGAAAGAAGTTAGGTTAGGAGGGACGCCCATAGTAGGTGCAAATGTATAGTACAAGTAGGTGCAAATGTCAAAAAAGTAGGTACAAATTCTACAATTTTATTCTTATGCAACACATTAAACAGATGTGTATGTTGGGTTGCCTACCATTCACTCATATTTGAAAAGTACACACGTATCTCATTGGATGACAGTTGATTGGGTATAATTTGAGTTATTTAAAACTAAATTCAAATTCAAAATTTGCAGTAATATTTTATTTTAAGAAAAAATTATCTAGTGTAAAATTGTACAAAAAGCAAGGATTAGGTAGTTCAAATACAACTCTTCGGAGATGATTATCGATTTAATCCATCTGCCCCCCCCCCCTACGTCTGTTGTCCCTTCGGAAATAAAACAGAAATTATCTTTGAAAAATCCCATTTATTAAGCTACAAGTTTCGCTCGAAAACTCAACGCATAATAAACAATGACCACCGCCGAAACCACCGCCAAAAACTCGCAGCTTATCCATGGCCCTGTAAACATCCCCTTGTGCAGCACAGTCACTTGGGCGAAATGGCGCACACTCGAAATATCCACATTGTTTATACCACCGCCGCCTCCAGCGCGAATGGCTTTCCTCACGGCGGCATAGCCTGCTTCATCGAAAATCTTGACGGTGACCTCACCCGTTTTGGGGCTCTTGGACTCCTCCGTCCAACTCAACTGGTATTTGTTGGGACCTACACTGGCCACCGGCACAATCCCATCGCCCAATAAAGCATACAAATTACCCGAACTGGCACCAATCGACTGGCATTTTATGTTGAATTCGGCAATGTAGGTGATGTGCTTCAGGACGGTGGCATCTTGGGTTGTGTAAATTGTGGGTATTAACTCCGGGTTTTGACAGCTGGGGGTGGCGGAGGCGGCGCCGCACAACAAACTTATTACAAATAACTCGAGCAGTACTGGAGAAAAGAGAATTGACTTTCTGATCATTTTTTCCTGTCTTCTACACGTGTTTGTTGACATTTAAGTACACAGTATAATTATGCAGGCGTTAGCTCATTTTCCTTTTCGGATTTTCGCGTCTTAGCCGAGAGTTCGCGAGGAAGTCCGAACGAATACGGAGAAATTTACCTACACTACGGAAACTGACATAATTTATTATCAGTTGTAATAAAAATAAAATACCACAAATGATTTCAGTTCAATTTTTATTTATGATACAATCAAAATTACACATAGCCTACTAACAATTATTGCAATATAATAAAAAATACTTGCATTTTTTGTTTTGTTGTAATTTTTTCATCATCATTATTATTATAGAAGAGTACAATAATAAATTTACGCGTTGTAGGAGATTTCTGTTTAAAAAGCGTAAACAGTTTCAAATAACAGACAAAAAAAAACATAAATGGCGCGTAGAATATTCGATGCTTTTTAAACAAAAACCAAACAAAAGTTGGTTTCTATAAGAGTTATTAGTTTGTTGTTCATTTAAACCTAATTATTAACCTTAAAAACTAATCTGAGTATTTTAGCGTATACATTTAATATAGTCACAAGAAGCTCATATACCTATTACTTTTTTTTTGTTTAATTTTCAGCTTAGTTGTCAGAAAAATCATTAAGCCCATGCCACTGTTTCTACTAGTTGTAAACAGTCGCCTAGATGGCGCTGCCACAACGCCACAAAAGTACAAACAGTGGAATTGCGCATCATTAAATTTGATTTGAGACAGAGAGAAAGTTCGTTTCAAAAAGTTTCTAAATACATACTACTAGTGTTCTTGCTTCTTCTTCTTCTTCTTGGTTTGTTGTTGTAAAATGACTTCGAGCAATTAATCGTTTTTTAATTAATTTATCACAGACCGACATAGCAAAATAAAAACGTAACAAACATCGAGTTTACATTGTAAAGAGGCGTTTTGGACAAACAGTGGAATGGAGGTTGGGATACAAGGACGAGGAGGAGCGGAGGTTTGAGGTAAAAAACTACAGCAACTAGTCAAAAAACGTTCTTATATACATATCGTTTAATTACTCGCTAGGGGTATTAGGTTAGGTTAGCTGACGTATACATTGACAGATGTCAAAATTGGGATTTGGAGCGAAAGGATTGTGGGATAAACAACGGAGTTTATTCTATAGAAAATTGGTAAAATGCCTAAAATGCCCTTAATAATAATAAAACGTCCCTAAATATTTCTATTTTTATTACAATAATATTTTTTCATTAGTTTCATTTTGTTTTTTTTTTGTTTGGATGGAAAGTTTTTTATATTTCGTCGAAAACAACGACGTCTTTACTTCGGATAAATTCCCTTAAAACCTATTTATTGTATAATTTTTTACGTATATTAGTTCCAAGTAGTATACATTGTTTTAATTACTAAAAAACACTGTGGAGGAATTGGCAGGGAGGGAGGCGAACAGGAACCTTAAAAACAAAAACGGAACAGTTCTTATTCTCTTTAAAAAGAATTGTTTCACTATACTTAATTACTCCTAATTGAAAATTTATAATCTGCCAGTATAGTTACTGTTTTTTCTTCTATGGTGATAAAAATTGAACCGTTCCACTTTTGTTTTATAGCGCTACCTACATCGCAAATTTGACATTTCCCATAACATTCCTCCATTCGTCACAAACTTTTATCTTATCATCTAATACTGCACAAGATTTTTTTTTTTTTGTTTTTAACGAAGAACCGAAAAAATTGTTACTAGAATAATAGTTATTAGTAAATATTGTGGATAGAAAGTGACAGGGGGTGGGGGAAATATTACAATATCTTATAATTTTTTATATAATATAATACATAATACTGGAATGAGTTTTTGCTTCGTATTTTCTTGATTTATTATCAAAAAATTGCGTATACATACATTAAAATGTAAACAATCATCGACGGAAAATTGCGACTTTGACTTAGTAACTTACTCGTCTTCCAAGCCGAATTTTCCACCAATAAATCGAGGAATTGAGGTATATATTACGTATACAGGTTTCAATTATCAACAAATTTAACAAAACAACGAACTTATCGCGACGAGAGAGACGGAAGGGGGAGGAAAAAATTTCTTGTCTTTTTTCTTGATAAAAAAAACTGTTATAACTATTTTTTAATATTATAGTAATGTGTACGAGACCTAAAAAATCAGCCTTATAAAATGCATCTCTTTCACATTTATTACTATTTTTATGTGATGAATGATGCTTCGCGAAGTTTTTTCTTTTGTGTACCTACGCCACAAAAAAAAAAGATAATGAATGCTACGATTTATGTAAGTTTCTTTTCCACCACTACAAGCTTCTATAACCTGAAAATAACAAAAATGTAATATTGGAAAAAGTGAATAACAAGAAATATTATTTTAAAATTTTGGTGAATGCGCCGGGATTGCGCACTTTAATAGATTATAATTTTCAAACGCGTAAGAATATTCCAACGAAACTAGAGAATTACTCAAATTATTATCCAACTGTCAATTTGACACTAGCAACACTTACCGCTAAGGAACATGTGTATTATTTTGGCTTCTGCTTCAATTTCTCACTGCCGATCCCCATCCGGGCTATTATTAAAAGCAAGCGGATGTGGCTCCACCTGGTGGCCATTCTGGTTAACCTCCCCACCACTAACTGCATTATTAGCCGTTTGCACATGCGCATTTGCATCAATTACCAAACTACCCTCCTCGCATTCGCTGCTGTACGATTCACCATCATCATCGGAACTAGATAGTATACCTAAGCAATAACAAAACAAACAAAGGTTGAAGATAGTCGGAAGAGGTAGGAAGGATGGGGGGCATGTACCGCTTTCGAGTTGTGGTTGCATATTAGTGAAATCCTGCGACCAAAATCGACGGTTATTGTTCTGGTTGTTCTTCTTTTTCTTATGGTGGTGATTAGGTGAGCTAGTGGCACTACTTGTGTTGTCTGTAGGGGCGCTAGCGTCCAACATCGGCTGCAATATCCGCCGTCGCGCATTAATAAACCAATTATTAACTTGCAAAAGCGTCAAATTCGTCTGTGCCGCTATATGTCGCTTCTCATCTTCAGTAGGATATGGATGCTGAAACAAAACACACTCCATCACACACAAACACACACACTCATCTACTAGTTCGTCCTCTTACCACCAAATGCTGAAACAACCACGACCTCATCACACTGGTGGCGTGTTTCGGTAACACGCCCCGTTTCTGTTTACGTCCACCAACGCCACCTCGCGACGTAAAATCACTATCACAATCGTCGGCTGAGCCGCCGGGGGTGGTGGGGGCAGGCGATAACGGGCCCGAACTCTCACTGGGTGGTACCGAGCAGATATTGGCACCGATTTGGGAGAGTGGCGTCGAACCGTGCACCACCAGAGCGTCGGTGGTGGTAGGGGGCGGCGCTTGGGACTGTGGAAGGGGTGGTGTTGGGCCCCCGTACGTGCCCATACTATAACCGGTGCCGTTGTCGAGAAGGTTGGCTTGTTGTGGTGGTACCACCTTTTGGAACAGAGAAAGAGATGTAAGTTAGCAAAAGAGGAGAACTTTAGTAAAGAAGATGAACAGATAGCAGAAACGCCATCAGAAAAGAACGAGACGAAATTAGAAAAAGCATATTAAATATTTCTGATATTTTCCACCTTCTTTATGGCCTTCCATCATATAGAAGTAGACAAATATTGTAAGAAATCTTTTAATACTAACCTGTTGTGGTGGACTAATGGAATATTGCACTGGACTATGGGACTCAGATCCGCTCTCCGAGTTGGCATGCGACATCATACTATTGTTATTGTTGCTTTCCAAACTGTTCAATAATCCCGTACCTAAAACATCTAAAATCCAAAAATTAAACAAAAAAACCTTTCATCGGACAACACAAACTAACCTTGAGGATAGTCCGACCTCAACAAATTTTCCGACTGCATTTTCCCTTTGAGACAAGTTATGTAACGATTACAAAAGTCCTTACACAACTCCTGCACCTTTTCCAGTTCCAACAAATGTATCCTTAACACCTGGATAGCTTTGATCATCTACAACCAACAATAAATCACATTCGAAGAGGTGAAACAATTGACTATTTCACGTACCAATCCGTCAATTTCCGGTTCATTTGCCAAAAATGGCTTCCGATCGCGCTCTTGGTGTTGGACAAAGGCTTGAATGTCCATGTTGAAGGCATCACTCGACTGAGGATCGGATGATTGAGTGGCCAGTTCGCACCGTTCGAACAGTAGGGCCAGCAGGGGGAACAAGGGATGTCTGTAGGTAGCAAATTTAAGAAAATTCTGTTGGTTTTTATATACAATAAAACCAAAACTTACTTGTACACGGCTCTTTTATCCGCTTCGAATTGGGCTTGATCGGTGTCAGTGGAAGAAAAGACGGTTGTGGATAGTGGTGGTGGTTGGACGACGACCGTGTCGCCACCCGGTGGTACACTTAGCATGGCACTCTGAACTCCACACTCCATTTCATTTCACCTAAAGCAACATTTTTTTATTGTTGTTACTAGGTATATAAGACAGTTTGTTGTTGCATAAACCCCGTATTATAACGTCTAGTAAGGTATTCTGTATAAACCCGGCTTTAAATTGTGGAGTGTCGTCGTATAAATTCGCCTTTAATTTTTAATTGTCCCATCCAATTACGATTCCTCGATAGTACAAGAAAACAATAAAAGTCTCCATAATGAAAAAACTGAACGCTTTCCCTCCTTGAATATGCTATAGTCTTGTCTTAACCACCCCCTCTCCTGCCCCCTTTCCCCCTTCCATAACATCACAAGAGCTCTTTTCCTTCAATTTAATTTAACTAATTTTGAATGCGCGCAAAATGTTCGTTAGATTGTTTCCCTAATGATATTATGATTGCTCGCCCCTGCGGCCTTTCCATGCACATGTATATCATCATCATGATGGAGCAAACATGGAGGAGGCAAATCGATATTTGAAAACGATAATGTTTCTTTTAAGTTCAGCTATTATGATGAGAATAAATCAGGGGTATTTTTATATTTTTTTATATTGTTCTACCCGTTAAACAATTGAAAAAGGTTTGACAGTTGATAAAAACAACGTATGGACTTTGTTGCTATCTTATTTGTATCAAAAGCTACAACATTTTAAGGATTTGAAATTTTGGCGGGTGCGCCGGTGTTACACATTTAATAGGTCACATCTTCTAAACGCGTAAGAATATCATGACAGACTTTAGAGATTTACACAGAAGAGCACGAAACCTTTCCAACGTGATACAATTTTAAATTTAATAGCTCATAATTATAACCAATAAAAAAAAAACAAAATTAAAATTTTTAACCTCATCTTTGATAAGTGATAACTTCTTAACGATTAGAGATATTACGATCTGGTTTGAAAATTTACATAGTACAGATCAAACTCCTTCTAAATTAGTACACTTTCTTTTTGTAGTACAGTGAGAAATACAAAAAAAATGTAGGTATGTTTAAAATTTAAAAAAATACACAAGACTTGAAACTTTGATAGCTCATATCTGCCAAACCAGTAGAGATATCACGAAGAACTTTGAACATTTAAATAGAACACATTAAAATCTTTCCCAATTTGTACGTGTTTATTTAGAAAATATTGTAGAAATACCGAAAATAGTCTGATTGGAAATGTTTGAAATTTTGGCGGATGCGCCGGGGCTACAATAAAAATTTGTCGGGTCATATTTTTGGGAATATAAACAAAACCAATTTGAATCTCTGTCTATAATGACACTTAGTTTTATTGTCAGTGTTATGGAAAAGTATAGGCGATGTTAATTACGTAATTTTGATTTATTGTTTGGACAAAAAAAAACCAAATAATATAACTTAGTTTCCACAAGAGATGGAAAAAACCCGAAACCGACATCATTTCAACTTTGCATAATACTGTATCCGTCGTAAATAAACAAACGAACGATCCCAGCGCACATTTTCTTGTTTATATCCCAAACTTTCTCATGCGTTTGTTGTTTGGTTGTTTCATATAAATTTTTGGCTTCTGCCCCAAATAACTTCGATTTTTCCCCGTGATTCATTTGGGGGGCGCTGAACCATAAAACATAAACACCAAAAACTAGGTTTCCTTCCGCTTTGACGTTTTTCCATGCGCGATGCAGTTTTCCCGCTTCGCCTTTGCGTCTCTGCGACCATCCAGCCATCGAAAAACAAAGATCCCGCTGCTGCACTCTGCATTGAAGGCAATGTGTGCAAGAAAGACAGCAGAATTTAACACAAGACAGAGATAGGGTAAGTTGAATGGGTGCAACAAGGACGAAAGTGGAGGGTCATTATGAACAAGTGTCACCCAGGGAGAGATTCAAGACTACAATAATTGTGTTCTCGTTCATCCCCCCGGTTTTCCACTGGAATGAATTAAACATATTGCCTTGGCCCCCCACCACCAAGCGGCAGCCCACCCTCTCTTTTGACGTATGCAACATTTATTTAAGGTCACAAATCGCTCGAAGAGTTCTGCCTCCTCGTGCGCGCCTCGGATGTTCTTTTATTAATTTTAACCAAATATTGCTGGACCAGCTGTTTTTTATCTCTCTGAACTACTGCCGTCGCCGCCGCCACAACGATGAGCTTGCTTTTCTTATTTAAGATTTGGCGTGAGAGGGATTGAGAAATGGAGAGATGGAACGAGAAACTTTCTTGCTGGTTTTCATTTAAAAGAAAAAGTTGCTTCTTCAAATATTTATTTATAGCCCTCAACTTGTTTATCTGTTATTTATAAACCCACCCCAGCTGTGGTTTATAGATGAAAAAAGGAATTTTTCAAAATTACATCATTTTAATCCTCTATTTTACCATAATAATTTAACATTTGAATATAAAACCAAGTGCCATTTGAGAGAGAGACTGAAATGTGTTTTGTTTATATTTCCAAAATTGTTGTGATATTTTCACCAGTTGCCGAAATATAACCTGTCAAAGTTTCAGTATTATTAGACCCAGCGCATCCGCCAAAATTTTAATTATATATTTAAACAACATTTTTAAACGTTTCTATAAATAAAATGTAGTAATATTTTTACATACTTTGTTTAATAGCTATTATAGTGCCCAATTTTTCAAACACATCAGTAAAATCAAAAAACAATAAAAAGGGAGTGACAATAATTATTAGTAAAAAATTTAGCTGCCACTCTCCGTGATAGTTAACAATAAAATTTTCCAAAGCATGCTGTTGAATAAAACAGCACTTAGATAAAGGTATTTTTCCCTTCTTTTGAAACAATATTTAAGAAAAACAATGCACGCTCTGAAACTACAGCCCCATAATTCACCACATTTTCAAATATTATCCAAAACAGTCAATAAACATTTTAAGCATGTACCAAAGCGACACAATCCAATTGGTGAGGAGTGTACAGCAAACAACAAAACAGCCGTCGCCGCCGCCGTCGCACCACACTCGATCTAGTAGTTCTTTCAAACTACATTCATCCTTTTTTGTTTCACGTTGCTAAGGTGATGGGAAACAAAGCCATCACAGATTTACAGGCAACTGCTGGAGGATTATTATTTCATATTATTTATTTGTTTTACAGATTGACAGGAAAGTGAGTCACGTGACAGTTAATTAAATTATTTTTTCATTCACTCATTCAGCGAAACTGAAAGTTCTTTGTTGCTGAAACTGAAAGCTTCCAGTCCACGTGAGTTTTTGGATTATGAGAATTACGGTATTGAAGGAAAATTACTGGAAATTCCTTGGGACATAACCTCAATTTTAGTTCAAAGAAACGAAAATAAAGACAGTTGGTTTTGGTGCATGGAAAACTCGTACATAACCTGTTTTGTTTGTTTAGTTTGTTAGCGTTTATAGAAGGGCATATCAATTTACATCGATTATACAGTTGGAAGTGTTAACAAGCTCGTGGACACGACGTTAAAAAAAATCGTCATGTATCTACTTACATAATTTTGGGTTTAGAACACTTTAAAATCCATCGAGAAGGCTTCGGAAGGGCGGTTGGAAATTCCACATTTGGGGAGAAAACAAAACAAAAACTTTGACGCCAACTAATAATAACACAACATGATGAGATGATGATTTGACAAACGCTCACTAGTCACTTATTTTTTTTAGTTGTTGTAGTATCACAGCACGGCGCACTCGATGTTGTAGAAAAAAAATTTAAGTTAACAAACAACAAATTTGTTTCGTTTTTTCTGGATGTCGCGTGCGCTCGTCAAAACCGAAGTTTGTTGTAAAATAAAAATTTGGTAGAGTTTTTTCCGCCGTAACCAAAAACAATTTTCCAAGTGTTTACATGTCACTCGGCTTGTAACAAATGACTTTCTGTCTAGACTGCAAGACGTATGTCAATATTCGTCAAAATCAAAATGGCTACGCCTTTAATTCTCTAGCAACGACTGGCGTGCCGTCATTCATCTCTGATGCGCATATTTATGTTGCGTTCGCAAATCACGTGGGACGTAGGTCGATGCTAAGGCGATGTTGAACACGCCCTTTTAAATGCTTGTGCTGGGGCCTCCACGGTTTTTTGGCGGTAAAACCAAATTTTACTTTGTTCTGTTAAACAAATACTTCCCCAAGAAACTTCCTCCGCTTTCTCAAATGATAATTAACTTGTTATGATTATTTTTTATAACTTACAAATTAAGCATGCGTCTCAGCTTAAAATGCAGCTAACTAGATTAGAATTTTGCGTTTATTGTTCCTAAACCTAAATAAAATAAAGTGATAAAATGAATCATTTATTCTCAGCGATAACCAGGATTAATCTTTTTTTTTTACTGTGTCAGCATTTTATTTTATTATCCAAACAATATTCATCTTTATCAATGAATTAATTTAAAAGTCACACGTAGCGCCATCTCTCGTAAATGTGTAGGACTGTTCTACATAGCAAAAGTAGTTTTCTGCAGTGGACAAATAAAAACACAGGTTATTGTTCGTATAAAGCTTATGAGTCCCAATTTTACATAACTGAATTCATCTATTATTGATCGCCACGAATACTGTAGCATGTTTGTGTTTAATTTCAATTTTATCTTATAAGCTGACAAAAATATGCAACATGTAATGCAGAGGATGCGCTGGTGTATGTTTGGTTGCATATGCTATTTTAAAACAGCTGTGACACTGATTTTTAAAAATATTATCAACCCAACGCTTCGCTTACACACATTTTGAAAGTAGCAACATATACAAATTAAACAATATGTGTAGTTGCAAAACGTGCTTTAATTAACAATTCATTATTAAATCACTCAATCCATCTTTACTATACCGTTGTGTTGGTTGCACTGCTTCATGTCATCTTTCATATATTTGTTTAGGAAAATGGCGAAGTGGAATAATTGTGATTCAGGCATTTTACGCAAAAACAAACCGAAAGACAACAACTACGATGATCTCTTGGTGTTTGGTTACGCTTGTAAACTGTTCCGTGATGATGACAAGGCGCAATTCATCGACCAGGGCAAGCACTTGATCCCGTGGATGGGCGACGAAAAACTGAAAATTGATAGGTTAGGATTTACGTTATTGGAAAAACCAGCACAATTTCTTCGTGTCTTTGCAGGTATGATTGTCGCGGAGCTCTGTCTGATGTATCCAGTTACGAATCGAGTCGTGAGGGTTTCGACGCGATGCGTTGGTTAGGCCTAAGCGAATCTGAACGAAAGCTTGAACAGCTTTGCGATAAGGAGCGCTATTATTCCTTGCATATCAACGAGGAGGAGGAGGAAATGTACAAAGGTAAGCGACAATGTTCATTTATACAAATGTATACAGTAAACTGGTTGTAGAAGAGGAACATAAACGACAGAAAACCAACGCGTTTCAATATAGCTACGATGTGCCAACTGAGCCAGAAGTAGCCACTGTTGAGGGCCCAGAGGCCCACGATGAGGGCGAGGACGAGTACATACCACCACCAGGACTAGATGTACCAGTCGATATTGAAATCGTATGTATTCGGCTTTTATTGTTCGTGTTGTAGCTAAGTATTATTTTGTCGATAGCCCAAAACTGTGAAAGAAAGTGCCAGAATAGAGAAGACGGCGAGTTTTGTGTGCAAACAAGGTCCCCAAATGGAAATTCTGATTAAAGCGAAACAAGGCGACAATCCACAATTCAGTTTTCTAAACCAAAACGACAGATTGTACAAATTCTATCGGCATGTGCTAGCCGCTTTTAAAAATGGACGATATCAACCGACAGAAGTTAAAAAGACAGGTAAATTTTAAATTACGTTTTCACTTTCATTTTATAGATTTTTTTGTATTAGAATTTAAACTAAATTAATTACATAAAATTATACTTATTTGAATGGCATAAAACATTTGCTTCTTACTGCAATATTTATTAAAATATTGCTTAAAAACTAATAATTTTTGTTTGTTGATGCCATCTATGTGTCAAGGTCCAAAGTTATAGATATTTTTTGAAATATGTCCAGCCATCTTTTTTACCGATTGTATTATAGTTTGGAAATTATTGAATAGATGGCGGTAGTAAATTGATTTCATCTTTGTTTATGCAACATCATGTGGACATTTGTATGTTTGGTTGCCTATCTTAGTACTTATTACTTTTGGATTTAGAAGACCAATTTTGTTTTTTTTTTTCCCAGAGGAAACTACAGAATCTTCAAGTGAAGTCGAGGGAAATGGACACTATTTACATCCGATACTGTTATCAACCAATTTGCAACAACCGGTAGGTGAAATTATTGAAATGAAAATAATAAAACTCTCAACTGTTTTGATAATTTTTTAATTTTAGTAAAAAACAGGCGGTTTTTATTATTATATTTTAAGTATGTATAGTAAGAATGTGCCATATTTTTTTGTATAGTTATTTATTTATTTATTTTACAATTAGTAATAGAGCGATGGATGGTAAATAAATTTGTTACATAATTACTGAAAAATGTGTTTTCTTTGAAATGTTGTTGAATATTTAATAATAATTTTTTTCTGTTCGCAGGTGTGTCTAAGCAGGTCTCTTCTGAATGTCTCACTGTGTTTCTCTCTAGTAGCAACTTTCCCCCACTAGACTTATGCTCTATCTATACTTCCTATATGTGTGGGGGGATTAAAGCTGGCCGACTTTATTATTATTTTTTTTTTTGTTTAAATTTCTTTCCTCCCCCAATTTAGTAACAAATCCAATCAACCCTACTCGTATAACACCGTGCTATTTTTTGTTTGCAAACAGGACGCTGTAAATGTACCAACAATTCCATACAAACCGTCAGCGAATTGCGCCTATTCGCAATTGGTCAATCGCATCCAGCAGGGCAACAATCAAACGAATGTGGAGCCAGTGGCGATGGTGGCGCCTGAGTGCAAACTGGATGATGTATTAGCGCCCTCAGCAGCCGAGGTGCCAACGTGTTATGCACAAATGACGTATGAGCAGCAGCAGTACTACCAGTACTACTATGCCAGTCAGTATTACGAGTACTACAAGCAGATGGCGCAATATCAGCAAACAATTACGGAGAATGCAACAGGTAAGAAAACTTGAATTTAAATTCTTTTTTATTTGGATGTTTGTTTGTGTGTTTGTAGACTCAATGCAAAACGTACAAATGCCCGACTTTCAATTAGACCCAAATCTGCAAGCCTATCTGCAGCACATGGCCTACACCCAATACCAACAAAACACCACCACCAACAACTCGTACGCCCAAATCGTCAGCAATGTGAACAAAGACACGAACCCCTACACAGCCAGTGTTCCAATTCTTCCGCCGGAAAAATCCGAATACATTCCACCCGAACCACCAACACCATCTGTCGTTGTTGTCGCTGCCAAGAAACCGCCGCTGTTGAGTTTAGCACAGTACGGAACGGATTCCGAAGACGAGGACCAGGAAGAGGAGGAGCAGGAGGAGGACCATCGAGAAGTGTTCAAAATTCCTGTGGGCGAAACGCAGATTGTCATCGATAAAATGGCGGTGTACGTTTCTAAAAATGGCGAAAAGTTTGAGGACATTGTGAGGGCGAAGGGTGATCCACGTTTCGAGTTCCTCAACGATGAGCACGAGTTCAACAAGTACTACCGTGAGAAGATACGCGATTTGAAGGCGAAGCAACAAATCGAGGAGAAGCAGGTTGTTATAGTGACGCCAGCTGTGGATGATACTACTGTGAATCGACATGAAGTTGTTGCCAAGGAAAAAGAGAAGAAAGTTATTGGTATGTTTTAGTTTTTATTTAAATTAATTAGATTAGAATTAATTTCGTTTTTTTTTCTCTCTTAAGCCCCTGTGAGCTTTTCCATTAAAAAACCAAAGGACGAACCGCCAAAGGAAATTAAAAGTGCCTTGCCAGTGGAGGAGAGCGATGAGGAAGACGAGGGGGTAGGGGAACATCCGGTGGTTAACGGTGAAGAACCGCCGCCAACTCCTCCGGAAGACACCAACAAAAATGGCATTGTCGCTTTAGATGTAGATGATCCGATTTTGGAAATGATTGACTTGACAGATGACATTGAGGAGCGCAAAGACGCCAAAAGAGGTAATTACGCAAATAAATAATATTCAACATTAAAATTTAAATTTGTCATTTTGTGTAGCTGAAGACCGTATTAAAGACAAATTGGCGGCGGCGGCTCGTGAGAAACTCGCCTCAGTATCACGTGACCGAGCACTTCAATTGGAAAGGAAAAAAAAGGCGGCTGCGTTTCTCAAATTGAAATCGGCGACCACTCACGAGGAATCAACAGAGATTCCAGTGGTGCACCTGGTGCAGGATTCCGACGACGTGGCGGAACCGAAAAAGAGCTCCAAGTCGAAAAAGAAAAAATCACATAAGAGGTTTGTGTTTATGAGAAAAATTTAATTTGCTTTCGTTTATTGTCTGGGTTTTCTATAGAAAACGGTCGAGAAGTAAACATGAAGGAAACTGTGCAAAAACCAAGAAAAAATCGAAAAAGCGACGAAAACAAAGGAGTTCTAGTGAGTCTAGTTGTTCCAGTAATTCATGACAAATGCTTAGAATAAATGAATTTTGTTGTTTTTGTATATATTGATGATTAAAATATATAAGTGTAAATAAAACTGAAACATTTAGGTAATCCATTATATTATGCTGTAAACAAAATTTCCTATATTTAAGTATATTAAATTATAAATTTTTCCAGTCCGTCTCTGTGCAAAGTTTGCGTCCAATAATATTTGAGACAGTTGCAACCAATTACAATTAACTAAATTACTCCTGCCATCTATGTGTCAACATTGATGTATTACATCAAGGCAGCTTTTTAACATTAAAAGTGTGTATTGTGTGTTGCATACATTCCAGACATTAAAGATAATTAAAAAGAAACTTTGCATTTTGTGGTACCGGTATATTTTTATCCATAATAGTAGGTATATACAGTTTAGCAAATTAATAATAATAATAACTTAAGATATATGAAAAAAACGGTACTAAAACATAAATACAATTTTACATATTTTCTTGTCTAATTTATCGATCGATTTCCCCAAATACCACATCCAAAGTACCAATAATAGCAACAATATCAGCTAACAAATGATTCTTGCCGATTTTATCTAAAGCAGCTAAATGTGCAAAACCGGGAGCTTTGATTTTGCAACGATATGGCTTCGAACTTCCATCCGAAACCAAATACACACCAAACTCTCCTTTTGGCGCCTCGATGGCCGTATAAGTCTCTCCAGGGGGCACCTGGTAACCCTGCGTAAACAATTTAAAGTGATGAATAAGGGCTTCCATCGAAGTCTGTAAAAAGAAAAGAACCGTTAATAAGTATGTTTTTTGTTTTATTTGTATCTTCGACTACTACAACATACTTTCATTTCGTTTCTTGTAGGTGGTGTCAACTTGGCGTCGTCAGTTTTCACTTCGCCTGGAGGCATTTGATTCAAACATTGATCGATTATCTTGAGCGACTGACGCATTTCTTCCAATCGACACAAATACCGATCGTAACAATCGCCTTTTGTTCCTATAGGAACGTCAAAGTCTACTAGATGGTAGGCGTCGTATGGCTGGGATTTACGCAAGTCCCACTTGATTCCCGAACCACGTAACATTACCCCACTAGATTAAAACAATTTGTGTAAATAATTTTTGGTGGAAAATGATTTTTACCTAAATCCATAGTTGAGGGCATCTTCAGCGGATACAATACCAATATCCTCAGTACGCTGCACCCAAATTCGGTTAGTAGTCAAAACGTCTTCCACCTCGTCGATGCGCTCGTTGAATTTCGACGCAAACTCGTAAATGTCGTCCATAAGCCCCAATGGTAAATCCTGCAAAGAATTTGTACAACAAAACTGTTTTTTCGCAGTTAAAAAATCTTACAAGCGCCACACCACCGGGACGAATATATGCAGCGTGCATTCGAGCTCCTGAAACTCTCTCGTAAAACTCCATCATCTTCTCGCGCTCTTCGAAAAGCCAAAAAAAGGGCGTCAAGGCCCCCACGTCTAAAGCATGCGTACCAATCGCCATAATGTGATTTAAAAGCCTGGTAATTTCCGCAAACAGTGCTGGAAATGAATGAATTAATCAAGTTTGCGTAACTGGCACTTGGTTTACACAGCTTACTTCGAATGTACTTGGCTCTGATGGGCACATCAATGTTAAGCAGCTTTTCAATGGCTAAACTGTAGCACTGCTCATTGCACATCATCGAGACATAATCCAAGCGATCAAAGTAGGGCAAGGCTTGTGTGTAGGTTTTGTATTCGATGAGTTTTTCCGTGCCACGGTGCAGCAATCCAATGTGAGGGTCGGAACGTTTAACAATCTAAAAAAAAATCCACCTTGTTTATCCTACTCAACTAGAGCCGGTTGGTTTTGCTTGTTTACCTCCCCGTCCAATTCCAAGACTAATCGCAATACTCCGTGAGCAGCAGGATGTTGGGGCCCGAAGTTTAATGTTACGTTTTTCACGGCTCGTTCCACGGGCGCTTTTTTCGCATTCCACGGTTGCATGGACCAGGTTTTCGCGTGCTCGTCAGGGTACATCACTGGCCCTTTGAATTGTTGCATCCATTCTGCATCTGGATACCATTCTGCGTGGTTTTTCGGACTAAAATTACAAACAAATGTAACCTCAAAAAATTACATAACTAATTACATGAAAGACGGCGCTTATACCACGAGTGATTGTACTTACCTAGTGTGAATTAGGGCTGCTGCTGCTTGTTTTATAAACAGACTAGGGGGCGATATGACGGTTTTTTTTATAATTGTGTTGATAATTGCATTTGCCATTTTTATTTCAGTTTGACGTTTCACTTCAAACCCTACTTCAAACTGGTCTTGGTCTAGTGGTGACATCTGTTGAGTACATTTTGAATTGTTTGTGATATTTGCGACATTAATTTAACAAATTCTTATTAACTCTATAAAGAATTACCAACGTTATTATTGTTTTTTACTAATTTTTGCACTTATAGTAGTTTACCGGTTATATTGGTTCATATTAAAAACGCTTTCACTTTCGTTGTAAAGTAGATTTCTATAGAGTTTCCAAGTGTGCTCCATAGTGGGCACACATGGTAGCAATTGTTTCAATTGGCGTCCTTTTGAATTTGAAAATAGTTGTTGTGCATAGGAAACATTTTATTTAAACAATAAAAAACGTTTCAGTGTTTCACGAACATTATAATTAAACTTTTATTAGTGTTAATGTGCTTGTGTTAATTGGTTTAAATAATTTAAACAATTTTTTGGGTGAGTAATGCATTCAAGTTATAAGAACGTCTTACTTCGTTGATTCTCTTTACTGTATAATAAATTTGAAGTTTTCGTATTATGCCGATTTCCTATTTACTACAAAACCATAGGTTTGAAGCAACTAAAAGCCAGCCAGTCACATAATTCAGGACTAAATATTCAATAGAGCAAAAACTTTTAAATATTTAATTCAAATAGAAAAGTTGGATGATGGTTGCGTTGCATGAAAAAACCAATTCAAGTTGGCGGTGGCGATTTATTAAACACTAACAATAATAGTACATAATTAACCTTTTGTGTAATTGTTTCTGTAGCGTGCGCTTCGGGTTTTTCATTTATTTTAAGCAAGTCCACCACAGCGCGAATAATCGAATAATTAAAATTGTAATTTATTTTCAAGAAAATCTTGCACCTGTACAACAGTACAACAAACAAAAACAAATATTTGCATTTAGTTAGGTACCTAGACCGCAACTACACAAATAACGGAATCCAATTTCACTGGTACGATGTCTGTCCAGATTTCCGATCTTTTAGCCGAATAATATATTCTCTCATCATCAGATTAAAGCTTGCCGTTGGGTATTATTTGGTGGCAGGATGAAGGAGGTGGGGGCGGGCTGAGATATGACCGCAGTAGTTTATGTGGCGTGCATATGAAATTCAACCCTTTGGTGGACTTCTAGATGGAAACTAATTTGCGCAAACATGTTCGTTCCTTATACAGCAAACAGAAAATATCCACCATGCCATGAAAATGAAAACATAGTTTGTTTCGTTTTTACTTTCTTATACGAAGTAATAAGAAAGTAAGTATAGTAATCGTGATTTTTTTTTGTACTTCGAGATTTTGATGGATTTACACGTTTTGAGGACCCCTGAATCCTGAATCCATTTTGACCATTTTCGCCATGATGTCTGTCTGTCTATATCCACCATAACTCAAAAACGATAGTTATCGGATTTGATTCAAATTTCATATTTAAGAGTTTGGACAAAAAAATTGTGGTTGCCACATTCAATGTTTTTCATCTAGCACCAAAACAAGTGACACTTACCTGAAGACATTTTTAGGTTTTTTAGGAATATCTTGAAAAATAAACAATTTATGAGATTTTTTTATTCTTTAACATAGATTTAGAATTAAATTTTGAACAAATTTTGTTTGAACTTTTTTTTGAAATTCCGTCAAAAAAATTTCAAAAGAACGAGGTAGGTAAGTATTCTAAAAACTCTTATATGTACAGGGTCGTTCAGGTTGAACGTCATTAATTTTGGGAGGTGATAGAGCATCATGAAATAAGTAGACTTTTATAAAAAAAACTTTGCTCAAAAGTGTTTCATAACAAAGATACAGGGTGTCAAAGTTTAAAATAAAAACTCGTTCTCTTAACATAACTTCTAAATCACTTGAACGATTTCCATTAAATTTCGCACACAGAGTAATGTTGTAATGTAGTACATTTCAAGATAATGATGGGGTTCAATTATAAAAAAAATCTTTAGTGGCGTAGATACTGGGGGCCATTCCACTTTTCCCTCCAATTTTCGACGCCACTGGATATATTGCGAGGAAAATACAATTTTTGGATTGTCTGTTTAATTTAGAGAAAATAGTTACTCTCGACAAATTTTAATTTAAGGTTTCGTTTTTGGGATATTTGAGTTTGAAGGTTTGGAAACACAATATCAAATGCTGTGCTGAATTAAAGAAAATTACGGTTAGGACTGAAAAATCCGAAAAATTGCCCTCAAGTCTTGGCAGCGATTAATTCCGTGACTAAAAGAGCTCGAAAATGTATCAAAGCCTATTTTGAGAACTTATTCAAAATTTTCTTTAATTCAGCATAGCATTTGATGTTGTGTTTCCAAACCTTTAAAATCAAATATCTCAAAAGCGAAACCTTAAATAAAACATCTTCAAGAGTAACTATTTCCTCTAAATTGAACAGACAATCCAAAAATTAATGACGTTTAACCTGGGCCACCCTGCATTGTGACTAAAGGGACTTGACTACCTAACGGAAGGTCATGGGTTCGAATCCCAGAAGGACTACATGTGATTATTGGCTACCCCTTCAGTATTTTCCAAAGATTAAAACTGTATCATGGTAATGTATAAGAAAGTCATGTGTTGGACACATCAGATATTTTCTTAATGGTAGATGAAGCCTTTAAAAGGTTTTTGCAATTGAAACACAATTTGAGTACTTACACTTGGAGTCTTTGACAAAAAATAACACCATTACTTTTATACAAATTTTTAATTGTTATAAAATACAGTTTTACACTTACATACCTACATATAAAATATTTGTACAAAAACTAACATCTAATGAAAGAGAAATGGAGTTTATCGAGTACAGATCACTTTTTAAAATAATTTAAAAAAATTGCAATTAATTTTTTTGAAAGTCTCATATAAAAATGTTCTTGTTAAAAAAAGAACAACGTAATATCAATTACATACCTATAGAGGTATCTAAATTCTGCAATCATTTCTCAGTACCTGTTCCACCCTCCTTCTTTTTCTCCTCCTCATTCCCATCATCAGCCTCCTTCGTCGTATAAACAATTTCCGCATACTCAGTCTTCTCATCATCGCTCTTCACTAAAGGTTTCACTTTTGGACTTACCAAATCCAATTCAGCGTATACTAAGCCCTCTGGCGGGGTGGTTTGTTTCGCCTCGTCAACCAACGACGGTTCCAATTGTTTTGGTGCTTCCTCAGCAACAACAGCAATCTTATCTTTGTTAGTTTTCCTAAAGAAAGCTGTGAGTTTGATGGGTGATAAAGTTTTCGAACGAGGCACATCCGTACTTTCTGTATCACTACTAGAAACATACAAATATTTAAAATAATGTTGTAGATTATATAATAATTACATATTAAAAGTAGCACTTACGATTCGCCCAAATTCCTTGACTCCCTACCCGCATCTGAAATGGATTCGAAATTTGTTTAGTTATAGGTAATGAAAAAAAATTCAACAACTTGGCCTTGTGGAATTTAAACTATACACACAATAATTCTGTTTTCATTTCGAATAATTTTATTTTATAAAAACAAGTCTTCAAATAATTCATTTAATATTACAATAAAAATGTGTGTAACTTATGTTATAAATATTTTTAAGTACATGAATAACATATAAAATTTTTTTCATTTACAGTAATCTCTGTTTACCGATAGTAGGTAGGTACATACATTTAATAAACGTTTTGATTTCTTATGATTTAATAACAAACATTTAGGTGATGATGAACTTTGTTAAATTAAATACAAAATATGAACTCATCTGTAATAATACAAAAATATATAAACTTATTATTGTCTCTTATATTTATTATTATACAATAAAAGTGTGTTTTAAGTAAAAAAAATAATAAATACAAAACTATTAAATAATAATTATAACTTAATAATACATACGTAAATAAGTATTCATGTCATGAGTATCTTTACATTTATTTCATTGTTATTCATTAAACCTTAATCACAATTGTCATTTTTCTTATTAAAATTAATATATTTAAAAAAAAAATAAAAATTACGTAAAATATTTTGCAGCAATTTTACAACTACATAATTGAGATTGTATATGGCAGTTGATTTCGTCCAATTTTGCTCTAAAACTTTTGAACTAACAGACAATTTAAGGAAAAAGTACAGAAACTATACAGAGTGAGTCAAACTCATTGTTATTATAAAAATTTATAAAAATAAAATTTCTCATTCTTATAATTTAATTTTCTAACTGAATTGTTTATAACGATAATTTAGTTTAATTGCAAATTATTGACAAGTTTAAAACATCCACATCAGTCTCTCTAAATAACTTAATCTAAAAGTAAACTAAAATGTGATTATGAAAAAAAATGGAATATTTACAAAAATACTATAGTCAAATTGGTTTTTTTACTTACCATTTGTAGTTATATTTGTTTTTATTTCCTTGAAGTAACATAAAAAAATCAAGAAGAAAATTTATATAGATATTATACTAAAACGTGCAAAACAAATACAACCACCTAGGGTATAGGTATAAAGGATACAAAATTAAATACATACTACATTATATTAAATTCGACTACGTTGTCATGATATTCGTAATAATAATTGACTTTTGTCAATTTGAAAAAAACAAATAAACTTATAACAGTGTGGATGTCTATAAATGTTTGTAGAGAAAGACGCGCGCCGCGCCGCCCCTACAATCATTTTATATACTAATCTCTGCATAAAATGGAATGTAATTTTTACTACATACAGCACACTCACACATCATTACACTAAACAATAATTAATATTATAATATCAATAAAAATTTGCAAATATCACTCGAGTTTTCTGGTTTTGTTGTTTCACACATTTTAAACAGCCGTATCGATTTTTTCGTCTTTTTGTTTTTTGATTAAATCGTTGCCATTGATATATTCTTGTGACACTTGGTGGTGGGGATTATCAACACCATCACCACTGCCCTCTAGATGTTGCTGTCCACTGTCACCTGTTGTATAGTCTATTACTGTGGCACCGCCTATAAAAAAAAAGAAAAATAAAAGCTAATAGATAGACATGTATCTAGTGATTCTACAAAATTAATTACACAGAATCATGCCACGGACATAAAAATCATGCTACAATCTACAAAACAAACTATTAATTATTATTTAGGTACACCAGAAAAACTAACTAATCTATTTGGGCGGAATTTAGCTTTTATTTTTCCTTTTCTATTTTTTTTTTGACCAAACTAAAAATTAATAATCGCATTCTCCAACAACAAAACTTACTTTGTTATTATAAATCTTCTAAATACCACAGAATGGCTCAAATATAACATCAATCAAACAACAACGCAACATGTCCACAAGGCCAATCGAAAATGCAAAAACATCTACAGTTGTCAGTAACTCACCGGTGAAACACCATCGTCCTGTTGCTTTGGCAAAAATCAACATGCTCACAATGAGAATGATAATCAAACAGCCCACGACAATGCCGATTATTCCGCCAATGCCCATTTCTAAACCTGCACAACAGAAATCCAACAATATTATGACAACACTTTTATGATTTTTCTTAATAATGCCAATAATTGTGAACGCAACTAATACCTATATCTTACAAAAAATCACGCGTCACCTACCGTACATTCCATAAATTCTCTCACGGAAAAACTTTTGAATTCCTATGAGTTTGCATGGAAAAAACCAAGTTTTTGAATTTATGTTTTAAACTCCAAAAACTCAACAACAAACAAAAACTATAAGTACAACTCACCTTCAGGTTCTGGACTAGTTGAAATTTTGATCCGATAGTTTTGATTACCCATGTTATTGTACGCCGTCAGTACGTACTCCTTTTCCGTGTCCTGTTTATTAATCCTTGCAATCCGAAGATTTACTTCGTATTTACCTCGACCCTAAAAACCCCAAGAACCACATTCATATTTAATTTTAAGCAATACTAAAACTAACTCTTACCAAATCACGGGCAGCTTCGGCCTCAATGCGTCCAGTATGATCATTACCGCCTTCTTTGATCCGCTGTCCATCAATCGCCCACTCAATTTGAGGCTTCGGATTGGCTTCAATGTCCACACGGATCACTCCAGTATCGCCAATTGTATATCCAAATTTGTCTATAGGATCCGCTTGAGCTAAAGGCGCATCTGCAATGAAATTTCTTCAGTTAGTGCAAAAAGCTAACGAGATATGTATTTGCTATTCGGATTAGCGTACATTTAACATCCAATTCTCTGTAGGTTTCGCTTCTACCTTGGGGATACGCCGGATGGTACGCAACACAACGCAGATGCTTGCCATTGTCGGAGGCTTGCAATTGTCTTGTCAGGTTTTGCAGTTTGGACTGTAGGTTCTCTTTAGCCATTTCCACAACAGTTGGCATGCTTAAATCACTTCCATCTAATCGCTGATCGTCTATAAGCAAACAATTGGAATTGTCAAACTGTATTAGGTACCATATAAACAATTTGTTTATTAATTACCTAAATACCACGTGATGTTCGCCACGGGTCGTCCATCCTTAACAATACAAGACGCTTGAAGTATATCGTTGATTTTATACACGCGCAACGAATCAGTTCCTCTGCTAAGATCCAATTCCGGTGCCTTGGGTGCCTCTGAAAATCCAAATCGAGTTAACTTTGAGCAAATGTGGGTGTTTTTGTGGAAACGTACTGGCGACGATTAGTTGCATTTTTCCAACAGATTCTGCTGATTCCGTTGCCATGCCCAATGAGCATCGAATCAAGCCATTGTTGCGGTCCGAGACGCGGTTCACTGTAAAACCACATTGACCAGCGTCGAGGCCCTCACCAGAATACATCACCTGGAATTCAAACAAATCCAGTAATAATCATGTGATTTTTATTTACTACCTACATGTTAGGTACGTTTGAAAAATCGACTAGGCAAAATAGTGGAAGGCATGGCTGGTAGCATAAGGTTGGCGTCTTTGTATACCGGGTGATTTTTTTAGTTGGTACAGCACCTTTTTCTTGCGTATTATTAAAGATAGCCTTTTGAAATTTTGCAGGCATGCTTAGAAACATTTTTTGCATCTAATGCAGTTTGTTTTTATTTTTGTGCGTTGAGGTAAGGTAGGTAGGTATGCGAGGCACTAAAAAATAAGCGAGATACCCATGGAATGATATTGTGGCAGATTAAAATTCACGTCAAAATGCGTAGTAGGCGCATGTCAAGTCAATATAAGTTTGCGTTCAAATTTGCGTTGCTGTCTTTGAAATTAGCATTTCAAAGTTTTCTCGCGTCAGTTTGTATAGTCATTTTCCATTTTCTTCACTAATTTTTTGTGAACGGACGCGAGAACACTTTGAAATGCTAATTTCAAAGACGCCAACGCAAATTTGTATTGACTTGACATGCACCTACTACGCATTTTGACGGGAATTTTAATCTGCCACATCATTCCATGGGTAACTCAATAGGGATGTTGCATTTTTTTTAAATCCCGTTTTTTTCTGTTCAATATTTGTACATAAAAAACGATTATAAATGGACCGTAATTCAAATATATTATTGCCGCCTGAAAACGCTTTGAGATCGGAGAGTCCTATGTGACGTCACAAATATAGTTGACATTGGCATGTCTAAATATTTTTTACGCGTTTGACATTTTTCGAAATAAGTCAAAATGGGGCGTGCTGCACTGTGGAACTAGATTCGTGACGTCAGCAGTCTTTTGGGCCGATCGGGCGTTTCCGGGCAACGCGTGGAAATTTACTTGGAAAGTACGGACCAAAATTTTTTTTCAAAATTATTGATAGTGATAATTTGGTACCATCAGCTTTTTAAAAAAAATTATTTTGAAAATCATGCAAAGTCCCTATTATTTTTTAGTGCCTCGCATACCCATACCGGTAAACTTGGCGAATGTAGCTACCAGAGATTTTGGAAAAATTTTGAAATTATCTTATTAATTAAGATCTCCTGATTACGAAAATGCTAAAAATAAGCGGCGGTCTCCAATATTTCCAAAGTTATAGCAGTTTGAAAAATTGAAACATCCAATGTTTGGATGTGTAAATTATATAAGCACTTTTATCAAGTTTTATTCACTAAAAATCCACTCACTAGTACCTATTGCACTAATTATTAATGAATTAATCATTACCATTTAATATTATTGATGAAAACCCTATTTTTAAAGCATTTTCTTTTTCTTGTTTTGCTGTCAAAGGAATTTCCCTTCCCCTTACTAAGAAATCAAGCGATCCTTGACTTTAAATTTTAAGGTTAGATTAGTGTTTCAAAATAAACGTGCCGAAATAGAGTAAATAAATCTTTTTTACTAAAATGTAATGCTTGATTAATCATTAGTTAGTGCAATAGAGTCGACTGAGTGCATTTTTAATGAATAAAAGTTGAAAAAAGTGCTTAATTTACACATCCAAACTTTGGATGTTTCAAGTTTTCAAACTGCTATAACTTTGGAAATATTGGAGACCGCCGCTTATTTTTAGCATTTTCGTAATCAGGAGATCTAAATTAATAAGGTAATTTCAAAATTTTTTTAAAATCTCTGGTAGCTACATTCGCCAAATTTTCCCCTATACCTTACCTCAACGCTTTTTACGATTTTTGATATTAAATAATTTAAAATTGAGCAATAAAAAAAAACACTTTTTTCAATGCTTTTATTATTTTTTCAGCCTAATCTTTGCAATTAAGAATAAAAAAAGGTATTTCAAAAATTTCCGGATGACTCTATTCCGAAATTTCGGTCTTGTGCCTGCTTTTCCTGTTGTTCCTGCTCGTGGTACGCTGTCCAAACCATCGCCACATTCCAGAGAAAAAGGTAAGTCGTTTTCTATTTTGGTTTGGTTAATATTCACATCAGATTATTAGTGCTATAATTTTACCATTTTTACCATTAAAATCTCAATATTAGATAAAATTAAAACAAATATATTTACATCGGACCTTTTGGTGAATTGTGATTTGAAATTAGAAAGACAATAAAAATAGCACGATAGACTCATATTAACATAGAACTTTTTATTTTCCGTACACTGTGCTTTGGTGATGATCTGATTATTATTTGTGCTTTTTAGTTAGGGATAGTTTAAGGATTGAAATGTCGCTTTGCTTCTCTTGCAGGAGCCCTATATGTTATTAGTTTTCAGATAATTAATTATAAGTTTGGGGGGTGACGATCGTCCAAATTAAATTGTCTAGTGAATGTACCGATTTACAAATATTTTAATGTTAAGCAATTGAATGTGATAATATACTCTTATTCGTTAATTCATGATAAATAATAATTTCTCTCATGATTTCTTCTGGCACCACTTTGAGGTTTTTCTCTTACATCGAATATACGCCGTGTAGAAAACATTTTGCGTTTTCTTTTGTATCGTTTTGTCACTATACCAAAGTCCTTTAGTTATTTAGTAATTTTAACGGGGATTAATCAAGTTTCTTTGTGCGGGGATTTAAATTACTTGGCGCCCATACTAATTGTTACTCCTGGATGATCTAGACCCTTCTCCACTGTTTAAAAGCTAGCCCTATCTATGCACTATTTGTTAACGGATATTAGTAGATAACATTTTAACGCAAAAATCCAAAAATTAACCGTAACATATCATCAAACGAACTAATTCAATAAACTCACCTCATTAGTGGACAATTTCTTGTTTAAATTAAACACCCCTAAACCAGGGATTTCCACACGACAGTATTGCAGTGGTACTCCAACTCTACACATATAGGTGGCATTTTGTCCAGGTAATACTAAAAGTTCTTGGATAGGTACGTCCACTTGGACAGAGACACATTCTAGAAGCAAAAACAAACACAAACGTTAAAATAATTAAAATTTCATTAATAATTATTCGAATTCTCCATCATGTGATATTATTAAAGCATGTTGTCAAACATTCAATTCGATTCCCTAAATGATTTGTAAGGAAACAATAGAGTACAGACAGATGAGGGGAAGTTAATTTAATTACTTTTTGTCAGTGTTTTTGAAATTGTGTCCACATCACACGGAAATTATATTATTTTTTCCCCTAATTTTAAATTAGTTTTGTTTTGTTTGTGTTTATTTTGTATCATACTAATAAAAGATATTATTCGATAAAACAATAACGGTAATTAATTGGAGCAACATCCAGCAGCTAACTCAACGCGTGCACAAAAACAAAACTAATTAAAATGGCAAACACCAAATTAATGTGATGATGATGGCAGATTTATTTGTTAATTTCGCCGGGATTTATGGAAGCGATTGCACTCACACACCCTTATTACTATATTTATGCATGTTGGGCACGTTTTTATTTTATAAACCTAAAAATTACTTAATTGAAACCCATAAAAAAAGAACAAGGACGCGAGTTGGGGGAAAAAAGTTATACTTATTTAATAAATTCATAAGTAGACGCTGAAAAATAATTTGACAAGTTTATTTAATTTACTAACAGCTAGGTGTAAAAGTCCAAAAATTTCCAGACAGACTTTTCTTTTTCTGGAATATCGCTACGTTTGGATAGAAAATAATTGTAATTTCATCTATACGATCGACTCTGTTCAATTAAAAACAAACATTTGATTGCCCCCGACCATCGAAACAAAAATCCACAAACTGATAATGAAGCATGAGCGGCGGAACAGGATATGATGCGATTGATGATGGTCCCCTAATGGCATTTAAAATGTTATCACTTCATATCGAAAACGTTCAATATATCAGTACAAAAAGCCGGCGCGCTTTGTTTTGATTAAACACGAGGAAAAAAAATTATGTTTGAATCACAATATCCATGTCTTTTTTCCAAAGTACTTTCAAGTTAGGTGGAGGACAATTAATTTCGTTTTAATTTGAGTTTTTAATATCGTTCACGTTTCGTGTTATAGAGGACATATTACAATCATAAATAACAGACGAAATGAACAAATATCATTTAAATTGCGGTGGCTCTGGCGGCGACAATCAATTTTTTTTCCACAAAAATAAACTCTCACAAAGCACAATATAATCACTCTATTACATATGTGTGCACATTTTTATTTTGTGTTTTTTTTTTTTGGTGCCCCCGATGTATATTATTTAAATTAACCGGCGGCTTTCCCTCTCGATGCCCGCCAAGATAACAAACGCGCACACACACACACATGTGACTCACGTTATAAACCCGGAATTGAGGACGAATAAACTCGCCCCGGAACAGTTTGTTGCGATTTTATCTGACTGTGAATTTTTTTGCCAGGCATCGTGCACACTGCAAAGTGAAACTTTTCTAATTATGTGTTAATAATTTTCCTTTCCCTTGCGCCTTCTTAGTATATTACAAGGTGGAAAAGTTGTTTTGATGGGGCTAAAGTTTCAAAGCTCGTCAATTAATGACCGGCGGCGGCGGCCGCGACGGAAAATTTTCTAGCAATTATTATTAGATGGAAATTTACAAAAAGTTAGTTATTAAGTAAACATATTATGATTTATTTTTTTACTTTACTCAGCTCTATTTTATACAAATAAATTTTAAATCTACATCAAGCCATAATTATTTAAAGATAAATCACACAAAAACCACACTGTACTCGATTGATTGAATTTTAATTAGCTCTGTTATTCAGCTTGAGGCCAACGGAGAAAAAACAGCGCTGTATAATATTTAATTAAATTTGCGTTTTTATTTTAATTGATTCGAGGCTTGGGCCCCTTTACCCTCAAAGTAACGACCAAAAAAACAACATTAAACCTTTATTGTGCGATATTTTATAGCATTCCAATAATATTTTACGAGCAGATATTATTTTTTTCTGTTTGGGGGGGAAAAAGAAAAAGGGGCCAATATCGTGTGGGTGATGGGAGATTTATAACAATATCCTCGACAATATCGTTTTATTATAGGAGTAATTGAATTTGAATCCAATAAAATGAACATTTAACAGAAAGTCTATATGTAGATAGTTGATCGATGTTTAGAAAATTTGCAAAACATTTTCCTTTTGCTTCGACGACGAGGCATTTTACAAAATTATCGACAAAACCGCCGTGTTCATCGACTTTAAAATTGAAATGTGGGCAGGCTGACACATATCATCCCTATAAAGTATGGGTGTATGTTCAATTGAAACATGCTACAGAGAGACGCGATGGAGATCAATTTTTAACATTTTTCCGCCTTTTATCCCCCCGTGTGATGCCTACCTAATACATATTCCAACAATTCTCGCTCCTATCAAATTTCCATAATATTTATCTCGCGTATTTTATAGATACACATAATATCATGAGCATGAGGAAATTTGTTTCTTTGTTCAAATTACTAACTCTTTAATGAAATTTTAAATATATAGTGTGAAAAAATATTCTAACCTAATAATACGCAACAATAATTTTTAAACGCTCCGTTGGAGATTTACATTTACAGATGACTAGGACAAACTCCCTCCTATAATGCATATAAACAGAAAGGTACATGAAGACGAAAAAAAAAAACATAATGTAGGCGAGGGCGTAGAGGCATAAAAGTATATTCATTCTGCTTCGTGAACTTGAATTATTATAGAGAAAAACGACATTATAGTGTAGGTAAAAGTTGAAATTTATAAGGATGAGTTTGATCGTAATCACTATACCGGTTTTTCCCCTAGTGTATCTATTTAGATGGGAAATATTAATTAGTTAAATTATGTAGGTGTGGGTAGAACCAAAAGGGCGTTATGTTTGTATGTTATATAAAAACACACCTAGCCTATTGAACACGCAATTTAATTTATTAAAAAAAACCACCATCACTAAAAAAATCTTAAATGACGTGTAGATATTCCATTCATAGTTCACTTTGTAAATTCGTAATTTTCTAGTTGATTATCTTTGGGCATTTGTAAAATGCCCCCAAAATTTGGGATTTTTACTAAAATTTACATTATTCTCAGCATTCTAAACAACAATATTGAAATAAATATAAAATCCAGTGTATTGTTTGGATGAAAATTTAATATCTACACACACAGTATATTTTTTGTGGTTGTCTGTATTGAAAGAGCAAACAATGAACTAAACATTAAACAACAAGTTATCCATGCCCGTTTCCAATTTCAACTGTTTTAAAATTGTATTGTTTCATATCATGTGGAAACATTCGCGAAAATCTAATGAACGATTTTTGTTGATTTTCCGCTCAGATCCAATATATCTAATAAACTTGTAAAAAAAGGGCACAGATTGAGAGTCGCACACCCCAAAGCCAAAGCTAACTAAACCAAGGGGAAGGAAAAAGAAAAAGCGGCGGCGACGACGACGACGGTGGGCGCTCACATCACCAGAAAAGTAATAAAACGCTTGTGCTTGTGTGTGCTCGAACACATTTGGATTTTCTATCAATTTTTTTTTCGTGTCTTGCTTTATAGGAGTGGAAATCGAAGCCCAGCGTGTGTTAAAACGCTCTCCTCACACACACATTATATATTAAACTTTTCTTATATGTGTGTGATTTTCCACATGACGTCAATTCACACACACACACACACCAACATCTTGCGCTTCATTTCCCACCGAAAGTTACCAAAGTTTCCGTCGTTTGCGCTTAATGGCATGATTCATTGCCCGCTGGATTTGTGGCAAAGTACACAGACATCTGTCAAAATCGACAAGGCGATCACACATACAATTTAACAGATGACTCTCTGTAGGGATATTGTACCTACGCAATTTTATCCCCTGTGTTCTTCTGATTTAACCTACGGTTTTTCTGATTTCTACTCAAACGGCCACCAAGTCAACCAGATTTAACTATGAAAAAATTGGCAGTAACTTCTTTATTAAAGGACTGAAGTTGTTTAGATTTTCATGTAGAATCCAAGCATGGTATGTAAGGAATTGAATTTTCGGTTCTCCAAAAAACCCCTTTGATTTTCTAGGTATCTTATTCAATCAAATTATGTACAAAAGCATTTTTATAGAATGTCGAGTTTCTGTTTTAATTTTGTAAATAATAACTAACGCGACAACTCAAATCTCATTTGATACAAATCAAGGCATCCAGATAGAACGAACATAGCGACAAAATAAAAAGGACAGTTACCTTATACCTAGGGAGTATTTGAGAGGATTTCAATTCATTCACATGGAAACTTGAGCAAAAGACATTCACATGTGCCTTGAAGCATATGATAGGGAGAAAGGGTGCTGTGCTTTGTTAACCTGACAATGAGAAGTAAAATCAAGTTAGCGCGCAACAGTATATCTTCCTGGACTTTTGGAAAAGACATTTCAAATCAAACACTACACTATGTCACTATGTACTACGAATGATTCAATTACATCTATCTACTTAAACAGAGTTTGTCCCTTGTATAATAATCTACCTACTATACCTGTACCTGATGCTTATTAATTTTTCCGCAAATATTTCATTAATTAAACTGATGAATGCTGATTAAAACCAGCCAAGTAAAGTTTAAGAAACAAGCACGATTTTCCATAATGGAAACTGTTTGTTTTCATTTTAAGCAAACGCTGTGTTTACTCTTTTAAATGGATACAAAAATTTTCTGTGTAATGAAATCCGTTGTTTATAATGTTAATCAAATAATGTTTAGTAGAGGAAAGTATAAAAATCAATCGGGAAATTTCCTTAGGGTATGCGAAACCAACGGACGCATATCACACAAAAATAATCTACTAATGCCCTCTTTCATTCGCTTTATTGAAAATCCCATCCTTTCACACACTCATCGCACCAACAAAATCTAATCGCATTAAACGACTACCTCCTCCACATGGATTTATTCGGTAACAACTAAATTAAGCGCTTAGAAAAATTGTCTTTATTACCGGTCTAGCATAATCTAGTCATACATAATATGTTGATTTATATTTTATACCTCCCCATCATAAACTAATAAACTAAAGTCGACCACCCCTGAAACTTTTCCACGAGCATATCAGTGATTTGTTTGTTTTGATTCAAAGACTCCCACAATAATAATTTACGAGGAAAATGTGCTGATTGGGGGAGAATTTTCACGTTCGTAGCAAGAATCAAGAGAGTTGTTGTTGTTTTTAAGTGCATCCAGGTGTGCTAAACACATTTTTGTCCTGAAACGCGTGGTGTTTTTTTTTACAGAGTATTTTTATGTTCAACGTTGTTTTACCGAACAATTTGTTTGTTTTTAGTACAAAAATCCACAACAGTTTTATCCGAAGGAAACTAATTAATAATGTATGAATTGAAATAGCACAGCACGACCATTTTATATTTTTCATTTTTGTCATGTCTAAAGTTCGATTTTGCTGAAATTCTTGCTTTTTACGACAAATTACAAAATTCAGCTATAGAGTTATGTTTCTATTACAAAACCATTTTTACTGGTTTAATTTGTTTCAGACATTAAATCGCCTTTTCAAACATTCACATAAATATACAGTCAGCAAATCGATGTTGTTTAAATTTTGTAACAAAAAGCAAATTAATGCGGTTTTCCATCCACACTACTCACTTGTCAAGTTTATTATTCGTATTAAAACGAGCAGAGGCACACTCACAAACACATCGCAGAATATCGAATTCCCAAAACGCTCTGTTTCGAATTCATTTAATATGTAGAAATAAAATTGGTTTTTGAACATATCATCAAGGTGGTTGTGAAAAGGTTGATAAAGTGAGGGAGTGACTGAGGGGGTGGCGGCTTTTATTTCACGAGTTTGACAACAAAAACCCGTCTGTTATAGCCAAAATGTCATACGCACGGCTATTATAATTTTGTGATTTGTTTATTAAAACCAAATGGCTGATGGTTAAATTTCATGCACCAAGCGCGCAATATTAAAGATCATATGGAGCCGTGGAGGAAAACATATTATCCTTATATTGCTTTACCCCAAGTTGAAACTTTTAACAAAACAATAAATTTTGATTTGAGAAGCAAGGCAGCGAGTGCTATGAAATTATAATGAAAAATGCCCCCAAATCGTTTCCACACACACACACACAAATCGAATTAGGCCAATTTATAGGAGATACGTTTTCAGTGGAAAGAGGCGGGCGCCCGCCAGTCTTATTCCCCATTTCTATTGAAATATATACAAGGTGTTCAACCGCCTAATGATGGAGATTTATCTCCGGCTGTGATTTGCTTTCCTGTGATGTTGGTGCATTTTTCTTGAGTTCGAGAGAGCGAAACACAAGGCGAGCGCTTCCATAATTGAATTAGATTGGATTTTAAACGTGGGCAATTCGTTTGCAATTTGTTAAGAAAACACGCATTTCTTTTGTATGTTGTAATGCAATGGATAAAGAAAAGCAGATATAAATTGTTAAAAGTATAAAAACGAATTTGAGAGGCTTATGTTTAACGGTGTGGCATTTTATACTCATAACTAAATGATGGTTTTCGAAACTTCATTAATAATTTTAGACAAAATTTACAACTTGGACTACTTTTAATAATTTAGAATATTTTTGATCTTTTTTTTGGGAAATAGTTGCAAACTTTTGAGGTTTGATTGATGATAAACTTACTGTCATTTCTAATATTGTAATGAATTTTATTATAGGTAGGTACCTATTTTACCTTTGACATCACATATTTCTTTTCCCTCATACACATGATCTTCCATAATTTTTCCGAGTCGGTGAATAGCAATATCTTAAAGGTGTTTTTTCCTCCACATGCAAAAGCTGTAGAATGGGATAAGGTGGCTGTTGTCGAGGTCTGTGTTAATGCATTTAACATCATCCAAAAGATCGATGAGAGAAAAACTCGTATGTATCTTTGTAGAAAAAAGGTGGTGTTGTTATGTAAATTCACCAAAAAAAAAAAAACACTTTTGTTCTCTGTGATTTTTGTTCAGATTGCGCTCTTGTCTTGTAGGTACTTTGGGGGTTTTTCCGCATCAAATTAAACTCCTATTATATTCCGCCTGGTGCGGTTTTTTTTGAGCGCCATGAAAGAAAACCCCGCGCACACAAACCCTTATAAGTTTTCAAAGTAATTCAATCTCTAATCCCATCATACGCTTAGAAGTTTTTCGTTGTAGAGTTAGTAGTGGAGAAGGTATCGAAATAAAAGGGAAAGTGAAGTCGGAGGGCGGTTTGATCGCTTTTGCTTTTGTGTGTCGATCGTAGTAGAGAAAATTCAAAAATTCTGCCTCTGCCTCCATATATTTATACAATCGGTTCCCTCGTCGCATATATACAATAAAGGATTATTGTTTTTGGTATTTCTTATTTTTATTGTTATCGCCGAAATGCTCTGCAATGGTTTCGTGGACGGACCATGGACGCCGCCACCGCGGTGGTGAAACAAAACAATATTTATGCGATTCAATATCGTATAGACGTGCCCAGGCACTCGAATTAAATCGCTTTTATTTTCTACGAAATAAAATCATAATTCAGTTTTGTTATTTTGACAAAAATCTGAGTAGCGATTCCAAAGCTGTGGGAATTTTTAAAACATGATTCGCAAAAAACCCCATGTTATCTTACGACTCTATAATATACGCGATGATAAAAAAATGAGTCTATTAACATGAAACAAAAGCCTGTCCAACACAACAACATGCTTAGGGGCTGGAAGAGTCGTCGTCTCGTTTCCAACCCATCATTTTCCACCATCCACCGCCACCCCCTCACAATCTTGAGCTTAATGGATGTAGTAGAGTTAAGAGTAAGTTGGCGTTCGTCGTCGTGTGGCTCTTGTGACAAATGAGCGTGTCGGTGACGTCATTAAATACACAGGGTCGTTAGGACGACCGCAAAAGATGGGCGGCGTTATTATTATACATCATCATATTGTGAACGATGCTCAAGTTTTCACACACACACATATATTTAGACAGACAGATAGACAGAAAAGACAGATTACAACCGAAACTTCCAAGTAAATTAACTATGTTGGTGGGGGAAATAAGGAGTTGGTCCTGCTTTAAAATAGAGCCTGTTTAGAGCTACATGTCAGCTAATAAACAGATGACAAATTGCCTTGATGCTACACTGTTTTCGCACTGATGCAAATTGGTTTTGGTGTTAATTTCATTAAATTTTTCTTCTAAATTCCTCTTATTAGCTACTAGAGCGCCATGATTGGCATCTGTTTCCTTGAAAATGCGCCATTATTATAATACTCAACAGAGATAAACAAACGAATGAACGAGTCAACGATGGTACGATTCTATAAAAATGGAAGGGAAAAAATCTCTCACACACACAGATGTGCCATCATCATGTGAACTCAAGTTAATTTGTACGTGTTATTGGTTGTATGGGGAAAAAGAGCACACCGTTTGAATGGCATATTGTTGTAATCCCAGATCCCATCCGATTTTATTAGACATGACAGATTGGACCCACGCAAAAAATTACACACAAGGCCCACGTTGATTAATATTGGCTAATAGACCTGGCGCGCTTTCGGAAACAAAACAATAGTTGAGAAGAGTGATAGATGAGGAGGTTGTGCTTTCTTGCCACAAACACAAAACGTTACAAAACGACATTAATCATTTTTAATAAGTGGACTATGGAAAAATGTTTTTCAAAACTAGAATTTCTATTTCCATTCCTTGACATATAATACCATATAACATCATCATCATCAGCTGAAACAAAACGTGCTGTGCGCGCCCAGTCTGTTGAAATGAAATATTCATAAAGATCCTTTGCACACGCCGTTATCCAGTCTCTCTAGCTCTCTGTGTGGAATGAATTACGCAGAGAGAAGGCGCTGCTGGCTGTATGGTCGGTCCTACTCGTATTTGAATAGTGTGCTGCCAAATTCGTACATCGCATGGCCCACTTGTTACTGCTAATTTGTTTTTGGAGGGTGGGTTTTGTAGGAGGTTGGTGTGTGACACTATGATATGGTGTTGTTGCTTTGTGCTTCTGATTTACATCTTAATAATGCATAGGATACGAAGGGACGACGTAGTGTGTCCACTATGCGCGCCTGCCTTTGCCTGCTTGATGAATGATTTGATTAAAATTAACCAAACTGCTGCCAGTACAGTCACAGTCAACTTGATTTAAAATAAAGGAAATTGTGAGTTGACTGTGTGTGTGTGGGTGGGTGAGTTTATGTTTATAGGGTGATTACGTTGGTGGATACACTAATCCGTAGCACTCTAGATTAATAGATGGCGCCCCAAAGATTAGCAAGGATTAGGGGATGAATACCACTACCGCTAAATACTCAAACATGAAACAAAGCAACAACCCCCTTCCGGTTTTGCAGACTGATGGTGTTTTGTATAGTCATATGCACAGGTATAAAATTCCAATTAGATGAATAATATCATTGCGATGATGATAATAATCCATGACTTGATAAAAATTTCATTTAAATATCTACAAGTGTGCCATGGAAAAAGCAGAAAAACGCACTAATCACACTTCTAACACACACTCATACAGATACACAAAACATAACAAGCTTAATTATTTGTTTTGCACCAACAACTAACAGCCGGAGCCAGAGCGCGCCACAAATATTCCACCAAGGGGATGCATAAAAACCTCAACTTCGCTGTTTCGAGCTGCGAAAGTCTGCGGTTGACCAGCTCAAGATTAATTGTCAAGACTCGGATGTGGGTGGTGGTGTGGGGGAGGTGGTAGTGATACCATACCACAGAGCGCGTTTTTGTGGTGTGTCCTGTGTGTGGTGAAAAAGAAAATTACCGCATCACAGTGAGAAAGAGATTCAAGATTGATTGAGATTGTTTCCAGCAACTTTAAAAAGCAATTTGACGGATCATTTTTTTGTGTCTTGTCCAGGTCCGTAATGGAAAAAATAAACCTGAAATTAATTAGTTTTAACAAAAAACATCGGGACTTTAAATTATTCCTAAACTAATTCCTGTAAACGTCGCCGGATAGAAATGCAAACACAGCAGTATATGGCATTGGCAACTAAATCTCATTAATTTTCTTTGGTCGGACTAACTCGCCCTCCCTTCCCCTCCTCTTTCTATTGCAACCCTCTTGAGCGCTCTCTTTACATTCAAACTGGATGAAATCAATTAAAACTTTCAGTGCTTTCAATAATATGTCAAAGATAACATTCGGTGTGTAAGTCTTATTTCGGAAAGAAGAGGGAAAAGTGGGGGTAGGTGGAGCTGCCGTCAATTACAACTGTCAATCAGACAGAGGCTGAGAAAGTTTGCTTAGTAGAGTTTCTAGTGATGATTTAGACAAATTACTCACTTGTTTGTTTTGCGGATCTATTAAATACTGTCTTAATATTCTAACCTTGCACCGATCTGTTGCAGTATACGATTTAAACTGTTCTAGCTTTGCACCAATATGTTCCAAACTGTTCAATTCTTGTACCGAACGGTTTTACTATATTCTAAAAGTTTTTTTGACTTTGTTATTTTGTCTTCAGAAATTGTTGAAACCATGCTAACTATAACCAACCTACTGACGTGACATTTTAAAATTTCTTATTTCAAGATGGAAATAATGTTCGTACTTTTGCTTCGCATCCACATTTTCTATATCATATATCCATAGAGTGTTTACATCTTTGTTCGACACGAAAAATCATCATCGCGTTAATTATTTTTAATGAGCGCACACGTCTGTTGAATCGTCGACGACTCATCTGACGATATTTCTTTTAATGAGGTTCGGTAGGGGGTGGATGGTGGTCTTTTTAACGTTTTTTTTTCCCTACCTACAGAAAAACTCCATCAGCTTTTCTATAAATTAATGTATTAGTTATTCACGACCAGGGGTGCTTATGATATGCTTAAAATGACTCCAAGAAAAATAATTATGTTTTAATTAGCAGATGAGCGCACGACATTTCAATTCGTTGTTTTGTTTTTACCAAAAAATACACCATCACTTTTAAGTTGGTTGTTTAAAAATGTATTACCATCTCTCTGATTAGATGGGGGATTAAAAATATTGCGCGTGCTTTAGGCAATTTGTCTGTAATTACAAATATCAAATTACAGTTGAAAAAACATCAAAAACAAATGAAAAACTGTTTTCCTTCCATCAGCGTACATTCGATTTGTTTTTGTGATGATGGATGTGTATAGTTTTTACGATATTTAATTAAAAATATATGTAGGTAGGTAGGTACTATTCCAAATACAGCGATCTAGATTTAAAAGCATAATAATGATTAATTAATAATGTAAAAGTAATTTTTCCAAAAGACTAAAATCTATAATCCCTCTATTGTTTACCGTATCACACAGAGCCACCCCCGCTGCCGCTGAAAGCGCCTTTTGTGTTAAATTAATCTTTCCCGCTGGTGATTTTCTGCAACCGATTATTTTTCCACTCTGATTTTATTTTTTCAATTAAGCTAAAAATTCGCTGCTTCCCTCACGATTTTTTCCCATTTTAGTTAATTAATGTTGAGAGAACGAGGAGGAGGAGAAGGAGGAAGAAACAACCAACTATGCATTGCCTTAGCGATTTCGTTTACCTGCCATTGACAATTTATTATTAGAATTAGATGCCAATTAAAATTAAATCAAATAAATTGGGCAAGTTGATTATGGTAGAGCGAAGGGGGGATAGGATAAAAAAATAAATAAGCTGATGCAATTACTTTAAATTCAAACATAAACCTACAATGATAAAGATTTCCAATATAAAAGCGCTTCATCATAATGGAAATAAAGTATTGATTTGATATTATTATTATCATCATCATCATCATCCCTTTTATATTAACCTGGTACTAAACTAACTCTCTCTATCTGCAATAACAAAGAGGTCATTGTCTTCTCGAGGGGATGGTGCACAATATTGAAAGTTTAGTCAGTCGGAGCTGAGACATTGACAAAACGGGGATTTACGTGCCAGCGTGCCACCCATCCAGGAATCTTTAGAGTAACAAAGTTAAAGTGGCTCGATTAGGACTCGTTTACAGTTATATAATTTTTGACTATTTTAATTTGTACTTACAACAAAATAATATCTGAACGCTCCCCCCTCCCAGCACATGACTTTCTTATATAATAATTTTTGTGAAAAATCAAGTGATTGGAATATTATATCACCCACCAACTCTCTGTGTTATCCTACAACTTCTTCTCCTCCAACATCACCAGAGTTTATTTTGATGTGGAAAATATCGCAATATATTTATTTAGATGTACGTCTGTGTGCACGTGGAACGAAACGATTCGCATATAAAACGAATTTTATCTAGAAGAAGGCGGCACACACTGCGTCGCATCTCAAAACGCAAAATGTTGCCTTGCCTATACACATTCGTATACGTACCTACTAGATCATCATTGTAAAGGGTGCACAATTGTTTTGTGTTGAGTTTGTTGTGGTCAGTCACACAAAAGCACATTCCATGGATATTTCTATGCACGATATTCTAAAATTCCTAAACGTGAACCCTACTAACTCTTCCAACATCTGTCTTTTTCCTCCTTTCGCCACTCGCCGCACCACGTCTTGAAAACTGTTTCCAACATCTCAAGGGGAAATTTAAATTCGTACCAAGAGAACGAACGGAAAATGCCCACAAATCGTTTTTGGGGTGATGTGGAATATTCAAATTTATTACATAGAGTTAGAAAAAGAGCGGAAATTACAAGTAGGTAGGTACAAGGAATAAGTCAAAAAAATCCATCAGGTCTTAAAAAACTTTGCGGAACACAATATTTTCCTGTATAAGTAGAATTTTCCAACAGACGATTATTTACAGTCAATTTGGAATTATTATTTCGGTGCAGTTCACCATCAGCGTGATGCGCGTCTGTCCAAAGTCCAATCGATTCCAATTAATTTAAATTACTGTTAAATGCAATTTTATACAAAATGGAATTATAATTAGAGTTGAAATCACGACAACAAATTGAATTACTAAAATTGACGGACACTTGGTGAGATTTTTCTCATTTTTGTGTGTAACCATTTAATAGGAAAAATGGAAAAAATAATAAAAAAACACATATTATAAATGTTATGGAAGTATAAGAGACCCAAAAATAGTAATTTTTTTGTTATTATCAAAAAAAGTCTCAAAGGATATTTAATCAAAATTTAATTCACCATCGCATTCTATTAGAACAAGAAAGTAGAAATTGCAAAGTGCCGCGCGCGTGTTTAAAACTAATTGTTCAAAACTTCACTTTTATGGCCATTTTACAACACAACAAAACTTTGTAAAAACTTTGTACACCCAACAATAGATTATTCATGCAGGAGCAGAGCCAGGAAGAGCAGAGCGAATCATATTGAATATCACAAGGTTGTTGTCAAAGTGGCCACCCCATTATAAATTTATCAAATTTTATCCCCAACGCCAAAAAAATTGTATCAAGCACCGGTTTCATGAAAAATGTTTGTTATAGCAACTTTTGGTTGGTGGAAACTTTTCGAATAAACGCTGCATGTTTCCCCTGCTGGTCTATGATAAATGACATCATGGTTTCTTAGACGTTAAAGTTTCTTATAGTACCTACCTACTAACAATTTTATTGAAATAAAAATTTTAAACACAAATTTTCCAACAAGGTCTTTTACGAGCACAAAAACCAATAAAAATCTACACCACCGACAAAATTGAACCGTTAAATAGGTAGGTACCTATACCTACACAAAAATAAATCTACAACCCACGCATCAAAATCCAATTTTTCCTGTTTGAAAATCGCCGTTTTGATAGAGAGTCAAGTCAAGTGTGCGCTGAAAACGGCAAACAATTGCCAGCAATTTGCAAATGAATTACGAGCTTTACGACTGTAATAGTGCAATATGCTACAAGAATGTGAAGGAAAAGGGAACGTCAACAACAACAGGGCGAGGGGGAATTAAAATGAACTTGTTTTCCCGAATCAGTCCGGTCAAAACATGAACAAAATTTGTTGTTGGACAAATGACATTAATTGAAAACATTTTCACTGTAAATTAATGTTTTGTCAATTTAATAGGTACAATGTTGCAGGTTTATTTATTGGATTTCACAGCCAACTTTATATTACTAATAAATACCAAAATTCAGTTTGAACAAATCGATGGATTGCTTGAGTTTCATAAACCTTTTTCTGCTCGACTTACTCTGTGAAAACTTGTCTTTGTCACTTTAGATTAGCTTTTTAGGTTGGAAAACAAATAAATGTACCTACATAGGCAAATATACATATACGACCTTAGTAAAATAAGTAGGTACTGCAATTTCTATAGTACTTTAGGTCTAACTGAAAATTTCAAGGGATTATAAAGCAAGTAACTATTTTTTAATGTAGGAAATAAAAAAACAAATAAACTAGGTATACCTATACCTATACAGGCGTTTTCTTTCTAATAAATCAAAAAACTTATAATCACTTTTGTGTTTTATAATAATTCGCTGGACAGTAAAACTAAAATAAAATCCTGACATTCAAAAATTATTTATTAAAAACTTCTGGATTACAAGTTTTAAGTTTCGCGTCTAAGCACTTAGCTCGCGGATAAAACCTCAACTAACAGTCTAACACTCATACACACGGCCGCCTTAATTTATTATTAACCAGCACTTAAAGTGTCTCTTGTGCCCTGGCGGAAAAACTGTGTGAATTGTATGAGATATTATTGTAGGGGGTGATGGAGTGCTAATTATCCCTATTCCTCCTCCCCCCCCCCACACATGTATTCCGCATCGTGATCATATCAAACAATATGCGGCCCCATTTATCATCGCCAATACACCCAAAGTGCTGTTGACATTCAAACTATTATTGAATTATAGTTTGTGAATTCATATGTTTTGGAGATGGGGGATGACAATAACACGATACCTTGTTTTTGGAATTTCAATGGTACCTACCTATAACGAACGAAAGAAACACCAGATCGCACGGTCTTTTGATATTTGTTAAACTGATTGGCTGTCAATAGATTAGATAATTTTTCAAGTTGGTGGTACGGTTTTAGAAACTTTTCAAGTTAGATGATGGTAACATCTTATTGGATAGAAAAAATTAAAACAGTTTTCGACTTTCAAATCACCTCTTTGTCATAACAAATAACCATTTGAGTATAGGTAATTTCAACTTTTTCAATTCATTATTATTTTCCATACGTATTAGATACAACATAAAAGTTGATGTTTGTAGTACCGTTGGCGGCACAATATCGCGATGTGGCCCCAATTTAGAATTATTACCTTATACACAAGTCGTGTGTCACATGGTTTCCGTGTTTTATTACACCTGTAAATTGTTTGAATGAACGTACATGAAAACAACAACAAAGTTGCTAATTACTGTTTTGAAATAGACGAAACATCGATGAAAGTTTGCTTAGAGGAGGAAGGAGAGGAGACTAACTAACTATAACTAAAAGTGAAAACAGTCGAGTTTATTTTGACAAATTGCGATAGATTCCCATTACAAATCCAGAAAGTTTGCTCTATTAAACTAATTATTCATCCTTTAAACCTGTCACCACTTCCAATAAAACCACAAAACACCCCTTCAGTAGTGTTAAAGTGTACACTTCAAGTGTGGAGGCGCCGCCGTATAAACAACACAGCTGCAGGTGACATACTTTACGATATGATGGATGAAGGGCGCCGCATCCATGCACCGATGTTCACTTGTCGACAGGCCAAGTTGACGCTGATACAAATTTTCTTGTATCAGCATAGTACGCGACTAGTCTAAACTGTTTTGTTGTCGCAAAACCACAAATAGATAAACAGTAAATTGGTGAATAGTTTTCCATGTAGTAAAAGTATAAAACAGTTGGATTTAAAGAGCTTGAAGAGCAGAATAAATGTGCATATCACAACATCAATCATGCGAGAGGGGAGAAGGGCATCAGGCACGAAAGGAAAGAAGCTCTTTATTCCAGACGTTTCTAGACTTTATATTTTGGTTATCAATCATTTTAAACATATAGTGGATAAAATAAAAGGTTCGCCCTTGTTCCCTTAATAACTTTTTGGCAACTTTATGGTTTGCTACCTGACCTGACTTGATTTTGTACTAAATTATTACTATCATTATATTGTGATATTATAGTCAGATCGAATGTAATAAATTCATATACAATTTAAAAATATTGAATAAAAACATATCTTCATGTAGAGAGAGTAGATAGATGTAACTACAACATTCATTGTGAGGCCCTCGAGCTAATTCAGCATTCTACTATATACAGTATAATCTCCAATCCAATAAAATCTCGCCTAAAGCTATTCGATCAGTCAGTCAGTTCGGTTGCTTTCCAGATATAAACGGCGGCCAAACAATTAATAATAAAGATGCGAGCGGGCAAAAACATTGTTTTTTTTTGTTTACCATTTTTGTTTTTTTCCCAAAGTTCATATTGTATCTACTACCAATTTGGGAATTAAAGGCGCAGTGAAAACTTGATTTTTTCTTTACACAACTATTTTCAGAATAAAGCAACGAACGAATGAAAATGTAATTTGCAGTCGCAGCACCCTTAACATCTTTCACAAAGAACCATTTCATTCCACCCCCATCGCCCTCCTTGTAATTACAATTGCCATCAACACACTGAAAGATTTTATTCCACCAAAACGACAGTTTCTAATTGCAATCCACATACACCTTTCACCTCTCTTCTAAAACGTTTTGTGAGATGAACGGATCTCAAACACCCCCTACTCGCTCTCCCTCCCGTACTCTGCTTTTTAATGCCTGGCACATAAAATTTACAACTTTACTTAAACGTTGTGACAGCGCTGATTTGTTGCCGTTGTCTTAATAATACAAGCAGGCCGGCGGTGGAAAAGTCCCAAAAGAAATCTACGTCGGATTTGATTATATTTGTATAGTAATTTATCAAAAATAAAGACTAGAAAAACAACAACTAATAAAAGCTATTGGTTTTGGTTCAATTTTCCATCACGGAAAATGTGTGTTATCCAATTTCAAAGTTTCGAATTAAATCCACCAAAAAGTAAAACTTTCTGCAACTGGTGTGTTTGTTCTCAGAGTGTGTCGAATATAAACCGTAATAGAAGTTCACTTAAACACACAACTTGCCAGTTTCATTGAAAACGTGATCAGGATTCCAAGTTGTTTTTTTTGTGTGTGTGTCTGTATAGCTTGGATTGGAGTAGTACAGACGGTTGGTGAGATTTACTTGCATAATTATACACATACACACACCTTCTATTAGATATTTATTTAAATCGTCCTTAATACAGTTAAATATTTTAAATCTTGTAATCAACTTTGAAAATTCACACAAAGTTGACAAACTCGTAAAGAATTTCTTAATATTGTAGCTTCCTCTTCGAATGTCTCAACAACTTCCATGTCATGCATAAATAAATTACTTTCAACATTTAACATGATATGAGTGTGGAACGAAACCAATATCGGCTTGGAAATTTATTAACACGAACACAGTTTGTGCATTAATTTAGACATTCACCATCACTGACGTTCCTCCTCGTCTTTGGCAAAATGTGACGATGATGCGCGTCGAGGCGGCGATGTGAAATGAGATAATGCATCTCTCGCTTTTACTCCAAGCCCCTGGATGTTTGTCACCAAATTAAATGCTCACTTGTGTATGTTGTTCACTCAATTGCTTTCAAACTGTAGTGTAAAATCTGTTAAAATTTCTAGAATTTTTCGCAAAATTCACTTAAGAATAATTTAGGTTTGATCGTAGTATAGATGATCTCTCTTTCTCTGGCAATTTATTAGCAAATATTGACATTAGCACCACAAAGCTGTATCATAGTTCATATAGTGGAGTATCTTTAGTTTAGCTTCCTTCCCTTTGTTTATCATCGATATAATCCAAAGCTATAGCACACAAACTTGTGGAGAGAATATTGCAACATAAATTAAACTCTCTCTCACAGTAAGCTGTGCATTTTTCAATTCAAACCAAACCGCTTGATGAAAACACGCTTTTTAAGATAGAGCAATTTCAAGAAATATACTAGTTTGCGTGAGTAAACAAATAAACTTGTTACATGTACAAACAGATAGCACAATCAACAATTTCTCAAATTTAATCTGCACAAAAGATTTATTTTATTCCATTCAGCTAATATCGTATCGGTCATGATAAAAGAGAAGCAGTTTTAAAACTTTGGATTTATGGAGTTGTTTGTTGGTGTGTTTACGACATAGTTTGCGGAAAAAAGAGGGCCAACAGGTCAATGCACCCCATCCCTGATAAACCGCATCACCGCAATGGATTTTCTGATTTTCAGTTGGAAACAAAAAAAAAACATTCGCACCGTTGCAGTGTAATAAAGTGTGCTATTGACAGACAGCTTAAAATTTAATAACCAGGCGCCAAGACGTTTGCTTTTTCTACATACAATATACCTATTATATTGCCCTTGTAGAAGGTTTTGAAAATTGTATCCTATAAAAGATGAAGATTCCAAAAATTACAAATAGTTATTTGTCATTGTTTTCGTTACTACTGTATTGTCTATTTTCTCGTCACAAACCTCAAGTGTGGGTACTCAAATTATGCACAATTTTCTTCTCCATCCAATTATGGAAATACATTTTCCTTAGTTGTTACAATAAGGAAACAAGTTTAAAAAAAATTATGAGCCTTGTAGAAAAACTTTTGGAAATTACGTCATAGAGGCTATATTTTGTATACGGAGATACTCGTACATCCCAAGTTTTAGAGCAATGATAATAAAGCGATATCAGACAACCGGAGCTCCGGAGCCCATATACCTTGTACATACTATAGATTTATCCGGTATTTTTACGACAAGACATCACCCATCAACAGCAGAGACGACGGTAAAAAAAACCGCGCACACAACCTTAATTAAACCGTAAAAGTTTTTTAAAGGAACGCCATAAACTTTCTTTAGGCTTCTCTTGCTTTCCCCTTTCATCGGTTTGTAAACATCACCGCCGCCACCAAAAATCCAGAAAAAGCAAAGTGATATGTAAATGCACCGAAGCGGATAATTTCGACAAAAGTCGCTCTTTCAGGGGAAAAGGCGATTACATTGCATCGTGTGATCTGAATATGCTAGCAGTAGTAGGAGACGGTGGGTGGAAGGCGTCGAAAGTTATAAGATGGGAAATTACGGAAACAGATGCCTTGGAATTTGTGTGTTATGTGTGATTCAATCACGTTCGTTGAGTAAAAGTTGAACAGTTGCATTATCAAGTCAGCAACTTTAATAATTATTTTCGTTTTGCACCATTTATAATTTTTATTATATGAATCACAATTTTTTTTACTTTAATCGTTTTAGAATTTCGACTTTAATGCTTTTGAAACCAATGAAACTCATCCCAAAAGCCTGAAATAAAAGGAAAGGGTAATCTGTGGAAACACTTATTTATGTGTAGTATGTAGTAGAAACTGTTAGTTTTTCATCTTGATTATTGTTGGTAAATTTACCCCTTTGACAAAATGTATGTTTGTTTAGCGAAACTAATAACACGATTTCCCTGTGTCTCCCTTTGTAATGGAACAAAAACTGGCAGCCCAAACAGCCCACTTTTTGTTCTTGGACAATTTGAATTTATGTTACAAGTTTTAAGCTTCTGTCGGTTGCTCGGGTCAAACTCTCTTTCTATCTCTGTCTCTCATTTCATAATGATAACAGTTTTGTATAATTATTTTCTGTCAAATAGAGATTAATTACAGTGATCGTAATCCTTTTGGAGGATTATTTTGTCTTGATGTGCAAACTTTTTCCTTTCATATGCGTTTACTTTGATTTCCCGTGCTTTTATTGTATTATTATTGTTATTGCCATGGAAACCGGTAAGTTTATAACATCGCTGCGTAAAACTAAAACAATATACAATATACAAAATATAAATCTATTTTGTGTGGAGGATTAAGTTAGTTAGGGGTTGATCTAAACAACATGTAATATTGCTCTCTTGTGGGTGCTAAACATTTTACAGATTACAATTTCATTTATATGATGAATATCTTTAAAGTAGCTTTAGCGGAACGTAATAATCTAGAGGGCCCAGGGTTTAGTAAAAAGGTTTGTTTATAGCACTGCAAAGGCCTAGATAATTTTTTACCATCCTAGAAAACGGAACATAGTAGATTATACGATTAGATATGACAAAATGACCATCATTCTTCCACAGAATTAATTTTAGATATAATATTGTAAAATTCCGATTATAGACAGGTCAACAAATTCCTTCGCTCATCCTTCTCTTCATATCTTCCCTTCTGTACCCCCTTTTTATCTCGCGCCGCGCAAACCACATCGCCTACTGAACCCAAACCCGAACTAACATGGGGTAAATTTATGACAATGTCCACCCGATATGGACCCTGGGAATCAACAGGATTCAGTATCCGAAAGCCATTAATAAAACAGATTGCCATCGTTATAGATTGTTAGTTAACCCTTTCGGATATATCACACCACATCCAACACTGATTTGGATACAAAAGTTTTCTCGCTTCAACGCGGTCCAGTCATCATGCACAAACTTGTTCATTTGTCATAATCAGTTAAAAGTGTTAAAACATCAAATACTTATTTATTATGTTTTATAATAATAATTGGTCAGTCAATAAGTAGGTATAGATATTTATTTGTTTGTTGCAAATGCAAAGTGACAAATGGTGTTTTGTCATGATGATGGCGTTATTCGCGTGTTTTTTCGTCTCCTGTCATTTAGCAAATTTATACAATATATCGCAGGCGGTGGTGCAAGTTATAAAGGAAAAGTGAACAAAATACCCACAACATAGAGAGGCCCAAATGGATTTATAATGGCCTACTACTCCGACTCACATTCCATGTGTATGACGTGAAATTTACGAGTATTGTATTATTAGTCAAAAATTTCTCATATAATGTGTGGAAATTCCCTATACTAGATAAAAATATCATTAAAAGAAGCTTTTGGCGCGTTTTGAATATGATCGAAGGGATGAAAGCAGGATTTGTTGGTTGAGTGCAATAGCAGCCTGATGGTGTGCTTTTGCTGTTTTGCCACTGCCATCGCCGCCCCCAATACACACATACGGCGACGAATCTTTGAAAGGTTTTCGAAATCTTACACAAAGTGAATTTTCTTGTTATGGCCTGGATTTCTCGCATAAAAATCGAACTCTATGTATTGTTTTCGTATAAGCAAGTATACAAAAAAAAACCAAGAGTGCTATGTTAAAAGATATTTTTACATGAGGTACCTACTTGGATTTTAGAATGTGGACTTGAACAAATTGTTTGTATTGGGAACTGAAATATAGAATACGCCACCTGGCGGTACAAATTTTCCCCTCGTGAAAGAGAGTCACTTTGACATTTCAACATGTGAAGTATAGCAGGCTGCACAAAGTTAATTTTCTTGTTAAATATGATAACTAATAAAACGTTAAGATTTGTTTCAAATATTGCAGATAAGGCACACATAATTAGTGTTACATACTTGTTATATGTTTATTATTACAGTGTAATGTGTAACGGAGAGCAAAAAGGGCCGCCTGTTGTGTTTAAAACCGGTATGAACCAGAGACTTTTCTCTGGATGAACTGCAAAGTTTTTTGTTGTGTTAATGGTTGTAAGTTGTAACAGCAAAGGGAAAAGAAATTGACAACTTAGTTTTCATTTATTTGTTATTTATTTTCTTTTTATAACAAGGAGTTTCACGGAGGGAAATTGGCTCATATTTTTCCAAAACAACTTTCTTTTTCGACCATGTGCATTTCATATCAGTACCAGATATGTGATCCAAGTGTTTTATATCGTGCCTGAAACAGAAAGCAAACCAAAAAGACCAGAAAAATAAAATTGATAGTATGTATTAACAATTGCAAACGCCATGATATTTTTGCCAACGAAGATGTTTGATAACATCCAAATATACATGTATGTCTATTAAATGATTTGTTGTTACATTTTCCCTTCTTCCAACTTAAACTAAATTAATTGCTTTTTCCATAAAATAAAATAATAAGAGGAAAAATAAACCTAACCTTGCAAATAGTTTTATTACTTACCTTCTGTTAAATTGCTCAAGTTCTGATGCATCTAGGACCGAAATAATTCGATTAAACTGAGTTTAATTGTGGTAATTTACTTATTGTAAAAACACAAATAAAAGAATCACACACAAAAATTAAAAAACTTGCGTTAAATCTCGACACCGTTCATATAAACATGTGTAAATATTTGTGCGACCTTGAAAGCGACTCTCTTTCAAGCTTCCGACTGCAGCGCCCCCATCGGTCGTTTCAGTTCCCAATATAGAGTAAAAATTTAATTTTGACAGCAGGGCACACTTTTACAACAAAAACAGGAAATGTAAGGTTTCTTCTATGTATAGCTACTTCCAATGTCTGTGTGCAAGACACAACGCACACGTGACTCATACCGCTAGATTCGCGCTCAGCACGAACATAAAATTCTGCAAATATAACGGACTGGCACATCCATTTAACTGTTTTTATTTTATGTTATTGTCTTTTAACTGTTTATAGTTTCTTTAAATGGCGCAGTTTTTAATTTAAAAGCAAAATGCACGAAACAACGCATACTAGATTAGATAGAAACCAGAAACAAGGGCTCGCCTTAGCCTGCTTGCTTAAGGTTGAGAGCTAAATATTTAATAGGAGTATTTCATTAAAAATAATAACAAAACGTTTAACACGGAATAAAATTACGGTAAAATTGAAAACATAACTGGAATTGTTTCTCTTTTGTTTTGCTGTGTTAGACGACCGGAAAATAGTATGCTCGTCGTTGCATTTAGTGTTTTGTTTTAGGAAACTTTTTCTAACATGCCAATAGGGCGGCGACGGCAGCTTATTATAACTTTTAAGAAAGTTTGTTAAATTCGCCTACTATAATTATTACAATAAAACTTTTAATTTGTTTTGCCTTTTGTACTCAGCGCAATCTTCTTCTGATTTGTATAAATGAGGAAAAAGTTTCAATTTAATTAAGTGGAACTAACAGTATTTTAATTTAATTTTGTACAGTTTCAATCGTTTGGGAATTAAACACTCTGTAAGTATAGTAACAAGTCGATATTCAGTTTGAGTCATTCTTAATAATAAACAGCAATACCTACCTACCATTCACTTTTCCACGGTATTTGTTGGAAAAAACAAAAAAGCATCATCGAAGGTTACACGATTATTAAATACCATCAGCATACTATCACATTTTTTGCGTATGATTTTCGTACACACCTGCACACCTGCACACCTCCTTTTTCATTCGAATAACAGAACGAATCAAAATGAGCACACCATCAAAACCCCATCTTTAATTTTAATTACAACAGCCTCGCAACCGCTTTTATTTCCGTTAATAATAGAACAGTTGGTTGACACATGGAACTTAATAATAAAAATGCAATAATTATTTATACATATAAATGAATAGTACTTATATTGTATACTACGACTTTTATGTGCTACTACAAGATGCATTTATGTGTCCTGTAAACAAACAAATAATTAAAGTAGCCCAAATTTCTGTAACATCAATTTGGAAATCCAGTCACCTTAGACACAATAAATTCGTTTTGTTCTACTTTCACTTTTGCATGAGTGCAAGGATTGTGTGGAATTTTTGATGATTACGAGACGACCTCGTCATCGGCTTGTAATAATTATTATAACAGTAGCTTAATAAGAAAATTACATTTCAGAAATGTTTAGTTTTGTCAGTTTTGATCCTTTATATGTATATTATTTTGATTTTTGTCATATTTACATTGAATTAGAAATACGTAGATAGAAGAAAGCTACTTGTACATATTATAATTATTATTTTATAAAATTTCAAAGTACATATCTCGTATAACCTTGTCATTTTGATGTTATTATCAATAAAAAGCATCATATGATGGTTACATGAAAATTATATTTTTAGTTTTGTGTTTATTAATGAAAAGCAAAATACTCCATAGACTTATTGGACACTCATTATCTAAAATGTATTGAAATAATATTTTGTATTTTCTCTTGTACAAATGTAAGTATAAATTTTGTTGTCTCCATAAGAACATTAAGCATCAGGTAAAAACAGACATCACTTTCAATCTTGAACTAAGTCGTCTTTTGACAAAATTTCTTCAAAATCTTTCGTTTCAAACTTCCAGGTAGACAATAAAAACGACAGGTATAGGTGCTTTCTCTTAATAACAATACGCAGTATACATATTGTTACCTTTAACTATAAAAATCCGAATAGGTACAATTCGGCACAGGTTATCTACTTGTTAGATTTACAGAGTTGGATTTGTGGAAATGGCAACTTTTAGGGATACCTATGCATATCTCTGCACTAACAAAAAATATCTAGCCAGGGGACAAAACGGCTGATTAGTTATTAAGGCCATGAGTTATTTTCCAAATTGACAGCGTTATGACTTTTGAAAGCTTCGTAAAACGTCATGTACAACTTTTTCATTTTCATGTTGTTGCATTAGAAACTATTTAGAGGAAATTAGAATTAGTATTAGAAGTGATAAATGTATAAAAACCATGTCTCGCATGGAGTTTTCAGTTACCTACAATTTTAATTAGTGACGTCACGTACACAAAGTGTTAATTAATTTTATAAGTAACTATGTAATTTCGTTATGCAACAACGTTCACACAATTCACTTTTCCTCATTGTGCGAGAGTGTGGAAAAAAAACCACACAGAAATTATAAATTATTCCTTTAACATTATAATTTTCTCACAACATCCATAATAGAGTCATAACCCCGACGGTTTTCTTCTTAACACTTGCTTTTTCACCACCGCCCCAAAAAAAAACGAGAAATCCTAAGGGTGTAATTTCATAGCCAGCTTATTCCAACTCCCAATAGATACACACACACACACACACACATCCATAAAACACGTTTTCGATCCCCACGCACACAAAGTGGCTTATTTCCCCCCAATTTTCCACCAAAAAGAAAAAAAGACGATCCCTCATCATAAAATATTTTATCTAAAAACCAGTTGGCCTGGGCGCGCGCGATCATAAAAAACCCATTCACTTGTTCGATCTCCCATTATTATGAAATTTAAATAATCGACGCAAGCGACAGTGGTGCGAGGGGTAGCCAAGAGATTTGTGTGATGCTAAATCGATGTGTTTAAGTTTATTATTCTGTTTCGCTGTTTAAATTTTATTTTTGTTGTTGTTCTTTTCACCGTCACCCAGGATTTTCCTCCACTCTACTAACGAAAGCAGATTTCACACCCCATTTAATTTATTTGCCAACATTCTACTTATATTTAGAAGGGCGCTGCGTGGGGCGGCGCAGCAGTGAAAAGAGCATCATCGTTATTTACGGCTTAAGATCTACACACTGCCACCCTCTAGAAATACAGTACCTATGTCCCCGGATCAAAGCAATAACTATGCCCACGTGTAAAAGACCAACAGTTTGTAAGCAGAGTTTTCGTTTTTGGGACTGTCGCCCCGCTCTGCTCGCGAGATTCCAGAAAGAGAACACACTGCACAAAATTTTTCGGACTTTAGACCTATAGTTGGGCACAGATTGTATTATGTTTTGAGTTATTGCTTGCTTTAGTCAGTAAATGTTTGGTTCTTGACATGGCTGATTGTTGCATAAACTACTATTTTCATATCTTATCTTGGTTCACTTTTTTCGCATCTCTAATAGTGCTATGTATAAGTAAGTATAGAGTTAGAGAGGTGGCGTGGAGCTATCTTTTGTCTGAGTTTGTTAAAGACCCCTTTGGTGCTTCATCACACAGAAAGCAGCAGGCCCTGGGAGAAAGAAGGAAAGTTAACAACCTGATTTTGACTGGGTCAACGAAGCGTAACTGACTGACTGTAAGATGCGGCAGAGCGTGAGTCTTGTCTATGTCCTGTCGAAAAATGTTCAAGAGCCAGTTTTTTCTTTCTTAGATACCTTTGAAATACCTATTTAATTTCATAAGTTTGGGTTATTTACATAAGTACTTATGTAGATGTATGTAATATGAAAACGAAACATCAAAATAATCATAATAATTGCTTTGTGCATTATTTGGCTCCCTGATGTTATTGGTTTGTGCAAATTTTTTCGTCAGAGTGGACAAAGAGGTCTTTATCACCTACTACAAATAAAGCTTATTTCTCCACTGGGGGAGACGGTAGAGCGCTGCGTCGGTAGTCTCCAAACAACAGATGAATTTAATTTCAAAGGTTCCGTAGGAACTTTTTTATGGGACCCTTGAGAAAATGCTGGTGGTGGCTGTGGTAGTATTGACACCATCAGCATAAAGTGAAAGGTGCAGCAGATACCTACATAATCACTACTTAAATAAATGATGCACTTGAAGAAACATTTTTACATGTAAAATTGTCATTCTGGAGTTACAAATAATTTTCATAAAAACTATGTATGTATATCACATGTTGCTTTAAACTTTATCTAAATGTTTATAGGAGTCTTTAGAAGAGCGTTTGAAAATTATAAGGCGGAATAAGACTATACGATCATATTATTTTAATCGTAAATCCCAACTGTGGGTATTCAAAATATGCAAAATGTTCTACTTACTTTGTTCTCAACTGTGACACCTAAATTGTCGTTTGATGTCATTACAAGTAAACAAATGAAAAAATATAGTAGCAAACTGTTTTATATTCACTTTATAACTGTAATTATTTTGTATAAAAAGTGAAACTTTTGATTTAATCAATTTTGACGTAAAAAATTGAAAACTGTTTTGTATGTAACATTTCTTTACTTATATCTCTCTCTCTCTTTGTTTTTTTCCTTTATTAATTTCTCTTTATCTAAATTAATTCAAAATTGTGTATGCCTTTTCCTTAACCACCATCACCACAACATTCGGTGACGCATTAATTCCAACTTCCAACGCCGGCCATAATATATAAAGTGTCACATTCACCTGTCTGGCAGTCTACTACGATGGGGCAAAATGTAAGCCGCTTTAATCCTGGGCGGCCTGATGGTGAAAATAAGGCGCAACGCGCACCCCCCAAAACAAAAACCACCTGTTCCAGAGACTTGTATAATAGTCAATCGAAGGCGGCTTGCGCCCAACGATTGTCCACAGAAAATATCCGTTAAAAAAAGTACCTAGGTACCTTTAATTGAAATCAGGAGATCTAAGGAAAGAAAAATGAAAACTATGGAACCGCTTTTAATCACTTGACGTTAAGAAAGAAACCTCTTAAGTTTGTATATTGTTTAAAGAAAAAACAGGATATGAACCTGAATTCAATGTTTCTTTAAAACTAGTAAAAATTTAATGATTACTTATTAGTAAAAAGTCATTATGTAGGTACTGGCCACACAAACGATTTTCTTTTTCTATACCTACATTACCAAATGTAGGTATCTAATGAGAAAATAGTAGGGGAGTAGTATTTGAAATTATTAAAATCACGGGCGATTTGACTCTTTATTCAATGTACACACAGGTCGTTTTAATCACCTCTCTCCACCCCCGCGCCCCCACCTACCCGATGTTGTTCTCCAACACAGCATCTGATAGTTTAACGACCCAAGACCACCACCTCCTCCTCTACTGAAAGAGTATAATAATCTTAAAATCGTATAGCCAGTTTTATATGCCACAGCCAACTTGATAAAACATAAAGAAGATAGGTATAGGTATAGGAGAAGAGAGGAAGAAGTAAAGGAGTGAAGGGAGGAAAAATCATGTAGGCTATAAGGGGACACAAAAAAAGTTAAAAAAAACCGGTCTAGTTTGTTAAAAAATAGTCTCTTCTGTTTTAAATAAGTATTTTTTTATCTGGAATTATTGATAATTCTAAACAGATAAATTTCGATAAACCACTTAGATAACAGACAGGTAGAGGTATCTACAAAACAGAAACCGTTAAAAAGCGGATATAGAGTATAATTGAAAATTAGTACATATTCCATTTTAATTATATGTATGTAGTAGATATGTACTTTTATGTGTGAAAACTTTTTTGTAATAGTTTAAAAAGCATAAATTTACCTTTAATCATCAAACAGGCCACGACCACCACAACACGAAAAAATAATCTCATCTTATCGTCGTCTTGTTTTTATATTTGTCACAAAAGAAAAATAACTGCAGAAAAAAATACACTTAAATAGACACCAGAAGAAAAACTGTAATTTAAATACGAAAAACTTTTCAGCACTTGAAAACTTTTTTATACATTCGCCTAGAAGAGATGACGCGTCCCTTTTATAAAACGTAACAAAACAATTAATACACGGAACAGGTGGCTTGATTTCACCTGTAGTAGAGTATGCACCACACAAAACACTAAATTTGTCAGTTGTTTATACCTGCTTTGTAGTAGGCGAGGTGCGCGATCCAACTAAAATTCGAAATGGAATTCCTTGTTTGGGAGTGCGCGCCTGTTACCTTCGGTGATGCTCGGTATAAAACGCTGATGTGCACCCAGCAGTAGATAAAATATTTGTTGCTGGAGGATATAAACAATTTAAAATCTGATAAAAATATTTTAGTTTAAAGAAATTGAATATCGAATTTAGTTTACATTAAACGTAATTAGAGCAAAAATCCAAAAATGGAGCGAATTAGAACAAAATAGAACAAATTAGATGCCTTAAACAGTAATAAGCAAATGAATGCTTTATACCATTCAATTAAGCATAATTTTATGTAATTAATATAGTACAAATTGTATACTTAAACATCTTATAGAAGGAAATACTAAAAATAATCTTGAAACCTGTTGTAAGTTCTTTAGTTCTCAAAGGGCTCACTCAATACAAAGCACAACACCTTTTTAAAGAAAAACATAAATTTTATTGTTCTCAAAATAACAAAACGTAACGTCTATTTTACGCGCCAAGAACGTCTCTCCCTCCACTCATGTCCTCAAGTTAGCCATTAGTACGCCTACCTCCCAAGAGTTCGAAAGCTCCATTGGATAAAAATAATAAAAACTAACTTCACATCTTTCTCGTTCTTCTCAACTTCTTCTGAACTATTGTCTTCTTCTTCTTCAATCTCTAATACCTCTTCTCCATTTTCCTCGTCAGCTGCATTAACCACCTCCTCTTCATCTTCGTCATTATCGCAACTCTCATCTTCACTTGTCTGCTGATTGTAGTAACCCTTCATTTGAGACACATGGGCAATGGTAACTGCATTTCTCCTACCACTACTTTCACAAAGGGGTTCGATCTTGTAGGTGCCAGAAGGCAATACTTGAACTACGACGAAGGGGCCTTTGTATTTAGATTGCAATTTCGTTGGTTCTCCTGTAAATACCGCTGGTGCTTTACTACAACGACTTCTCCAATATCGTATGAAATGTATTTCATTGCTTCTAGAGCTCTTCTTCAGAGTTCTTCCTTTGAGGGGGCGTCATTGATGTCAACAATACCACTAATTTTCGCATTATATATACTTAGTTAGGGTTATATCCATATAAATAAATAAAGGACTTTGTCTAGTCGTCTCGTTTACTGTTGAATTCAAGTCGTATTGTACTTTCTTCAAACACAGGTCCCAATTTGCTTGATCTGTCATCTCAGCTTGAATAACAGGAATAATTGTTCGGTTGACACGTTCTACCATACCGTTAGTTTGGGGGTGTCGAAGGGAATTTAGAGTATGATGAATTCCTCTTTCGAGACAAAACTTTTTGATCTTATATGCGGTGAAACAGGTACCGCGATCAGTAACCAAAGTCTGCGGTACTCCATAGCGAAGGATAAAATCTTCAAAACTTCGAATAATAGCACTTGCTTTCGTACTTTTTATTGGATACAGTGATACAAAACGGGTAAAAGAGTCGATAATAATCAAAATGTGTACGTTACCTCGGCTCGTTTTTATGAAAGGTCCAAAAAGTCCTTTCTTTGGTATTTCTTTCGCGTTCGCGTTTTCGTAAAATGTTTATCAGTCTACATAGTTTATCATCACTTCGTTGGATTATTGCTATTTGCTCGTTTTCCGATAAGGTCACTAGCACAGATAGCTTCTCAAACATGAAGTCCTGTGTTTCATAGGAGTCCTCCACTGGAGTGCGACTTAGGGCATCCACGTGAGTCATTTGGTTTGCCTTTCGGTGCTCTATGACAAAGTCTTATTCTTGTAGGATGCTAAACCACCGCGCGATTTGGGGTATAAGTGATTTTTTTGCATTAAGGTAGGTCAACGCTTGGCAATCCGTCACTACCTTAAACTTGATGCCAATCAAGAATCCCTTCAGTCTTTCAATACTTCACAGGATTGCTAGGAGTTCGAGGCGAGACGAGACGAGGTATTTACTCTCGGCTTCCGTGGTTTTCTTCGAAACGTAATACATAAGTTTCTGTTTATTTGCTTCATCTCTTTGCAATAAGATACCAGCCACAACAATAGCACTCGCGACCGTATGTAGTTCGGTAGGGGCACTGGGATCATATAGACCCAATACCGGAGCTTCTACTAGTAGTTGTTTTAGTTTCTCGAATGCAAGGGTAGGTACATTGTTCTCCAAAATTGAATGGAACATTTTTCTTTGTTAATTCAGTTAGTGGTCGGGCAATAACGGCGTAGTCACGAAGAAATCTTCTAAAGAATCCGGTAAGACCCAAAAATCTGCGGATCTCGTGTACATTCCTTGGCGTCGGGAAATCTTCAATAGCAGCAATCTTAGCATGACCTGGTCTTAATCCATGTTCAGACACTATTATAAAACCCAAGTATTTTACTTTTTAAAGGCCTAAAGAGTTGTTCTCTGCATTACGTGCTGGCAATTCAAAAGTTGATCTTTCATTATCCAGTTTCTTCAAACTTGCATTATAATCCGGTTTTGTTATGTTCGGTATATTGGGTTTAGTGGTTCTTTCTCTCTCATCTCTGTTTTTATTAATTCTTTCAGCTCTACTACGTTCAATTTCCTCGTACTGTTGTAAATCGTGCAATAAATAATCCTCATCTTCGTGATTTCGGGGTAGCATTGAATCACAAAGGTTTCTTGACCAAAGACCAATTAAAATTTGTGTTTTGACTTCCGAAAATTCCAAATTTAAATCATTACACAGTTTCACCTTCTCATGGAAATATGTATCCAAAACTTCACCTTTTTTCTGTAAGTACTCCATCTACCATTTTGCGCCATTTCGACGTAGTACCTACTCTCCTTAGTTATAAAAGTTTTCTTGAATTTGTCGACGAAATCCTTCCAAGTTGATATTTCCTCCTTTTTAACCGAATACCAGTCATAAGCACTACCGACTAGATGAGTCCGGGCAGTTTCCAAAATATACTGATCAGGTAATTCGTGTAAAACTTGAATACTTTGCAATTTATCAATCCAATCCCTAGCTTTCTTTCTGTCGCCGTTAAAAGGTTTGATATATATTTCTCAAAAGTTCAGGCATTATAGACAAATTTGTAGTGGCGAAAGAACTGGGTGTACTCACTTGTGTAGGGTTAACGTTAACAGGTGTCAATCTGCTTACCAGCCTCTCCAAAAATTCATCGCGCCTACGGTTTGGAACATTCAATTTACGTCTACGCCAGCAAATCCACGAAATCCATTGTCTTGACCCAGGTAACGTTTGTTATCAAGACTGTCCGAATCGTCCATGTTTGCTTGGCCATCATTATTTTCACAATCTTAGTCACCTTTATACCTTTTTTTGGCACTTAACCAAAGTTTTACCGGCTTTTGTCAGAATAACGTCGCGACACTGAATTTAAACACAAAATTTACGTAAATCGCTCTTCTGAAATGTAAGTTTTCTAGTTCTCAAAGAGCTCAACACAAAGCACAACACCTTTTAAAAAAAAACATAAATTTTATTGTTCTCAAAATAACAAAACGTAACGTCTATTTTACGCGCCAAGAACGTCTCTCGTCTCTCCCTCCACTCATGCTCTGAAGTTAGCCATTAGTACGCCTACCTCCCAATAGTTCGAAAGCTCCATTGGATAAAAATTGTAAAAACTAAATGTGAAAATAATAAAGATAACACTGTTAATTACCGCGATCTGTTAAAGAATGTTTAAACTATGTCACAGTTCGTAAAAAGGATGCTTTCATGTGTTGCAAATTGTGTATGCAACCCAAAAATATTAGTTTTTAATGAATATCTCAATAAATAATGCAGTAACAAGCAAATGGTTTGCGCCATTCAAATAAGCATAATTTTATGTAATTAAGTTATTATAAATTGTATAATTAAACATCCTGTAGAAGAAAATATTAAAAATATTCTTAATTCAGCTTATTAGCGCCATCTGTTAAAGAGTGGCCAAACTTCGTAACAATCCGTAAAAAGGATGCTTTTATGTGTTGCAAAATATGTATGCAACTCAAAAATATCAGATTTTAATGAATATCTCAATAAATAATGCAGTAGCAAGCAAATGCTTTGCGCCATTCAAATAATCATAATTTTTTATGTAATTAATTTAATATAAATTGTATAAAATTAGATATAAATAGAGCAAATTAGAGCTAAATAAAGCAAATTAGATATAAATATGTCAAATAAATAAAGCAAATTAGAAAGAATTAAATCAAATTAGAGCAAATTACAAAGAATTAAAGCAAATTAGAGGTAAATAAAGCAAATTAGAGTACATTAGAGCAAATTAGAAAGAATTAAAGCAAATTACAGCTAAATAAAGCAAATAAGAAAGAATTAAAGCAAATTAGATATAAATAGAGCAAATTAGAGCTAAATAAAGCAAATTGGTTTGGGTTTAGGTTAGGTTAGGTTTGGGTTTAGGTTAGGTTAGGTTTGGGTTTAGGTTAGGTTAGGTTTGGGTTTAGGTTAGGTTAGGTTTGGGTTTAGGTTAGGTTAGGTTTGGGTTTAGGTTAGGTTAGGTTTGGGTTTAGGTTAGGTTAGGTTTGGGTTTAGGTTAGGTTAGGTTTGGGTTTAGGTTAGGTTAGGTTTGGGTTTAGGTTAGGTTAGGTTTGGGTTTAGGTTAGGTTAGGTTTGGGTTTAGGTTAGGTTAGGTTTGGGTTTAGGTTAGGTTAGGTTTGGGTTTAGGTTAGGTTAGGTTTGGGTTTAGGTTAGGTTAGGTTTGGGTTTAGGTTAGGTTAGGTTTGGGTTAGGTTAGGTTAGGTTAGGTTAGGTTAGGTTAGGTTAGGTTAGGTTAGGTTAGGTTAGGTTAGGTTAGGTTAGGTTAGGTTAGGTTAGGTTAGGTTAGGTTAGGTTAGGTTAGGTTAGGTTAGGTTAGGTTAGGTTAGGTTAGGTTAGGTTAGGTTAGGTTAGGTTAGGTTAGGTTAGGTTAGGTTAGGTTAGGTTAGGTTAGGTTAGGTTAGGTTAGGTTAGGTTAGGTTAGGTTAGGTTAGGTTAGGTTAGGTTAGGTTAGGTTAGGTTAGGTTAGGTTAGGTTAGGTTAGGTTAGGTTAGGTTAGGTTAGGTTAGGTTAGGTTAGGTTAGGTTAGGTTAGGTTAGGTTAGGTTAGGTTAGGTTAGGTTAGGTTAGGTTAGGTTAGGTTAGGTTAGGTTAGGTTAGGTTAGGTTAGGTTAGGTTAGGTTAGGTTAGGTTAGGTTAGGTTAGGTTAGGTTAGGTTAGGTTAGGTTAGGTTAGGTTAGGTTAGGTTAGGTTAGGTTAGGTTAGGTTAGGTTAGGTTAGGTTAGGTTAGGTTAGGTTAGGTTAGGTTAGGTTAGGTTAGGTTAGGTTAGGTTAGGTTAGGTTAGGTTAGGTTAGGTTAGGTTAGGTTAGGTTAGGTTAGGTTAGGTTAGGTTAGGTTAGGTTAGGTTAGGTTAGGTTAGGTTAGGTTAGGTTAGGTTAGGTTAGGTTAGGTTAGGTTAGGTTAGGTTAGGTTAGGTTAGGTTAGGTTAGGTTAGGTTAGGTTAGGTTAGGTTAGGTTAGGTTAGGTTAGGTTAGGTTAGGTTAGGTTAGGTTAGGTTAGGTTAGGTTAGGTTAGGTTAGGTTAGGTTAGGTTAGGTTAGGTTAGGTTAGGTTAGGTTAGGTTAGGTTAGGTTAGGTTAGGTTAGGTTAGGTTAGGTTAGGTTAGGTTAGGTTAGGTTAGGTTAGGTTAGGTTAGGTTAGGTTAGGTTAGGTTAGGTTAGGTTAGGTTAGGTTAGGTTAGGTTAGGTTAGGTTAGGTTAGGTTAGGTTAGGTTAGGTTAGGTTAGGTTAGGTTAGGTTAGGTTAGGTTAGGTTAGGTTAGGTTAGGTTAGGTTAGGTTAGGTTAGGTTAGGTTAGGTTAGGTTAGGTTAGGTTAGGTTAGGTTAGGTTAGGTTAGGTTAGGTTAGGTTAGGTTAGGTTAGGTTAGGTTAGGTTAGGTTAGGTTAGGTTAGGTTAGGTTAGGTTAGGTTAGGTTAGGTTAGGTTAGGTTAGGTTAGGTTAGGTTAGGTTAGGTTAGGTTAGGTTAGGTTAGGTTAGGTTAGGTTAGGTTAGGTTAGGTTAGGTTAGGTTAGGTTAGGTTAGGTTAGGTTAGGTTAGGTTAGGTTAGGTTAGGTTAGGTTAGGTTAGGTTAGGTTAGGTTAGGTTAGGTTAGGTTAGGTTAGGTTAGGTTAGGTTAGGTTAGGTTAGGTTAGGTTAGGTTAGGTTAGGTTAGGTTAGGTTAGGTTAGGTTAGGTTAGGTTAGGTTAGGTTAGGTTAGGTTAGGTTAGGTTAGGTTAGGTTAGGTTAGGTTAGGTTAGGTTAGGTTAGGTTAGGTTAGGTTAGGTTAGGTTAGGTTAGGTTAGGTTAGGTTAGGTTAGGTTAGGTTAGGTTAGGTTAGGTTAGGTTAGGTTAGGTTAGGTTAGGTAGGTTAGGTTAGGTTAGGTTAGGTTAGGTTAGGTTAGGTTAGGTAGGTTAGGTTAGGTTAGGTTAGGTTAGTAGGTTAGGTTAGGTTAGGTTAGGTTAGGT